>CAUYUJ010022503.1:550771-568271 GCA_963575745.1 Prorocentrum cordatum
AAGTGTGAAGACACGCGGGCGCCTCACGACCCAGGGCGGGACACGCGCGAAGACACGTGAGTTCACGCACCAGAGCGGGACAAGGGCGACAACACCTGGGCACCGAACGCCCCAAAGTGGCACAAGCGTGAGAACACGTGGGTTCCTGACGCTCCAAAGCGGGACACACATGGGAGCACGTGGGCTCCCAACGCCCGGGAGTGGGCCAAGCGCGACACACACACGCACACACACACACACACACACACACACACACACACACGCGCACACACGCACACACGCACACACGCACACATGGGTCCCGAACGCCCCAGGGCGGGACGGTATATGTTCCTGCCCCCTTGGCGCGTCTCCTGGCTCGTCCTCGGTCGCGTCCTCGGGCTTGTCAGCTGTCGGTTTCCCTGCCCGATCACGTCCATGGTGCATCCCCCTGCGCGCCACTTGCACAGTCCATGGCGCGCCTATGCGCCCTGCGCCCCATGCGCCCCAGATCTTGGGATCGAGTTGATTGTATCTCCTGCGACCTTCGACTTGAGCTGGTTCTTGGCGAACTGGGCCCTCAGGCAGCTCGAGCCTGAAGTCCAAAAATCAGTTCGGGCAGGTCCCATGGCGCGTCTCCCTGGCACATCGCGCGGCGCGCTGGCACGTCCCCTTGCACGTCCACTGGCACGTTCAGTGGCCCATCCCCTGGCACACCATTGCGCGGCGCGGCACAGCGCAGAGCAGCACAACGCAGCCCCTGGCACAGGGTCATCAGTCTTGATATCTTCAGCACCGCCCTTCGCCCAATTGAGGTGCTTGGAAAAATGTTTCCATGCCTCGCAATTGTACATCCCTCGCCGGGGTCGTGGGTCGATCGAGATCCCGGAAAAAGCATGGGCACAAGGTTGCGGGGGAACTCGCCCGCGCTGTAGCCTATGAGCCTGGGCCCAGCACCTTCGAACCCGGAGAGAGGGAGAGAGAGAGAGAGAGAGAGAGAGAGAGCAGGCTCTGTGAGGCCAGAGGTTCGTCCCAGGAGTGTTCCAGCTTGCGCGCTGATCAGCCAAGAATGAATGTTACCAAAATGCCATCGCTGCAGTTGCCAAGGTTATCAACTTTGGCTCGTGGGGGAAAGTGCCACCTGCAACACATTCTCAAACAGAGGCCAGCCGTGCGTACTGGAGCCCCTCGACGCAGACGCAGACGCTCCTTTGAAACAGGCTGTGTGTCCGTGTCGCTGCACGCGTCGTCGTTGCCAGCTTCGGCTACGAATGTTGCAGTCGCAAGCGTCGGCTTCTGCGATCCGATCGGCAATCCGGGCGACGGGGCCCGAGGGCAGCCCCATGAAGGGGGAGAGCAGGAGGGCGGGGGAGGAGGCGGCAGAGGCGGCAGCAGGACTCAGCGTCAAGTCGAAGCGACCAGCTGCCGCCGTTTGGGGGGGTACGCTGTATCGAAGAGAAGAGGAGGAGAAGGATACACATATAACAACAACAGGAGAAGGATACACAAATAACAACGGCAGGAACAGGAACAGAGGAGGCGCAGCCACAGCCAACGCATGAGGAACGGGAGGAGAAGGTGGAGGAGGGGGAGGAGGGAGAGGATTTTGAGGATGATGAGGGGGAACAAAAAAAAAGCCAGGAAGAGAGACCGATCGCAGGAGGAGGAAAAGCGTGCAATCGAGCCACACAACACAAGTTCAGTCAACAGGAGGGGAAGGATTAGCAGCATAGTCAAGCTACCACCACAAGGGACGCCAGGTGAGGAATGAAGATCGCACGAGGAGCGCTCGAGGAGCAACCATGGGACGACCCACAGAACAGCAAACCCCTTGCTGAAACCAAACGATGTATTGATTCAGCGTCTTGACTGTAAGAAGGAGGGAGGAGGAGGAGGAGGAGGAGGAGGAGGAGGAGGAGGAGGAGGAGGAGGAGGAGGAGAAGGAAAAGGAGAAGGAGGAGGAGGAGGAGGAGGAGGAGGATGTGAGCAACAAGTCGTGTGGAGAGTAAGGATGGGGAGAAGGAGGGCTGCCTTTCCTCGAGGCGAGGAGGGGTCCTCCTGCGGCGGCCAGGGCTTCTGTCGAGCTGCGGCGGGCGGCGCGCGACGGAGGGGTGGGGTGAGGGGCGGGTGCCCTTCTGGCAGGCGGTGCGCCTCTCGGAGCAGCGGGGGCCTCGCTTCCTCGCCGGGCCCGGGGGCTCCCTCTCCTCGGGGGGGGGGGGGGGCCTTCGGCAGGCCCGGACGGCTCCCCGAGAAGACCCCCGCCTCCCGGGGAGCCCCGCGGGCCCTTCGGGAGGAGGGGAGGAGGAGGAGGGAGGAGGAGGAGGAGGAGGAGGAGGAGGAGGAGGAGGGAGGAGGAGGAGGAGGAGGAGGAGGAGGAGGAGGAGGAGGAGGAGGAGGAGGAGGAGGGAGGAGGGGAGGAGGAGAGGAGGAGGAGGAGGAGGAGGAGGAGGAGGAGGAGGAGGAGGAGGGAGGAGGAGGGAGGATCGAGGAGGAGGGAGGGAGGAGGAGGAGGAGGAGGAGGAGGAGGAGGAGGAGGAGGAGGAGGAGGGAGGAGGAGGAGGGAGGAGGAGGAGGAGGAGGAGGAGGAGGGAGGAGGAGGAGGAGGGGGAGGAGGAGGAGGAGGAGAGGAGGAGGAGGGAGGAGGAGGATCGAGGAGGAGTAGGGGAGGAGGAGGAGGAGGGAGGAGGAGGAGGAGGAGGGAGGAGGAGGAGGAGGAGGAGGAGGAGGAGGAGGAGGAGGACGAGGGGGAGAAGGAGGAGGAGGAGGAGGAGGAGGAGGAGGAGGAGGTGGAGCGTGCCCAGAAGGGTTCGAATCCTAAACTCGGGAGATCATCAGCCCTCCGCACCGCGGAGAATGAGAGAAGGCGGAAGCCCCTTATATGATAACCTCGCAGAAGCCATCGACCATGCTGAGGGTGAGCGCGTACCAGGAGTATATGAGGAAAGAGCCGGCTCTACGATCACGAAGATTGCGAAGAAGAGGCAATTGTTTTTAAAGCTCAGTAAACATCTGGCTCAGGAGGTACTCGGACAGAGAGTCGGCCCAAGAGCTGCTCGAGCCCACTAGCACCCTGCGCACGACTGGCCCCATCATCAGCAACTGGTTCTGCAGCGAGAGTATGAGCCAACAAATTATCTTGAAACTCTTCGGCATCGAACTCTTGGGATATGTGGTCGAAGCGGTCATAATTGATCGGCCTGGCCGCAGGAGTGATGCGTGTAGGCCGAGTCGATCTGTCCAGCGTCTCGGGGAAAGCCTCGTCGATTACCCGCCCGCTTGGATGGGGGAAAATGCAATCCCGCCTCCGGCAGTCCCGACCATACCGGCAAACCAGTACGCCAGGCGGCCCACCACGAGAAGGTCGCTCAGCACGAGCACTCGGCGCAGGGCTACGAGATTCTTGGCGGGACAGCACAGTGGTGGAGGCGTCCAGCTTCCTCCCAATAAGCTCCAGCTGCGACTGGATGGAATGACAACGACTGTCAAACTCCGCACGTAGATCATCAGTCTGGTCACGATGCTGTTCGCTCAAACTTCCCAGCGCGTCCGAGGAGCAGTCAGGAAGATTGGCCTGGCCACTCCCATCCAACATGTTGCGCCCCTCGAGAGCGGTTAGCCTGGCTTGGAGCTAACACACTTGGTCCGCGACACGGGTAACAAGCCTCTCCATATGCGGGAGCAGGCTTTCAGTAACACTCTTAGCGACAGTAGGGACAACCGCATTCATACTGGTTGCAATACTAGGTGCGGTTGAATATGTCATGACCTCTTGGGAAACAGACTGGGCCACCACACGCACGTGTCTCGAGGCCTCCTGTTGGAAGAGACCGCGCTCGGACTCCAGGTCGTTGAGTTGTGCTTTGATGGAATCGATCTCCTCCCACACCACAGCAGACCTTGGGGAAGGACCAGAGGAGCAGTCGTCGGTGCTCGCGGAGTCCTCGGAAGTGTCACTGCGCTGGTCACCTTTCGCGGATGCCGCCGAGGCGTATGAATCAATGATGCCCTGCAGCCTGGTTATCGACTCATTCTGCGTCTCCACCAGGCCCTGGTATGCAGAGAGCTGAGTATCATACTGGCATTGGGCATGTCCGAGGATGAGTGGAACAACGGCCAGAGGCTCGGTGGACGGCATGGTGAAGGGGGCAGCGTCTCGGTTCAGGGACGCGCCAACACGGCAGCCTGAACCCGACACGTTGCGGGCATACCTTGGCACCCGTACCTCTGTAGGACCACGTCTACCAGGAAATGCAGTAGCCAATTCTTGATCAAGAGTCTCGAAGAAACCATCCTCCCATTGTTGCGTATAATGTCTAACCACTAGATGAGCAATGCCAAGATATTGTAGGCGCCACCGTGTGCCCGAGGAAAGGACCCTGCGGTTGGCGTGCGCGGCCATTTGAAGCCCATTGAAATGCTGGTCCGAGTAGTTGACCAACATCCGCAACGCGCGCCCAGCAACAGACGAAATAATCCCATTCGCGTCGTCCATCTGCAACCCGCAAACACAACTTGCCTCCTGCAGGCGTCGCCGCCAGCGAAGGAAGACCGAGAGCAGAAATGAAAGAAAATCAAAACATGCCGAGGCTCGCTTGAGCCGCAGGTCAAAAGATTCCGTCTTGAGCCGCACTGGCTACGGAGGAGGAGGAGGAGGGGGAGGAGGAGGCCCCCGCCTCCCATGGGAGCCCCCCGCGGGCCCTTCGGGAGGCCGCGCCCCTCTTCGCGCGCCGCACTCATGGCGCGCGCCGCAGGCGGCCCAGCTCTCCCCGCATGGGGGGAGCGGAAAACTGGGCGGGCGCGCGCCACAGGCCTCCGCCGCCCGGGCGCGCGCGCGCGCCACGCGGAGGGGGGGGCGGGGAGGGGGGGCGAGGACGGGCGACGAGGCCCAGGAGGAGGGGGCGAGGAGGAGGGGCGAGGGGGGGGGGCGAGGAGGGGGGGGCGAGGAGGGGGCGAGGAGGGGAGCGGAAAACTGCGCACGAGAGAACTGCGCGCCTCCTCGGCCGCCTCCTCCAGCTCCGGCTGCCGCCGCTCCGCTCTACTCCGCCCGGCCCAGAACCTTCCTCTTCCCCCCCCCTCCTCTTCGCCACCTTCTCGTCACCACCTCGCCACCTCCTCGCCACCTCCTCCTCCTCCTCCTCCTCCGCCTCCTCCTCCCTCTCCCCCGCCTCCTCCTCCTCCTCCTCCCTCTCTTCCTCCTCCTTTTCCTTCCCTCCCTCATTCTTCTCCTGCTCCTATTTCCCCCTCCCCTTCTCTCCTCCTCCACCTCTCTTCCGCCCCCCCTCCTCCTCCTCCTCCTCCTCCTCCTCCTCCTCCTCCTTCTTCTTCCCACTCCATCACTTTTTCTCCTACATAACTGCCGCACCCCCTGCCGCGTCGGTAAGGCGGGCCAGGCGTTTCGCCTGAGACATCCTCATCCTTTCTGGTCCTGAAGTGTGACATTCGAAACAAAGTTCCACGGATGAAATGCGAATGGTTCTCGCCTTAGCGACGCGCACATGCGTCTGAACAAGTATACAACAACGTCATGGCTGAGGGCGAATTTGAACATGTGACTCTCGCCTGAGCGCCGCGCACATTCAACCTAAAAGATTGCAGAAGCGTCACAGATGGAGGGTGGTTACTTTTCCAACTGTGGCTCTCTCGCCCGCAGCGCCGCGCACATTCGTCTTGAAAGGTTACAGCAGATTCACGTATGTCGGGCGGTTCCATTCAAAACGTGGCTCTCGCGTGGGCGCCACACACATCCGTTTTAAAGCTTGCAGCCATTTGGAAGACGCGCACCTTGAAGTCCCAGAAACGACTTGTCAGGACGCAACAGTCACGTTGATTCGCGGTGCTGGAGTCCCAGGCATTGCATTCTAGCGCGATGTACGACTCGCAGGACGCAGCAGTCACGTTAATCCGCGGCGCTGATGTCCCAGGAATTGTGTTATGGCACGCTTGCAAATTATCAGACGGAACATGAATTCTTCTAGGAACCCATGAAAGGGGAAAACTTAGTGGGATAAGTTACTGCAACATCGCTAACGCGTCTTATATTGAAACTGGTCGTCATCTTCATCCTCCCGCTCCTTCCGCTGGTCCTCCTTCTTGCTCCATCCACCGTCCCTCCTGCCCCCTCACCCCTCACAACATCTCCAACGTGGTGATTTTCTCACGCTATGGACCCTCAGAGGTTTAGACCACCACGTTCCTGGGCCCCGCTGTGCACCGCGCGTAAAATTTGTACACCTATTAATGCGAAAATAAAACACAACAACCTATGGAACACTTGCTTGCATGGCGGAGGATGGAGGCCCTGGCGAGGCCCTCAAGGTGCGTTGGAACTGGGGTGGAACCGCATGCGGACCCTGCCACTGGGGCCTTCGGCGGAGCACCATACGGGGCCATTTCACGTGTGAGGGGTGCGACGGAATGGGGGTGACATTGCATGCGGACCCTGCCACTGGGACCTTCGGCAGAGCACACTTTGAGGTCATGGAACGTGTGAGGGGTGCGCCGAAATGGAGGTGGAACTGCATGCGGACTCTGCCGCTGGGGCCTTCAGCGGAGCACGCCATTGGCCTATGAAACGTGTGAGACTTGAGCCGGAATGGGGGTGGAACTGCATGCGGACTCTGTCACTGGGGCCCTCGGCGGAGCACACTCTGGGGCCACGAAACGTGGGAGTGGTGCGCCGAAATGGGGATGGAACTGCATGCGGGCCCTGCGGCTGGGGCCTTCGGCGGAGCACGCTATGGGGTCATGAAACGTGTGAGAGGTGCGCCGAAACGAGGGTGGAACTGCATGCGGACTCGTCCGCTGGGGCCTTCGGCGGAGCATTTCATGGGGCCACGGAACGCGTGAGGGGTGCGCCGAAATGGGGGTGGGACTGCATGCGGACCCTGCCATTGTGGCATTCGGCGGAGCACCCTATGGAGCCATGGAACGTGTGAGGGGTGCGCCGAAATGATTGGCTTATGCGGAGGGCAGAGGCAGGGATGGGAGGAGGGAGGAGGGGGAGGAGGAGGAAGGAAAGAACGCGGGGCGCTGTCTCTCCAAAGCGATGACCCAACACCACAGGATGGGTTGGGAAAATGGGAGGGGATCGACACATACATAGATGTGTTACGTCTTCTTCTTCTTCTTCGAAACAAGGAGAAGAACAAGGACGACGACGAGGACGACGACAGCGACGAGGACAGAGACGACGAGGAGGCGAGGACGACGAGGGGCGAGCGGAAGGCGGCGCTCCAACCTTGCCGGCTGGCCGGCCTCGGCCGCCGCCGCCCTGCCTTAGTCCTGCAGCTGCAGGCGGCCCGCCTCGAGGGCGCGCTGGGGCGCGACCTCTGCGGGCGGGGGGGTGAGGAGGAGCAGGGGGAGGGAAGAAGACGGAGGAGCATGGGGGCTCGTCCTGAGCATATACCTCCTATAGCGTCTCTGACGGAAACGCACCAGGGACCTCCTTTCCTCTGCAAGATCTGCGCGTTCGTCGGGGCGCGGGAGGGGAGGAGGAAGAGGGAGGCAAGGCGCAGGCGGAGGGGATCCTTGCCGGCATGCCTATCGCCGCGCCCGCACGCAGACCCCGACGGGCGGCTGGCGCCAAGGCGGGCCGTGTCTCCACGGGAGGTGCTGCTTCCATTCCGAGGCGCGCCGGGACTGCCCACACCCGACTAGGGGACCACATGCGAACCCTACCCCTACCCCCCGCGATTTCTGAGTGGGAGGGTGGGGTTCACTTCGCGAGGGAGCTCCTGAACGATGTGAAGCCCACCCTCCCCCTCAGAAGTCGTGGAGGGTGGGGGTAGGGTTCGCACGTGGCCCCCGATTCTTCTCGCGGCCGTGATGGCCGGTGCGCCCTGCTGACGGCACAGAGCGCAGTCCTTCGCTGCCGGATGGACAGAGCAGAGCGAGGCGAGAGCACGAGCGGCGCAGCAACCGCACATCGAAGGGGGCCCTCCGGGGCTGCCGCACCGAAGCCGAATACTCGTGCGGCGCTCGAGCAGTCGTGCCGACGTGCACCGAAGACGCGGGCAACGCCCCACCACTCAAACGTCTCACTCGCCATGCCGTGGCCATAGTGGCCGTCGTGGCTAAGGTCCAGCAGGATGGGAGGGGGGAGAAGCAAGCAGAGCTCGAGGAAGCGTGAGACGTGAACCTGCCTGCACCCAGGAGCAGAACCGACAAAAGCTGATTTCGCCGTGGTGCTCCACAGGGGCTCGTGGAACACCCAAGCGGACGAGGAAAAAGACCGGCCCTGCGCGACACGTTGCGAGACCTATCCCCCCCCCCTCCCCCGGAGCGAGTGGGGGAACCACATAGGAAGGCACCAACTATACACCAACACCGATCCTGGCCAGGATCACCCTGGGCCCAGGATCGGTGTATACGCCCTCCTGCCCTGCGCAAGAAGGCATATACACCGATCCTGGGCCCAGGGTGACCCTGGCCAGGATCGGTGTTGGTGTATAGTTGGTGCCCTCCGACCACAGGGGGGGCGGGGGGACCCGTCTCGGAGGCCGCGAAAAACGGCGACGCGGAGTCGGCGACGGGCCCTCGACGACAGGACCGCACGCTCCAGGCCAGGGCGCGGGGCCTCGTCTGAGCCTGGCTCACGGGGCTCGCCGCCCTCGCCTTGGGTTGGCCCCGTCGCCGCCCGTCGCCGCCCGTCGCCGCCCCTCGCCTGGGCCTGGCTGCCGGCTCCGCCGCTCCGTGGTGGCCCCGTGGCCGCCCGTCGCCGCTTGCTCGCCGCTCCTCGTCTGGGCCCCGGTTGCGGGCTCCGCCGCTCCGTGGTGGCCCCGTCGCCGCGCGTGGCCGCCCCTCGTGCGATTCGCTTAGATATGCGCCACGTCGACTGCTCGTCGTGGATTGCGCCACGTGGCTTGCACAACATGGACTGCACCACATGGAGTGCTCGACACAGCTCACGCCGCGCAGCTCGCACCACATAGATGGCATCGCATAGCTTACACCACACAGGCTGCACCACATAACTTACATCACATAGATATCACACCATGTCGGTTGCACTGCATATTTTGTAGCACTATGGATCACGCCGCGTGGACTTTTGTCGATGGAGACGCACCAGGAAAGGCCCCTTCCACGCGGCCTGGGGGCGTGGAGCTCCCGTGACGCTCAGCGACAGCCGAAGGTCTGATGCAAACTCGGGCACCAGTCCTCTAACCAGGCGGTCACATCAAGCTGGCTGCTTGCAACGTCGGGCGGTCACATCAAGCTGCAGGGCACGATGATCGTGGGGGGAACAACATAAGGAGGACGCGCAAAGGGAGCATAGCAATAGAGCGTCGAGTTAGCTCCAATGCCAGCGCGCACACAGCGCCATGGACTCTTCCACCGACTCGAAGACACATGCAGAATGAATTGCAAGAGAAACGCTCGACAGCATGCTGAACCATGCCCGAACCAGGATGCGGAAGCAGATGGATGAGCAACTGCAAGCTTGCAAACTCACACCTCAAAGACTGCGCTGCGTACCACATAGGTTGCACTGCGTAGATTGCACCGCTTCGTCTTTACCAGATAGGTTGCACCAACTAGATGGCACCACATGGACTGCACCACATAGATTGCACGACATGGCTCACACTCCGTGGAACGACCGCATCACATAGATGGCACCATATATTGAACTGCATGCCCCATAGATTTCACCACGCAGATTCCACCACGTCGAATGGATCACACTGCTGGCACCACGCATGTTGCACCACATAGACTGAGCCAATTGGATACCACCACGAAGATGAAACCACACATCTGGCACCACGCATGTTGCACCACATAGGCTGCAGGACGTAGAAAACAATACATATAGTTATAGAGAGACATACATATTCATGTGTAAACATATTCTGCACCACGTAGATTGCACCACGTAAAGTGAACCACGTAGATTGCACAACACACGCAGCATGCTAGAAGACACTGCTTGGGGCGCACGCTGGCCAACATACCAGTATCAGAGCTGTCGCTGCCCGAGCGTCGAGGCCCTCGGACGTTCAAACAACAGCCCAATTGCTGTTCAATGTTCCGCTGCAGGGTTGACCAGCATTCTCGGCATCCTGGTAGGCGCCAGGCGCAGGCCCGTGCCTGGCACCCAGAAGCGAGCCGCGCAACGACGAGGCGACAGGACAGACTCACCCCAGCACAGCACTCGAATAGCAGCAAGGTAACAAGACGGGTCCAGGAGAAGGACGTCGAGACACGGCCGTGTGCATCTCAACTGCAGGTGTACTACCTCGTCCAGACCGAATGTGTCGCCGAAATCGAGGCGCGAGTGTGCTTCCTGAGTCACTTGCGAAGGAAGTCTCAGGCGAGGCGGCCGCCGGACCAACGGCCTCGGGCTCCCCGTCCTGTGGGACTCTGCTGTGCCTTCTTTCCTGTTGTCTTTTTCTTACCACCTTTCCTCCTCCTCCTCCTCCTCCTCCTCTTCCTCCTCCTCCTCCGCCTCCTTTTTATCACCTTTCCATCCCTCTAGCGAGACGCTCTCCAGGAAAGGTGAGGCGAGCCCCGGGAAGCAGCGCCCCGGGCCCGAACAGTGCGAGACCTACGAGGGGCCGGGGGAGAAGCGGAGGGCAGCGCCCGTAATGAGAACGTGCGCAAGGGGGGAAGAGGGTGTGGCTAGCGCCGGGGCCGAGGGTGCCCTCACGGGACGGCCGAAGACAATGCGAGTAGAAGAATGTGCGGGGAACGTCGTCCCTTGTGGAATGGTCATGCGCGAGAGAAGCCACTGCGTGGGCAAGGCTGCGCCACGGCGGGATACTACATATCAGGGCAGAGCGGGCAATAGCATCTGTAATGAGTGACTGTAGGGGGAAGGGGTGAGGAGGGGGAAGAGGGGGGGGAGGAGGGGAGGGGGAGGGGGGGAGGAAAAGTAGGTGGGCGGTGCCGTGTCGAATGGGAGGGGGACTCATGTGCGGCAGACTGATGGCTGGGTCAGAAATGGGAAAAAGGAGACCGGGGATCCTCCCCTCGTCCTCCTCTTCCTCTTAGCGCTCCCTGCTCCTTGTCCTCCGCTAGTTCTATTCCGACATGCCTCTTGTGTCCTCCTTCGTCCCTCCCCCCTCCCCCCTCCCCCCTCCCCCAACTTCTCACTCCCTGCTCCCTCCGTGCGCTTCCCCTCGTCCCTCCCCCTGCCCTCCTGCCTCCTCGTGCTCTCTCCCCATCGCTCCTGCCGCCTGCCTCCCTCCTCCGTGCCCGGTCACTCGCCGACAGGAGCTGCTCAAGTCCGCGGCCCCAGAGGCCCCGACTGTGGGAAACACACACACACACACTCACACACACACAAAACACACACGTGGGAAACAAAGAAACACACGCGTTGGAAAAACACACGCACACGCACAACACACACACACACTTCTCACAGACTCTTCCCTGGGGCCAAGAGTGCGCCCCAGGTCCATGTTCGATGGCCCTCAATGGCCGGCCCGGCCACGGGCCTCCGAGACCGAAATCGGGCAGATACGCCCGCGATGGAGGAAACAGCGCCGGAGATCTGGGCACCTACTTTGAGGTCGGGCGTGTCCCCCTACAGAGGGATTTGCGACGAACCATCAGACATACTCAAACAAATGCCCCCAAATGGTCAAAAAACACTCAAAAAGTCGTCCCCCACTATCTTTGAACTATTTTTGAACATTCCCCCTGTAGAGGGACAGGCCCGACCTAAACCACATTCCACCCTGCGTTTCCCTTCCCTCCCTCCCCCCCCTCGCCTCCCTCCTTCTGCGTTGTACAGGCATTGGCGGGATGGCCGTTGCGTCTACGCTTGGAAGGGTCGGAGCAGAACGCACGATCGACCTGGGGCCGATGTACCGATGCCCCAGATGCAGGCAAAGCGCGCTCCGTGAGAAGCCCTCGCGGGCATAGTCGGGCACCACGCGAGGATCCTTCACGTCCCCCGTCCCCCTCCTCCTCCTCCGCTCTCCCCGCCCGCCCCTGCATCAGCGACCAGCATCTTCGCGACGTCCACGTCCTTGTCTGGATCGAACGCGTCCTCCGCGCACAATGCGAACCACCGCCCGCTTGGAGAACGGCGGCGTTAGGTGAGCGACGAAAAGGAACAGAGCCTGACGCTGGAAGACACGACGATCCTGCGCCGAAGCTTGCGCGGGACGTCAGCGTGGCACACCTCGTGGCGAAGAGGGCGCTGACGCGCGACCTTACTTACGCGGGAGGCTTACGGCAGGTTCGTGTCGTGCCGACCCCGGCGTTGGTTTCTGACACCGCGGGGATCGTTCAACCTTGAACGATCGGCCGTTTCCGAAACGTCCAAATCGTTCCACATCGAACGATTCTGGGTCGCCCGCGGCGTTCAAGGTTGAACGACGCTGGCGGGGTCGCCGCCGGTCGACACGACACGAACCTATCGTACGCGCGAATGCCCGCGCAATCGCTCAGGTGGAGGTCGGGAAGGCTGGTCCCGACCTTCCCTGTTCCGCCCAGCAGGAGGAGCAGGCGGAGGTATGGGGAAAGGGAAAGGAGGGGGAAAGGGCAGGGGGGAATGGGACGGGGAGACGGGGCATGGAAGATCCAGGACGGCCACGGAAAACCCCAGGATTGCCCCAGCACGGCCCAAAGAGAAGAACCCGCTCCAAGACGGCTCAAGACGGACCCGAGAGAGCCCGAAGAAGGCCGAAGGGGTCCCCGAGACGGCATCAAGAGGGGTCCCACGGCACTCCCCAAAATACCCAGATGCCACCAATGATGCAACATGGGCCGTGGACCGGCGGAGCGAGCGAAACGAGCGAAAGAGAAGATGAGGCGTGCGACCGATGGACTTAGTTCGGGCCGCGTCTTCTTGCCGTTCCTTGGCCAGAACATTCCTGTTGTGAAAATTACTGCTTATTCGGCGGCCACCCCCTTGCTTCCCAAACTGTCCGCGCATTGCGGATGCCCCGAGAGGTTATCATTTTTCGCATGTCGGTTCAGGTGGTCCATCAACGGATCTGCCGATCGACCGCCGCGCCGCCGGAGGGATGCCAACCGAGGACCACGTCAAGGCATTCATCGCCGAGGCGATTGCGGCCGCCTGCGCACCGCAGTGTGCCATTCACGCAGCAGTGCTCGCCGAGATCACCAAGGAGGTCGCCGTCGACGGAACCATCAGCGTCGCCACCAATCGCGCCGTCGGAGAAGGCCTCTCGAGGGCAGCCCGGATCCCGGAATTCCAGTCCCAGGCAGAAACGGAATTTCCGTTCCGCAAGGTGTTGCGCGAGGTCAGCCTTGACCGGATCAAGCGGGCGTGGTTTGCGATCGTGGTTGACACTGACCAGGTAGAGGAATCTGTCACCGAGTCCCAAAGGATCCCATGGCCACCTTTTACGCTTTGCACGCCGCTCACCCAGCGCATTCGGAGCCCTCCGCGCTGAAGAACAGCGCAGCCTTGCGGCACGCGCCCGCACCACTTGGAACCAGCCGTGCTTCCCCGAACACGGCGGGGGACCCGACCGGCTGCAGGTGCAAACGGGCGAACGCGCAAAAAGCAGCGATCAAGCTGTTCGCGCCTTGGCCCGGGCCATTTTGGCCCTGCACCACTTAATCGAGAAGCGCGCGAAGGTTTTAGCAAGCAAGAGAAAACGGCACCGGGGAACCACACACTGCACAGAAGGTGGCTTTGATGCCGCACGTTGACGAATGCATCAACAGAAGTTAAGCGGCGATGCGTCAAACCATCTGCCGCGGTAGCACACGAGAGCGAGCTGCTGCTCCGTGATTTTGGAATCGACTTGATTCTGGGGCCCGTGGCCTGGGGGGCGAGAGCTCCGACCGCCCTCCCGGACAGCGCCGGCGCTGGCATCTCTGGACAAGTGTCTGGGGGCCCCCAGACGAAGGCCCAGGAGCAAGGCAGGAGCAATGCAGGTCTCAGCGTACTGATTAGTTATCCGCAGACGCGTGCCGTAGCGGATTTGCAACTCCCAAAAAGATTGTTGTGCGCACTCGGGCAGAGGGGCTGCGTCCGTAGGAGGAGATGTAGACTGATGTGGCGGATGAGCAGGAGGATGAGCAGGAAGAAAAGGAGAATGAGGAAGGAAGAGGACGAGGACAAACAGCACCGGAAACGATAACTGGAGTGGAATGAGCGGGAGGAGCAGGAGGACTAGGGAAAAGCGGAGGAGGCAAAAAAAGTGGGGAGACAACAAAGAGGAAGGACTGGGATCCGGAAAAATGGCCCACGCCGGGACGAGAACGCCTTATGAACGACGGGAGCAAAGCATCGATCCGAAAAAAGGCCCACGTTGCAGCGGGAGCACCACTTCGAAACACCAAACATAACCCAAATACAACCAAACCTGAAAGCCAAATACTTCTTGCAATCCTGTTCGCGTGCAGGTTCAGTACGCGGAGCGGGCCAAACATCTGCCGGACGGGGTCACGGCAATGAGGAGAGCAGTGTTCATGATGTGTTTGGGGAGACTCGGAAAGCGGTGCGGGGACTGCAGAGACGAGATGAGGAAGGAGGGACGGGGGTAGGGCTGGCTGTTCCGTTTCCTTGGTTCTGGGACCTCTCTACAAATCCTGCCCGGGGAGCTGTGACAGCGACGCCGGGGTGTCACGAGGGAGGCCGCGACAGTGACGCGGGGGGGCGCGTGACAGTGACCCGGGGGTGTGACAAGAGGGGTTGTGACAGTCACTGGGGGGAGGGCCTTAGGTCATGCACCCAAGTTTCACCAGGCACCCGGGAGAATTGAAAAACGATTAGAATCACATGCGATTTCAGCAGCATCCTATATCTTCTTCCCCTGGTCCCCCCTCATCCCCGCTCATCTTTCGTCCTCTTCCCGCCTCCTCCGCCGACTCGCCGCCCGTCCGTCCGTCCTATCTGGCGTCCGTCCCCCCCCTCCCTTCCTGCCTGCCTTCCTTCTCATCGAGATGGCTGGGGGGCGGTGGTGGGCGGTGGGGGCGCGGGCGTTGGTGGAGAGGCTCCCCACCGCCACCCGCGCCCCCAGCTCAGCCATTTTGGCTTCAAGCTCTCTCGTAAGACAGCCTCCCGGCAGCCTCCCCTCCAGACGGTGATGGAGATGGTCGCAGATCTGCTCGGGGGCGACGCCCCCCCGGCGCCCGCGGCTGGCGACCCCGCGGGCGGCGCCGCGGACGTCGCCGCCCTTGTCGCCATCGGCGGGCCCGCGCCCGCAGATGGCCGCGGGCGCCGGGGGGGCTGGCAGGGCACTGAGGCGGCCAAGAATGCGGGCTGGCGCATGCGCCACGGCAAGGCGACCGTGGGGGGGGCAGGAGGCGGGAGGCAGGAGGAGGGAGGAGGAGGACGGGGGGAGGAGGGGTATGCGAGTGTGCGAGGAGGCGGAGGCAGGAGGAGAGATTGATAGACTAGACTATGACTAGATGGCTAGATGAGAGATTGAAGGAGAGAGGAGGGAGGAGGATGGTGAGGACGACCTGAGGAGAGGGAGGGGGGGGGGGCAGGAGGAGTGGGAGGAGGAGATGACCGATGCGTGCACGAACGACGAACGAGGACGGGGCCAAGGGCCAAGGCTAAGGACCATGTGCGGGAGGCAGGAGGAGGGGGGAGGAGGACGGGGGGAGGAGGGGTATGCGAGTATGCGAGGAGGCGGAGGCGGGAGGAGAGACTGATAGACTAGACTATGACTAGATGGCTAGATGAGAGATGGAAGGAGAGATGAGGGAGGAGGATGGTAAGGACGACCTGAGGAGGGAGGGGGGGGGGGCAGGAGGAGTGGGAGGAGGAGATGACCGACGCATGCACGAACGACGAACGAGGACGGGGCCAAGGGCCAAGGCTAAGGACCAGGTCCCAGGAGAGAGAGAGAGAGAGAGAGAGAGAGAGAGAGTGCGAGAGAAAGAGAGAGAGAGATGAGGAGGGAGGAGAGAGGATGAGAGGATGGAAGCGGCGGGCGGAGGGGAGCCCACCCCAGCCAAGGCGAAGAAGGCCAAGGAGGCCCGCGACGAGGCCGATGATGTGGCCATCGCTGTTGCGGCGCGAGGCGCCGCTTCACGCTTGCCTTTTTTTTTCCCCCCCCCTTCTCGCCCCGGCGCCCGACGCACGTCGCCGGGACATCCAACCTCGCCCACTCTTCCGCTCTCCCAGTCCCCATCCACCCCAACTCTTTCAATTCAATCCCCCAATCCTCTCCTCGCCCCCCCCTCCCCCCCTCGCCCCCTTGCCCCCCCCCTCCTCCCCCCCTCCCCCTCCTGCCTCCTGCTCCTCTTCCTGCTTCTGCTCCTCTTGCGCCTGCTGACCTGCTGTTGCTCAGCTGCGCGCTGCTCGCTGCTCCACTTTCTCCCGCCGCAGGCGGCAAGTTCACGCTTGCCAAGTCCAAGGGCGCGCTCGTGGTGCAGCCGCGGGGTCGCCGCGGCAACGGCTCCCGCCTGGCGGCGACGGAGAGGCGCGGCTGAGGGGCAGAAGGGGCGCTGAGGAGCGAGGAGGAGCATGAACGGTGGCCGGGAGGGTGGAGGAGGGAGGAGGGGGGAGGGGGGCAGAGGGAAGATTGAGAATGCGGGAGGGATACTGGTGGATGGTGGAAGGACGGACTGAGGACTGGGGGGCGGAGGAAGACGGTGGACGAACGCTCTGGATGCTGGGGGGGGGCGAAGTAGGTGGTAGGGTAGGGGGTAGGGCCTTAGGGCTTAAGCGGCTTAGGCTTAGGGCTTAGGGCTTAGGGCGAAGTCGGCAGGGCAGGAATGGCGACGGCGGCGCAGATGAAGGTACAGTCGGACCGAGGTGTAAGATCGAGGTCGGTTTGGGGAGGGTACCCTTGCGTTCTTCGTCTTGGTTGGATGTTCTTATGCATCCTGGGGGGGCACCCTGGGATGTTCTGTGCGTTTTGGCCGGCGGAGGGTCTCATGTTCTTGAAGGGTGTTCTTCGGGCCTAGGTCCGATTGTAGGTTGGGGGTTGGGTGAGCGGCCCCCAGGTGCGACATGGCTTTCCACGGCGAGGTCAAGCTGCGTGCGTTGCAGCGCATATTTGGTCAGAGCTGCGGTGCGATCAAGCGCAACCAGCTTGCCGTGGCGCGGACCTTGGACGCCCGCCTCCATTCCGCTGCTGAGGAGAGGGGAGGGGGGTGAGTAGGAGGAGGAGAGGAGGAGGAGGAGGAGAGGAGGAGAGGAGGAGGAGGAGAGGAGAGGAGAGGAGGAGGAGAGGGGAGGGGGATGAGGAGGAGGAGAGGGGAGGGGGATGAGGTCCGACAACGACGAAGGACGATGAGGAGGAGGAGAGGAGGAGTCGTCACAGTCGCTCTTGACTGCCGCCGCCCGCCGCATCCCATATTCTAATACTATCCCCATCCCCTCGTATCCCTCCTCATCGGCCATCCTCTTATCACAATCTCCTCTCATCAGTTTCATACGCCGCTCCCGCTCCCTGATCGGATCTCGTATCCGTGCCGCCGCCGTTTCCACTCAGCTAAAGCTAAGGCGAACGTGATGCACGAGCAACAGGCCCGGTACTTGCGCACCATCGTCTTCATGTGCGAGCAGAGGCGCGGGTGGGTGGGTGTCGAGAGCGGCGACGGCTGAGGAGGACGGGGCGGAGGATGGCGG
>CAUYUJ010022503.1:573271-675771 GCA_963575745.1 Prorocentrum cordatum
CCTCCGACAACAAGTGGACCAAGTTGCCGCCTGCCTACGACTTCGTCGGCGTCGGTCAGATGTGTGGGCGAGCGCTTCGCAAGGTAGCTTCGATCGGTCGCGGCCCTAAGACCGCTCGATGGACCAGGAGTGGGGAGGCAGGCGGCAGCAGGCGGCAGGCGGCAGGGAGGGAGGGCGGGGGGGTGGATGGAGGGAGGGAGGCGGGAGGGCGGCGGGGCAGGGGCTGGGCAGGGGGAGGATGAAGGAGGCAGGAGACAGGCTTAAGGCTTAAGGGAGGAGATGGGGGATCTCTGTCTCTCTCTCTCTCTCTCTCTCTCTCTCTCTCTCTCTCTCTCTCTCTCGCTCTCTCTCCCGTGCCATTCACACTCGCCCCGAACATTCGCAGGAATGTCACGGGTGTCGCGTCGCACTTCTTCGGCTTACTAACCCCCCCCCCTCCCCCCCCAATTCCCTCCTTCCTCTTCTTCATCTCTCTCTCCCCGCCCTCCCCGCTTCTCTTCTCCTCTTCTTTCTTCTCTCTCTCTCTCTCTCTCTCTCTCTCACTCTCTCTCTCTCTGTCTCTGTCCTCTACTCTCTCTCCTCTCTTCTTCTTCTCTCTCTAGCTCTCTCTCTCTCTCTCTTCTCTCTTATCATCTCTGGGCGGGCCCCCCTTCTGCCTCCTCCTCTGCCTTTCTGGTCTCTGGCGCCGCCCGCCGCCCGCCGCCCAAGGTCTCTGGGCCCCCTCTGCGATAGCGCTGCTCTGCAGGTGGCGTGCTCGTCGGGGCCGCAGCTCGATGCCGAGGGCAGCGCCACCTTCCAAGCAGTCAGCGGAACTCGGTGCAGGCGTTGTCGCCGCCGTCACCGCCGTCAACGTCGTTGCCGCCGTCGGGCGTCGGCCTCCTCATGTCCTTCTGTTTTCTATCTACTCTTCCATTTCGTCTTTCTACTTCCTACTCCTATGTCATCACCCTTCCCATCCTCCTCCTCCTTCTCTTCCTCCTCCTTCCCCTCTCATCGCCTCCTACCGCCACTTTCCTCTTGTCTCACTACCACCTCCACGTGCGCTTACCTGTGCCCTTGACTACGCTGTCACGTTCGTTTCCAACGCCAAATGCTGGGAAGACGGTGTGGGGGGGGGGCGTGGGATGGGGCCGGGGCTTGCATTTCAGATTCCAGGCGGTTCATGCGCATGTTGGAATCTGACGCCCACGCGTTCGGCATCGCGGCGTACATGGTCATTGGTGAGCCTGGCCGAGTGCTCAACCATTTCTTCATGCAGGCAGCGGCGCCTGCTCACCCCCCGTCCTCCTCCTCCGAGGAGGAGGGGGAGAGGCGGAACAGGGCGAGGAGGATGGGGGGGGCGAGGAGGGCGAGGAGGAGAAGGATGAGGCGCGGATGATGGGGAGGCTGATGCCGATGAGCGAGGAGGATGGAGGAGAGGATGAGCGGGGGGGGTGAGGGGGGGATGGAGGAGGGAGGCGGGGGGGTGCCCAGGAGGAGGTAGAGGCGAACGGCGGGGGGGGGGGGGGGGGGCTCGCAGGCAGACGCGCGCCGCATGTTCAGAGACTCAGAGCTCAGAAGGTAGAGGGGGGGGGGGGTGAGGAGGTAGGAGGTAGTCATCGGTGGCTGGAGTGGAGGTGATGCGCTAGGGTGAGGGGTGAGGGGTGAGGGGCGGGGGGTGAGGGTGAGGGGGGCGCTGCCGCGTCGCGTCAGGCATCCGAGGGCGAGCTGCGGAAGAACCCGCCTCTCCTGACCGAGATTGCCAACCCCGGCACGTCGGGAGTTGTGCTCTCGCTGCAATACTTGAGCACGCTGCTTCGGGACAACCCGATGTCGCGCCTGGTGTGGGAGCAGGCGGGCGACGCCACCATGGGCCACTGGGCGGCCAGGCATGCTTGGAGGACACAGGATGTGACCGCAGAGGGTTGGGCGGGGTTGTGGGGTCAGTGTACCCATCGGTCGTTGAAAGTAGGTATTTTTGGATTCCCAGATTCTAATCTACTTTCAGCGCCTTCCTACTTCAAGAGTCGAGTGGTTGTCCCTCTTCCCTCGTCTTCAGGAGGCGGGCGGAAACTCAATCTACTTTCAACGCCTTCCTACTTCATGTTTCTACCTACTTCTTCCGACCGATGGGTAGTGGGCGTAGCGTACGTAGGGCCTAGGGCCTAGGGGTGCAGGGCGCCGGGCCTAGGGGCCTAGGGCCTAGGGCTGGGCCCCGGGCGTGGCGGGGTTTGGTAAGGGCGTTAGGCGTTAGGCGTTAGGGGGCAATGGTCTGGGTGTGGGGGGAGGGGGGGGGGGGCATGAGAGATGAATGACCATGGGTCCGAACCAGAGGGTGGGCGTCTTCTTGGTGCGTATCGTGCATGGTGTTCGGTGTTTGTAGGTCCTGTAGGTTGTAGATTCTAGGTCCTAGGTCCAGGTTGAGTCGTGGATGCCCACCGCCACCGCCCACCACCCGCCACCGCCGCCCCTGCACCACCTCCGCCCCCCATTTCAATTCCGCCGCCCTGCCCCATCTGGCCCAACTTGGGCCTTCCAAGCGCGGTCGGTCAGTGTGCTCCCTGGGGCCCCGGGCCAGGTCCCTGGGCACTGCGGCTTGTGGGCCATGAATTCGCGGCAACCAATCAACCAACCCACCCGCAGGCATCCCGACCGCGCGGCGCGCTTCCGACGCGCGGTGCTGACGTACGCAGCAGCCATTGAGCACAGGCCGCTTACCTCTTACTCTTACCTCTTACCTCTTACCTCTTCTCTCTTCTCTCCTCTTTCTTCTCTCTTCTCGTACCTCTTCTCTTCTCACAGCCCTACCCCCCCCTACCCTACCCCCTGCCCCCCTGTCACCTCATCGGTCTCAACTGTGCATCCCCCTCGTCTCCCTTCCCTTCCCTGGACCCCCCCCCGCCCTCCAGTCCTCCTTCCGGTCCTTCCCCCACCTCCCTCCTCCACCCCTCCACCCGACTCCTCCCCTCCCTCCTCCGCCCCCTCCTCTCCTCCCCATCCCCATCCTCCATCCTCCCATCTCATCTTCTTCTCGCCTCGCCTCAGCCAGGCACGGCCATCTCTTGAAGCCGCCGTTCAGCTTGGCGGTGCTGGTCGACGCTCGCGCCAACTTTGACCAGCGCGCGCAGGTTCTCGACGCCTTCGACAGGACCCCGGCGTGCTGCATGAGACCAGGGCTGGCGCAGTCGCTGAAGGCGCGCGGCATCAACATGAGGCTCGCGACCAACCGCGGCTGGATTCATCCCTGGGCGACGTCGGTGATGCTGTCTATCTCAGCAGAGGAGCGTATGCACGCCACCAACAGGAGGTACAGCAGGCCCGCCCCTGGTTCAGTCGTCCGCTTCGACGGCATTGCGGCCAACGGCGTGCTCCACCATGCGAAGTGCTCCCTGGCTGCAGCCAAACGCAGGCAGGAGAGTGCCCTCCAGGACGCTGAGGACGCAGCGTTGGCCCCGCCGCCCTTGGCCCTGCCAGCGCCTGCGCCAGCGCTTCCAGCCCCATTGGCAGATCAGGCAGCTGCAGGTGGCCCAGGCGGTCGCAGGCGGCCGCTCGACGGCGACCACGCCATTGCCGCGCGCCAGAACAAGTACGCGAGGATGTTAGGCGATCACGCGGCGGTCGGTGCCAGCACCGCGGCGCGACGGGACCAATCTCCACGATCGACGTCCTCCCCCCCCCTCCCCCCCCTCCCCAGCCTATTGTTCTGCGAGGTGGGCTGGCGGGCGGGTGGGCATTGCTGGGATGATACCATTGGGCATTGGGAGTTAGGTGCCTAGGACAGGGGGCGTAGGGCAGGGGGTATGGGGTAGGGGGTAGGGTAGGACAGGGGACAGGGGGTAGGACTGGGTCGTGGGTAGCCACCCGAATCCAGTCCAGCTTTCCCGCCCCCAGCCTTCTCCTGCACCCTTCACTCTCAATCGCCATCCTCTCGGAATTCTCTTTCTGCTGGACTCCTGGACCGTTCCCGTTCCCCTCATGTCTCCTGACATGCCCGTCCGCCTCGTTTCCTAGCCGCTCCCTTTCGCTGCCCTGCCCAGGCTGAAACTGGCTGCCCGACCGAGCGGTACACGGCGGCCCTCCCGAACGGCAAGGTTGCGAAGGCCAAGTCCGCCAAGGACACTTGCGGGCGGCGGGCGCGTGGGGGGGGGGGGGGAGTGAGGGCGGCGACGATCTCCTCCTCATCCTCTCATCCTCCCAATCTCCCAACTCGCGCCCCCCTCTTCTTCGACCTGAGCTCTTCTGTCCTCCTCCGGCCCCTCCCCGCCCGCGCTCGATCGCACCCCCTCGGACCAAGATGGATGATTGAGGATGGAGGAGGGGGGCGGAGGGTGAGGAGAGGAGGAGGGAGATGGGAGGAGGGGGGGAGGGGGGGAGGAGGAGGAGGAGGCAGGAGGAAGATGAGGACGAAGGATGAGGAGGTGGAGGATCGCGCCGCAGGAGTTCTTCCGCGACATTGAGCTGCTTCCAGAGCGTGCGCGTCGCGGCGCTGCGAACTACCCCAAGATCGGGACAGGCGAGTGGTTGCGGTTCATCGACGCGCGCTGGAACGAGTTGGCTCCAGAGCGCCAGGACGTCTTCACCCAGCTCGCCGCGTCCGACAAGAAGGCGTTGGATTCGCTTCGACGGGTTCTGAAGGTCTCGGGCGCACAAGCTCAGATGGGCGCGCCGCATGTGCCGCTGGTTGCGGAGCAGAATCCAGTTGCCGCGGCTCGCCCGGTCGACGACGCCTTGGTCGGCATGTTCCCCCCGAGTGAAGATTGCATGGTCGAGCGTGCAGCTCGAGGCGATCGCCCAGTGCTGCCCGCGAAGAAGGACCTCCCAGCCTACCAGGAATTCGAGTTGTCACCGAACTCGCCGCTGCTGCCATCAACTCTTGATGCAGCCTTGAAGGTCAGAGGGTGCGGCGTCGACCATCAGGCCCATGAGATGACCGCTCGCAGCTCAGTCGTGCAGGTGGAGGGTCCTGCTGGCGTGGAGGTCATACCTGCAGCCGTCGACTACGGGTCGCAGTGCCGCGGCGTGTGCAGGACGAGGACCTCGGCCGACGTCAAGCAGGTCTGCCTCCATCTCATTCACGTGCTCGGCCAGTTTAAACCAGCCCACGTTACAGAAGACATCCTGGTACGCGCTTCCATCTTCATCAAGGGCGACGCGACCCCTACCAACATGTACTTCTACTTGTGCTTCGCGATGTGCCAATACAGTCGGCACCCGTCGTACCAGGCCTTCGCGTTGTTGGATTCGTGCGCCAGCCCTGATGAGATACCGTTCTCGCTCATGATGGCGCGGAAGCCGTTCATCGAGCCGCACGCGAGCGCCCGCGACTACATGTTTAGCAGGTTCGTGGTCTCTGGGCCTGGCATGTACGACATCAGGAGCGGGGCCGACCTTGCCGCGCACATTATTCGCGAGTCTGGCGACAACCTCGACTACATCCGCTTGCACGTGATGACGCACGCCTTCCCCGAGATGCCTCCAGACATCGACGGACCCGCGTGTCGTATCTTCCTCCGTCTTTCTCCTTTCCTCCTCCCCCCCCCCTCGCTCCCATCATGGGGTTGCGAGGGGAAGTCGAGGGGCGAGAGATGTGGGTGATGCTAGTTGCTAGTTAGTAGTTGGTAGGTGGTAGGTAGGAGTGAGTTAGGAGGTAGGAGGACCAAGGAGGAAGACACCCGATGGTGCGATGTTGCCGCGCCTCCACAAGGACGTCGCGGCTTCGACATCGGCAAGTTCCTCGTCACGGGGGTTCGCTCGTGGTTGGGCACCGTGAAGCTCGGATCACCGCTCCGCCTGCCCGTTGGCGCACCCGCCGCCCCGCCTGCGCAGATTCCAGCACCTGGTGGGGCCATGGACCCCGCCATGGACTACGTCTCCGACTTGCTGGCCCCGTCCAGCGGCCTCGACTTGGCCAACTTGGCGGTGACGAGATCTCCGATCGCCCATGGCCCATTGCCCCCGCATGCATGCTACAGGGGGGGGGGGGAGGATGATGAGGGATGGCGGATGGCTCGATGACGGAAGGGGGGGGGGATCGAGGGGGGGGGAGGTGAGGGACGGCGGATGGAGGATGGCGGATGGAGGGCCAGGGATGGGAGCGCGGGGGGGGGAGATGATGGGGATGGAGGATGGAGGTGGCAAGCCCTGCTCTATTATTGTTAGCGGCTTGTTAGCGCTTTGTCAATCGCCAGCTGCCGACGTCCACGTCGACGTTGACGACGACGCCGATGGCCCCTTCCCGCGGCCCAGGTGATAGCTGGACTTCTCCCGCGAGACACAGCCGCAGACCTGCTTCGCGCCATGGATGCGGGCGGCGACGAGTTCGAGAGTGCGGAGGCGGCCGAGCACGCGCCCGCCGATCCAGATGAAGGCGCTGATCCCGAGGTGCTCGCGGGGCTCGTCGACGACGACTTGGGCCCCTTGCGCCCAGATGACGCGGTTGAGCTCGTCGTCGAGCCGGGGGCGGCGGCGCAAGACGGCCCTGCGCAGCCTGAGCCCGATGTCGACATCCTCGTCGAGTACATCGACGAAGTCGCGGCCATGCTTGCCCACGAGCCTCCGCCACCGCCCCCGGCGCCATCAGCCCCAGTGGCCCATCCCGTCGCCGCCGTCGCGCAAGCAGCCCCAGCAGCCCCGCCAGCGGCGCCGGCCGCCCCAACTCTGCCGCAGCTCCTGGCGCACCTGCAGCTGGACATGCCGGGCGTCCGCTTCCCTCGCACAGTGTTTGATTTGAGGCCCCACCCTCTTCTCATCGCTACTCTCTATTCAGTTACTCAGTTACAAACTACTCTCTACTCCTTACCTTACCCGCCTTGCCTTACCCTACCCTACCCTCCTAGGTCCCGGTCCTATGTCCTAGGTCCTCGGTCCAGGTCCTACGCGCCCTACTACTCCTGACTCCTTAACCTACCTACTGCCTTCATCCCTTCCCATCTTCTGCTCTCATCCTGCGGGCCGTTTCTCCAATGCTTCTCATCTTTCATCTTCTCATAGTATCGCGTATCCTGTGTCCTGTGTATCGTGTATTACTGTATCGTGTATCCTATCATCATCATGTCTGCTGTCTGCCCCAGGTCTCCGCCCCCTGGCGGCTCAGCGGATGACATCGTTCGCTGCCAGAGCATCGGGAAGCTATACAAGGTGTGGGACCGCACTTTCAAGATGGAGTGCTTGAACCCCGCGCGCACGAAGTGCTCCTGCATGGTGAACTTCAGCTGGCACCCTGCGGCGGCGGTGGCGGGCGGAGGCGGCGCCGACGTGCGACGTGCGAAGGCGGTCGGCGGCGGCTCAAGGCGACGACGATCGATGGCGATCGTGACGGCGTCGTCAGCGACGAAAGCGACGTCGGCGTTGGACGAACAGCGCTAGGTCATCCCACCCCCTGGACCACCCCAATCATCCCCCTCCCATTCCCGAGGTGCAACTGGGACGAGGATCAGGCCATGTCCGACCTCATCAATTGGTTGGCGGATGGCCGCGCCAGCTTGTCGCTGGAGCACAGGCGCGAGTCGGACGCGCTAGTGGCGTCTCGGCGCTTGGCTCAACTCAGCTCACTCTGAACCTACTCCCTTCAGCCCCCCCCTCCTCCTCCTCCTCCCCAGTCCTCAGTCCTCAGTCATTCGTCCTCGTCCCTCCTCATCGCCCCACCTCATCCTCCCTCTTCATCCTCCCTCCTCATCTTACCTACCTCCTACCTCCTACCTCCTACCTCCCTCCCTCCCCCTCCTCCTCGCCTGTCTCCTCCTTCTCCTCATATTCCCTCCGAATCCCGAACATCCCGAACCCCCGCTCCCTTCTGAGGACCTCCTCCTCCTCCTCCTCCTCCTACCGCGCCCTGCACCACCTTCGCATTGCACAGCCTTACGCTGCGCCACTACACCCCGCCCGCACCCCTACCCTGCGCCCTATGCCGTATCTCCCACGTCCTACGTCTTATACCCTGCGCTGCACCCTACACACCCTTCTCCCACACGCCACGCCCTGCACCTGGCGTCTGGGACGGGCGAGTCGCCCGTTCGTCGTCGACGTCGCCCATCGCCGCCGTTGTCGTCACGTCGGTCGTTGGGCTAGTCTTGGTTAGTCAGTCGTCAGTCGTCGTCCGTCGTTGGATCTGCCGCCGTCGCCCTTGCCCGTCCGCCGAGGCGCCCCCCGGCACGTGCCCGCGCGCGAGCCTCTCGCTGAGCAGCTGCGACATCTCCATGGTGCCGATCGACGCCGCCACGCGTCGTCGGCATTTGCGGGCACCGGCCCGCCTTCTGCCCCTCTCCCCTCCATCGTCGTCGGCCGAGTAGTCGTCGTGAAGTCGACTGAGTTTCGAGTTCAAAGTTACAAGTTACAAATTACAGTTATATGCGTTGCACCCCCTCCTCCTTCGACTTGGAATGCGCAAATTGAATCAGCGGAATGCCGAGCCAGCCGTAATTATTGGGCTGCCTTCGGGGGATATAGGATAGAGGAACAGGGCATGGGAATAGTAATTCGGTAATTCAGACCTCAGCCTCGTGACCACGTGCACCGCTGCGCTCCATCGCCCCGCCGCGGCCCCTCTAGTCGCGCTGAGACGCGGCTGCGTCAGCGCGCACATCGAGTGCTGCTGCGATGCTAGTGGCCAGCCGCTGGGGCGACTCGAGCGCAGACGTACGTAGGCGCAGCGCTGGCGCAGCGGCGCCGCGCTGCTCGTGCACAGGCCGCGGGCTGAGGTTGAGGGCAGAGGAGGCGGTCGAAGGCGACGAACGACGAACGATGACATCGACGATTGCTGATGCGACGCTGACTGACTGAGAGCGGCGACGACGCCGAGCCGACCAGGGCCAAACGCCAGACATTGATGACGACGACGACGTCGCCTTCGACCCCCCGGGGCCCGCCAGCCGCGCCGCTCCCAGCAGCCGCCGGCCAGCCAGGCGCTCAGAGTTGGGGCGCGACAGCAGTCACCTCCGCAGCGTCGGAGGGCGTAGGGCCATCGCGCCAACAACGCGCGGCGTCGTCAACGCCTCGAGGAGGAGGACGAGGTGGAGGCGAGAGGTGATGAGGCGGCGGCGAAGGAGGAGGAACGGATGAGGAAAGGAGGCGGAGGGCGGAGGAGGGGGATGAGGAGCAGCCAACCGCCAACCTTTCAGCCCTCAGAGCCCCCCCCCCATCCACCCCTCCTCCACGCTCGACCCCCCCCCCCATCGCGCCCCCCACCCCCCAAAACCCGAAGGGGGGCGCCTCGTCTCGTGCATCGCGTCGGTGATCGAGCGGGCGTCTGGCCTCGGCAGTGTCTCGTGTCTCATGCTCCTTCCTCGCTACTCGCTACCGGCTCTCTCTCTCTCTCTCTCTCTCTCTCTCTCTCTCTCTCTCTCTCTCTCTCTCTCTCTCTCTCTCTCTCTCTCTCTCCTCTCTCTGTTTCTCTTCTCTCTCTCGCTCTCTCTCTCTCTCTCTCTCTCTCTCTCTCTCTCTCTCTCTCTCTCTCTCTCTCTCTCTCTCTCTCCTCCTCCTGCTCCCTCCTCCCTCCTCCCTCCTCCCCCCCCCCGCCTCGCTCCTCCCGCCTCCCGCGTCTTCCTCTCCCTCCTCCTCATCCCCCCAGCTCCCCCTCCGCGCGTGCGCCGATGTGCGATGCGCCAGCTCCGTTTACGTTCCTGCCTGGCTTGCATCCGCCGTTGGCCCGTTGGCCCAAGCCCCACTGTTGGCATCTAGCTAGCTGCCGCACGGCACCGACGCCCCTTTCCCCTCCCCGACTGTGCACCTGCTGCCGAGGGGCCAGCAAGCCCACGTCCCACAGCAATGGGCAGGCGTGGGAAGGCGAAGCCGAGCCCCGGACAGTCGCCAGCCACAGCCAGGATCGATGACGCATTCGCGTCGCAGTCTCAGCGCCGCAAGCACGCAGCCACAGCAGAAGCAGAGGCGACTCCCATGGCCGCCAAGCGACGCGCTGCTGCTGCTGTTGAGGCGGCCACGGCAGCGGCCGCAGCGGAGTCGCCCGCGCCCGCGACGCCCCAGCCGCCGAGCCTTGCGGCAGTTCTGAGGCGCCCCGCAGCCGCTGCGGCGCCACCAGAAACGCCGAAGACTCCGACTACTCGTTTGGAGTGGCAGATGCATCGGCGCGACCGTCGTCGGCCGCGCCGCAGCCGCCTGCTCCGTCGCCGCTGGCCTCGCAGCCGGGGGCGCCAGCGCCGCGTGCGCAGAGGGGCCGGTGCGCGACCCAGAAGGCCGCCCTGCATGCGCCTGCGCCCGCCGCGTCGCCTGCAGAAGACGCAGCTGACCCAGCCGCTGGCGCAGGGGCAGGGCTCAGCCTCGGCGGTGCCGGCAGCGAGGGCAACGACGCGGGCTCGGGCAAGGGCAAGGGCAAGGGCAAGGGCAGAGGCGGTCGTGGTCGCGCGGGCGCAGCACGGGCCGGCCGCGGTCGCGGGGGGCGCGGCGGCGGCGGGCGCGGCGCGACGTCCGCGTGCGGCCCCGAGGAGGATGCGGATGAGGATGAGGCTGCCGCGGAGGAGGGGCCCGCCGCCGCGCAGCCATCGCAGCCGCAGCCGAAGCGCGGCCCTCCTACAGAGACAATTCCAGCTCCAGAGGATGAGGATGCCGCGGAGGAGCCCGCCGCCATGCGACCAAAGCCAAAGCGCGGGCTTCGCCGTGGAGCGACCGCCCCAGTTCCAGCTCTGGAGGATGAGGGTGCCGCAGAGGAGGAGCCCGACGCCGCGCAGCCACAGTCGAAGCCGAAGCGTGGAGCTCGCCGCAGGCCGCTGCTGCTCGCTCGATTGCGAAGGCGGAGGCCGCAGCCTCGGCCGCGGTCGCCAAGGCAGCCGCCAAAGTGTCGCATACCATTGCCACGGCCAGGGCTAAGGCAATGAGCCGGGTCAAAGCATCTGTCGATCGGGATGCCAAGGAGAAGAAGCGGCTGCGCATGGAGCTGGCGGAGCGCGACAAGCGCATCACCGCCATATCGAAGACGATCCCGGTCCGATGGGCCACTCAGTGAACAGCTCCCCCATTTCCTTTTTTTTTTCCGGCGGAATGCAGACGAATTGCGGCTTGGGGATCCGAGATAAATCCAGGAGGGGAGCGCCCTGTTCCTACCCTACCCCCTACCTGCCCCAGCGCCCCCGCCCCCTCCCCCCCCCCCCCTCGAACCCGCCCAGGGCCAGCGGGCAGACCCTGTGAGCTACGCCCAGCTGGACGACTTCCCCGTGATCAAGTGCGAGGTCGACGACGACTTGTCGGACGGCGACGCCACAGAGGCGCGGACGCGTGACTTCAAGGACCGCGGCCGAGGGCCGAGTGGGGGCGGCTGGCGACAAGGAATGTTGGGCGATGATGAGGAGGAGGAACGATTGCAGGCGGCAGTCGATTTGAGATTTGAGAGGGGGGCGCGGGGGGGGGGGAATGGAGAAGGGAGAAGGGCAATGCAAGATGGACATGATATCGGTATATGTGGCGCGTGGTGATCACCGCCCGCCCGCCTGCCTGTCCGCGAAGATGTCGCGGCCCACCGACCCGCCCCCCGTCCCGTCGTCGTCGTTGTTCGTAGTCGTCGTAGTCTAGTCGTAGCCCCCTCCGCCCCATCGCACCTCACGCCCTCCCAGCTCCGCTGCGCTGTCGCGCCGGCCCTGGCGTGCCAGCGTCGCCGGCACGCCCCGCGTGGCCGTCGTGGCGCCCACCCCCAATGATTGTCGTATAGCTCCTTCGTCACTGTCCCCGCCATCCACCGACATTGTCACGCGCCCCCCCCCCTGCCGCTGCATCGCCGCTGACGCCGCCCGCCGTCGCCGCCCTCCCCCCCCCCCTCCCCCGCGTCGCCGTCGCAGCGCCCCTGACCCCAGGCCCCTGGCACCTGGCCCTAGCCCCTATCCCCCCCCCCCCCGCGTCGCTGTCGCACGCCCCGCCGACGCTGTCACAGCGCCCCCACCCCGCCATCGCTGTCACAACCTTCATAGCCGTCGCTGTCACAGCCCGCCCGCGTCGCTGTCAGATGCACCCCGCTGTCGCTGTCACATCGCCCACCCGTCGTTGTCACAGCCTCCGCCAGTCGCTGTCGCGCCCCCCCCGCGTCGCTGTCGCAGCCCCCCGCCGTCGTTGTCGCAGCCCCCCGACGCCGCTGTCGCAGACCCCCCCCCCGTCGCTGTCGCCCCCCCCGCCGTCGCTGTCACAGACCCCGCCGCGTCGCTGTCGCACGCCCCCCCCCGTCGCTGTCGCTCCCCCCCCCCCCGTTTCGGGAACAGCTAAAAACCAAGCGGCGCTCGATGCATCCTCACAAACTCTACAAATGACATGCCTTGGTTCGGGGGGGGGTTGTGACAGCGACGCGGGGGGTCGGTGACAGCGACGGCGGGGGTTGTGACAGTGATGGGCGCGCGCGTGCGTCAGTGACGGATGGGCTGCATTGCCGGCGACGGCGGGAGCTGTGACAGCGACGGAGGGGGGGCGCCGTGACAGTGACGGAGGGGGGGGGGGTCGGGGAGGTGGGGGCTCTGACAGCGACGGGGGGGCTGTGACAGCGAGGGGACGTGGGGGCAGTCTCTGAGCGGGGGGGGGTGGGCGACGGGGTGCGTGTGACAGCGACGGGGTAGGGGGTGGCAATCACGGGGGGTGGGCGCGCGACAGCGACGGAGGGGTGCCGCGTCATCGGCGGGGGGGGGGGTCTGTGGCAGCGGTGCGGGGGCTGCGACCTTGAGGGGATGGGGGGGTGCGTCGGCGACGGGGGGTGTGATGTGTAGGTGGGCTGGGTGTGTGTGGGGGGGGGGGTTCGCTGCGACTGTCGCGGAGGTAGGCGCGACAGCGACGCGTGGGGCGGCGGGGGGGGGGGGGGTCGCTGCGGGTATTGGGTAGGGGGCAGGCCCTGCGGGGTGGACGCGGCGTTGGGGCGCCGGGCGTTGGGCGCGGTGGGGCGGGAAGCCGCGGCGCGCGACGCGATGGCCCCGTCGACCGTCGACCGCGACGGAATCGACGACAACGGCGGCAACGCCGGCGGCAGCAGCAGCACATGGCGCCGACGCCAATCCCGCCCTACCCTCAGGACCCTGAGACCCACGTCGACGCGTTGCCGGCAGTGATGACGCGGCGCCTCGGCCGGGGCCTTCGTCAGAACATTTGGAAGTACATGAAGACCAAGGGCGAGTTGAAGGTGTGCATCCCCTGGGTCGAGAGCGGCGTCGGCGGCAGTGCTGACGTTGCGGCGGCGGGGCGACGGCGGTCTCCATCTCCTTCCTCCTTCCTACCTCTCTACCTAGTTACCTAGTTATACCTCGCGTCCTACCTCTCCTACTTCAGCTCCTACTCCCTAGGTCCTCTGTCCTCTAGGTCCGTGCGCCCTACCCCCTGCCCCCTATCGTAGCTCCTGACGGCGCCGACGGCGACTACGTCGATGGTCCGATCGACGAAGACGACGGCGACGCCCCCCCCCACCCCGCCCCTTTTCGATATCTTCTCTTCGATCTGGCTCTTCGGCCGAGGTTGCCACGTTGTGTGCGGGCACTGATGGGGTGGTGTCGGTGCTGCAGTCTTTCGTGAGGGTGGTCAAACCGATGTTGGAGTCGGAGTTCGGGCCGGTCGATTTCAAGGTAACTCACGAATTCAGTTGCGAGGTTGACCCTGCCAAGCAGCGCTTCCTTCGGGCGATGGTGTCCCCCTCGCACTTGTACGGGGACATCAAGTCTTTGTTCGATCCCGATGCCCTCGACTACGCTGAGGCCCCAGAGGGGCGGACCGTGCGAATGGTGCCCTTCCCACACAAGCTCGACGGCCTTGTTGCTGGGTTTCCTTGCAAGGACGGTCACTCTTGTCGTGCTCTGCTCTCTACTCTCTACTCTCGAATATATATATATATATATATATATATATATATATATACATACATACATACATACATCACCCACCTCACCCATTCGATCCACACTCAACTCTCGACTCTACGGCTCTACGGTGAATTGATCTTGTTTATATCCACCGCACGTTCCATATTTGCGTCACCCGGGTCGCCTGCCATGCCACCCCCTCTGCTCCTGCCTAGCCGTCCCGCGCCGCAGTGGACGTCTCCAACCTCAACCCCAGCCGCAAGGAGTACGTGGCTGATGGCGCCCAGAGGGGTTCTGGTAGGACGGGAGCAGTGTTCCAGAAACTGATTGACCTACTGCAGAAACCTGAGGTGGCGCTCCGAACACCGAACAAGACCCCCGCGACGGTTTCTCACCCCTACCCTACCTACCACCGCCTGTCTCGCCCGCGACCCGAAAGCATCGCGTCCAGCCAGTCTGGCCCGCGTCTCGCGTCTCGGTTGCGACTATGCGGGGGCGGGGGTGAGCCATCGGCGCGGGGTCGATGGTCGACGGTTGGTCGCCGACAGGTGAAACATAGTGGCCTTATGATATCCGAGAACGTCGTTCCCCTCATGGAGCTCCCGAAGGACCCCGTCACGAACGCGGTGGGGACGCTCTCCCAGTCGAACCTGGCATGCTGCATTTCGCAGCCCGGAGCCCTCTGAAGTCTCACGCGCCCCCCCGCCACCCACCCACGTCCTCCTCCTCTCCTCGCCTCCCCCCCCCCCCCCGCTACCCCGTCTCGCCCCGTGCCCATGAACGCCGACGCCCTGTGGCGGAATCGGTAGCTGCCAATTGCTGATGGGGGGTGGGTGGGTGTGAGCTGTGAGCCAGGCGAGACGGTTCCGGCTTTCTGAGGGGCCCCAGCCGAAGGGCCGAAGGCCGAAGGGGTATGCTCTGGAAGTGGAGGCAATCTGACTGGGCGCTCGCCGTCGGAATTGCGGACGGGGCGGGTCCGGGGCAGGGGGCACGGGTGGGCGATGATGTGATGAGGTGATGAGGGGGAGGCGGAGTGAGGAAGGATGAAGCACAGAGAAGAGGACTCATGAGGACAGAAGTGATGTTGACCCCCCCCTGCACCCTGCAACCCCCAGAGTAGTGAGTAGTGAGTAGTTGTTGATTAGTTTAGCTATCCGACCTCCACCCAGGCACCTCCTCGACGAAGTGGGGTTCACCACGTTCCCGTCGCTGCTGGACCCCCGCATGTTTGGATGGCCCCAGAGTCGCCAGCGGCTGTATCTGGCCTCGGTCCGCGCGAGCGTCCTGCGGGACTGCGGGATGGAGCCTGCGGCGGCGTACGAGATCATGACTACCTGTCTGAAGCGTTTCGCCAACGGATACGGCATGGTGGGGCTGGGTGCGCGTGTAATCTGACACTGCTTCCCCGCTGTTGGGTGTTGTCGCCGCCCCGCTCTCATCTCGCGTTGGCCGTTGGCCTTGGTCGTGCGTCGCGCACGCGGTATGCGCGGCATGCGGCGCGCGAGATGTGAGTCGGATGCGATGGGGCCACGAACACGAGGGCCGGGTGATGAGTAACAGGGTAACACGCAGTGGATGAGGGATGCGGCATGCGGGATGGATGAGGAATGACGATGAGTGCCCCTCCCCCGCCCCGGCTGCGCCAGGCGATGCCAGACGACGTTCTCCTTTCGGATGATCTCTTGTCGGTGCTGCATGCGCTCAAGAGCCCGCTGCCCCAAGCTGTCCAAGCTGAAGATGAAGACGTTAAGCTTCCTGAGCCCACGCCGTGTGCCCACGGCGCAGCCGCCGCAGTGGACAAGACGCAGATCGACTATGATTCAGCCGATGCTGCGGCTTCTGATGCCGAGACAATTCCAGGCATCCCGGCTGGTGCAGCGCAGCCAGCTCCCGCTGCAGAAGCTGCTGCTGATCTGCAGTTCCTGACGCAGCCCGACGCCCCTGGCGCGGCCACTCCGACGCGGCAGCTCGACCTCGATGCCGAAATGGAGCGAGTCCTCGATGAGGGAGATGCGGCAGTTGCCGAGATCGCTGTTCTCAGCGCCGAATTGTTCGACGGCGAGGTGTTCGATGGTGAACCTGTTGGGCCGGCCGCAGACGAGGGGCCAGCAGCCGCCGTCGCCCCCGACGATGCTGGCGCTGACGATCATGCGCCTATTGTGTCTCGTGGCCGAGGCCGAGGCCGCGGTCGCAACGGGCGCGGCTGCCGCGGCGGCCGCGGCGGTGGCCACGGGCACGCCCGAGGGCGAGGCCGTGGTGCACCGGATGAGACATCTGCAGCTGCGACGCGCGCCATCGACGCCGTCGCGGACCCGACTGACCCGGCGCAGCCGCAGCCCAAGTGGGGCCTGAGGCACAGCGCAGCAGCACTTGCGTCTGGGCAGGACCTTCAACCTTTCCCCGGGTCCCCCCATCTCTCCTCACCTCCTCCGCCCTCCCTCTTCCCCCCTTCTCCTCCCTCCCCTCGGTCCTTCTCCCTCCCTCCTCCCTGCCCTCCTCCCTCCTCTCTCCTCTCTCTTCCATCCCTCCCTCTCTCCCCTCCATCCTCCTTCGCCCTTCGTCCTTCGTCATTCATCCTTCGCCCCCCTAAGCAAGCCTTACCTCTTACTCTTACCGCTGACCGTTACCTCCTTGCCTCTGCCTCAGCAGCCTCAGCAGGATTGGTGCAAGATCTTCGCGAACGCTGCTGCCGACCTCGCCAAGTTCCCCTTCCTTGGTCATCTTCAGCACAGGGATCGCGATCAGCTCGCGATGCGTGGCGTCAAGTTGTCCGAGCCCGCGTTGCGTCTCATCGAGATTGGGCAGACGTTGTCACGCGTGGCGCCGAACGTGCACGCCCGCTAGGCTCCGTGCCTGACGCCCAATACGCATATGCCACATACTTAGCAGACTGGCGATCATTGATTTGATTGTATCCTTGTATCCTGGGACCTGGGAGTCCTGGGTCTTGGGCCCCGGTCCTGGATCCTGGTTGGTGGCCTGGGTCGATCGTCCGATAGTCGGTCGTCGCATCGCGATCGCAAATCGTACCGATCGATCGTTCGGCGTCGTTCGTCATCGTCGCGTCGTGTCGTATCGTATCGTATCGCGCCGTCGTCGTTCGTCCGTGTTCGCGTGTTCGCTGTCCGTTGTCCGTTGTCGTCGCCGTTCGTCGTTCGTCGTTCGTCGTTCGTCATTCTTCGTCGTTGCGTCGTCGTCGGGTGGGCTGGAGCTGTCGCCATCGCCGCCTCAGGTGGCTCACGTCGCGCAACCGCTTCTTGGTCGGGCACGAGGCCATGCGGCCCCAGGCGATCACGCACCCAGGGTATAACGACAAATTGACAACATTTACAAGCAACGTCTGGAGCTTGGTAGCCTGATCTGGGTCTGTTACATTGGGTCGCTCGATCGCAGTCCTCCTCCTCCCTTCGCCCACTTCTTCTCCCATTGCTCTCTCCTCTCTTGCTCGCTGGCTCGCTGCTCATGTCCGCAGGCCGCATGCCGCATGCCGCAGGCCATATCTCCTTATCTTCTTATCTTCGAGCCCTCTTCATATCATCTTCCTCGCCCTCTCCCCTCTCCCCCCCTCTCCTCTCTCCTCCTCTCCGCCTCTCCCCCCCCCCCCGCCCGCGTCCGCAGCCGCAGCCCGCTCAGCCCCGTCGTCGTCGTCGTCGTTGCCGCTTCTGCTGTAGCATGTAGCGTTGTGCCGTGTGCCTTTGTATGAAGCCTGTAGTAGCTTTGTGCCTTGTGCCTTTGTATGTGCATCTGCTGCCGTTGTCGCCGCCGTCGTTGCCGTCGCCTCCCGCAGCCGTTGCCCGCCGCCGCCGCCGTTGGCCGCCCCCCGCCCCCCCTCTTCGCGGCCTGAGGAACTGTTTGAGCTTGCTGGCATCGCGTTCCAGTCGGGCTGCGTCGCGGCGGAGCTCATGGCGGCGTTCTGCGCGTTGGGCGCAGCATGCAACCTGAAGGGCCGCGCGCCAGGGGGGGAATGTCAGGTGGGATCAGGTTACAAGAGGTAAGTGGTAAGAGGTAAGAGAAGAGTCTTAGTAATAGGTAAGGGGTAATACAACATGTACGAGGTAGGAGGTGGTAGAAGGAGATGTGGGGGCTCAGTTCGGGGTGATGGGTCAGCGAGGGGTGAGGTGAGGGGTGATGCTATACGCTATGTGGCTATGCGCTATGCGGGGGTGATTTCCTCCTCCGCCACGTCCGCCCACTCTCTCCTCTCTCCGTTCCCCTTCACTGTTCCCTGTTCTCGATTCCCACTCCGTCTACTATCTCCTATCTCCTCCGTGGGGCCTTCGGCGCGTGGTTTAGTCCGCTCCTCTCGTTCTCCACCAGGGGAGGAGATGTGAAGACGTGTGCTTGTTTGTCAATATATTATATGTGCGAAGTGAGAGGCGAGACTCTCGACTCTCCGCTCTCACAACCCACGACGCACATCGTCGTTCTCGGATGGTTTCTTGGTGCGTGGCTCCTGGGCTCTTGGATTCCATGGATTCCTGACTCGTCTGGATCCTGGTCGGGGTCCGGGCCCCGTGGGCCCTGGCCCCGTGGGCCCTAGTGCCTTGGTCCATCTGCCTCCCTGGTCCGTGGTCTCGGGATATTTTTTCAGTGCCCCTGGCCCATGGGTGGTCTGCGGCCCCCCGCTCGGCATCCTGCCCTGACTGCTGCGCCGCCTGCTCTTTCACCTCTCGTGTCTGGTGTCTGCTTCCGCGCGTGCAAATTCGATCAGCTCAATCTTCAGTTCTGAGGACCCCGAGCCGCACGCCGTTGGCTCAGCAACCGTCAACAGCGGCGAGGACGTGGTGGACTTGGACGCACTCTGGGACTTCTGAAGTGACCTCTGAACCCGTGAACCCTCAGGGCTGAAGGTCTGAGGCTGAGGTGCCCATCTACCGTAGCCCGTAGCTACCATCTATGTGCTCGCTCAATCTCCATTGTCCATGTTCCATTCGTGCTGAGCTGCTCGGCGGAAGTTGTCGGAAGGTGGAAGCAGGTAGATAAGACGCAGCCAGAGACCTCCCCCACCCGGCCCACCCGCTGACCCCCACATCCGCACATCCGCCGATTAAGGACCGACGGTTTTGGAGCCCAGGGCGTTGAATCTAAGAGTCTACGATGCTGGCCGATGGTCTTGCGCTGCGGACGATTTGTACCGTACAGCTGTGCTGGTCAGCCGCACGGCTGGCTGGCCACTGGTCGCTCTCAGCACTCAGTATTCGGCATTCGGTAGTTGGTAGTTGGTAGTTGCTACGTTGCTACGTGGCTCTCTAAGCTTCATTTGAATTATTTACTTGCTTGCTTGCCGACAGGTGCGCGCATTTTGCCCGCCCAGCTCGCTGCTCGTCTGTGCATGTACGTTACGTTGTTTGTCCAGTGTGCAGTTTTACGTTTTCCATGCAGATGCGTGTGTTCCCCCACTTACACGCTGGATCAACGGCTTGCAGGATGCAGCATGCATGGAGATGCACGATGATGTAGGTTGCAAGCTTCAACGTGCGTCCGAATCGTCACCTGTCACCTGTCATTGTCGCATGTTACATATCATTCAGTCCCTTCGTGCCCCGCCCCTTCCCCCCTCCACCCTCCACCCTCCGCGCCCGCCCTCGCACGCCCACCCTCGGGCGCCCCGCGTATCCGATGGGGCCCCAGGCCCCAGGTGACCTAGGGGCCTAGGGTTGATCGGTGATGAGACCGATACGGCTGGCGGTTGGCGGTTGGTTGGCGGGTGAGAGGAGGGCGGAGGTCGGGCGCCAGAGCGATTGAAACAGCGAGGACCGGAGGAGCGGGAGGTTATGCTCTAGGCTGCTCAAAGCCGCGCCGTCCACACTTGATCACATCACGGCCATTGCGGATTGGATTGCGGCCGTTTCCCCCTATGCCCCATGCCGCATGCCCCGTGCCTCCTGCCCTGTCCGCTGCCATCGCCACTCGAGCGTCGAGCTTGTTTGTTTCAGCAGCTGAGCAGCTGCGCAGCCTCAGCAGCTGACTCGGCAATTCAGCGAGTCGCGGCGGCCATGGCCGGTGCCGCCGGCGGCTGTGGCTGCAGCGCCAAGGGCTGCACCCGCTGCTGCTCTGCCCCCAGCACGGCGCTGGCGAGCGCCGCTGCGCCGCCCAGCAGCTGCGAGGACGACGTGATGCCGTTCACGCCGCCGCTGGTCCCGAGGACGTCGTTCCGCTCACGCCGCCGATGGAGGACGAGGACGCCATTCCGTTTACGCCGCCCATGGCCATGGAGTTGGAGCCCGCGGCTGCCCCTCGCACGCCGCTCATGAGCGCCGAGGAGGATGATGAGGAGCGGCGCGCCATCGCGGCGGCGGTTACGACCCCGCCCAGCGACCTGGGCGAGTACGAAGGGTTCGGCGACGGCGTCGACTCCGAGGACCTGGATTATTACGATGACCAGGACTGGGAGTTCACGGTGGATCGGACCGAACGAACGGGAGGGATATGGAAAGGAGGGGGTTGCGAAATCTGCTGCATGCAGCTGGTTTCGGCCCCGCCGCCAAGCCCACTCCTCGATGCATCGATGCACGGGCGCCTCCCGCCGCCTGGGGGGCGCCGCGAAAATTAGTTGCGTGAGCCGATTCCCCCCCCCCCCCCCCTTTGCTATCGCCCCCTTTCGCCCGGCCCGAGCCGAGGTGGAGGCGCTGGAGGAGATGCGTCGCCGCGAGGAGGCGCAGGCCGCAGCGCTTCGCGCGGCAAAGGCAGCATCGTCTCGCCGTGCTGTGGACCAAGACAAGCTGGACCGCAAGCGCATCAGGGAGGAAGAGGAGGAGAAGGCGGCCATGGACGAGTTGATGGGGCTGCCAGTGCCGCGGTGGTGGGCCCCGCCCTCCCCGCGGACGCCAGATTGCGGCAGCGACTGCGACAGCCTCGACTCGATGATCGTGCACGCGGACGCGCAGTTCGAGCTCACGGAGAAACATCTGGCTACAATTGACATGCTTGATGAGCTGCATCGCCGCGAGGAGCGCAGGGAGCAGGCCGCGAAGCGGCTGCGGCGCGTTCTCGACCTGCACCAGATGAACCAGCAGTGGTGTGAGGCTGAGCGCCACGCGATGCAGGCGATGCAGGCCGCGGCGGCCACGCAGGCCGACTCGGTCCAGCACCAGCAGTAGGTGCTGTGTGCTGTGGCATTGGCTATTTTGAATCGGGCAGAAGGCCCTTGAGACCTAGTGATTTTCGCAAATTCACCAACCCGGTGGACCAACCCTGCTGTGCTGCCAGCTGCCAGCTGTTACTTTTTCCGTCTGCTGGCTGCCTGTTGCACTGTTGCATGTGGCTATTGTGCCGCGTGCCCATGGCATATGGGCCTGTCTGCTTGTGGCGCGTGGCTTGTGCAGCCACCCAGCCACTGGAATCCTTCTTTCGGATGCTGCAGAGTTGAGAACAGTTCCCCTCGCGAGCCTCTCCATGGAGGCCCTGGGGCCACTCCTTTGCAGGGGGCCACGCTTTCGAGCTTTCGAGCTGTCGTGTTTCCGTGTGCGTGCACAGCGTGTACAGTGATATGTAGTATGTAGTTTAGGAATGTAGGATGTAGGTTTCGTCGGTGTCTAACGATCGGTTCGGAGCACCATGTGAAATATTCGGTCCGCATATTGTCATAATCAAGATCGCCATTCCCCCCCGTCATCGGTCAGCGTCGTCATGTCGGCATCGCCATCATCGTCGCCATCGCATCGCCACCAGGCATCGCCATCGTGGTTGCATCGGTCCATGTATTAGAGGATGAGGGATACTTGGATACTCGCGCCCTGCGGCATTCCTTCCCGCGGCGTCGCGCCGATTGGCCGATCATGGTCGAGAGACCTTGAGTTCCTGAGCCGCGACGGGTGTCTGATCCCGCATCCGTATCCCTCATCCTTTTGTATCCACTGCCTCCACCGTATCCCGACGTACCGCTGTTGTATTGTATCGTATCGTTGCGTGTTTCTTTCGTCACTTCTCCCTTCTTTCCCCTTTGCCGCTTTGCCACTGTCATCTCTCTCTCTCTCTCTCTCTCTCTCTCTCTCTCTCTCACGCAGTTTCCCTCCCCGACCATTCCCCCTCGTCACTTCGCAACTCTTCGCCGCTCACCGCGCTCGCCCGCTCCCCCCCGCCCCCTCCCCCCCACCCACTCTCTCCTTTCTACTCCCCGTCTCGCCGCAGCGCAGAGTGCAGTTGACGAGTTGGCCCGCGCTTGAGCTGTCGGGTGCGTCGCATCTGTATCGGCCCGAGTCTATGGCGACATTCTCTGTCGCGTGTCGCACCCCGCAACTCAGATTGCAGCCCGCAGCCCCCTGCACCCCGCGGCGGCGCTACTCTGCGCAGTGGCCGATGCGACTGCGGACAGCGATTAAGCAGCAAGGCGTTCAGCAACCGACCCTCGACCCCTTGTCCCCTGGCGCCCTTGGGCCCTGATCCCCTGGCCCGACCCTTGACGGCCCCCTGGCGGGCGGGCCCCAGGCGGGGGCCCTCCGAAAATTAAATCCGAAACCAGACACGGATCACATACCTGAGACTGAGACCGTTGCTTTCGTGAATCCATGGGCCTTTTGGGACCTCGGTGCCATGGGCCCAATCGCTTCCGCAGTCGTCCGTGCACTGTGCGCTGCCATTCTTCGCGGTTCGCTGCCAGTGATGCTGCGCGGCGCCCTAGCGCCATCTCGTGGCACCCCGTCCCTGGCGGGCAGCGGCGGCGGCGGCAGCGCAGTCGGGAGCGCCTCCGGCGCCAACGGCAGCGCCGCCGCGGGACAGGGGCAGGGCCAACAGCGTCGGCCTGACGGACTGGGAATGGGCGACGGGCGACAACGGACGACGACTAAGAACTATCGACGATCGACTGACTAACGACTAACGACTGACTAACGACTAGTGACTAAAGACTACGACTGACGACTGACGCCCCACGACGGCGACGACGTTGGTTGGCGGCGGCGGCGACAACGCTTGCCAGGGCCTAGGGTCGCGGCCAGGGCCAGGGGGGATTGGGCCAGGGGTGGGGGCCCTGGGGGCCCTTTGCTTGATGCTTCGATGCGTCGTGGGGTCTGAGGGTGCTATGGGGTCTGAAGTCTGAGCTCTGGGGTCTGGGGGTGCTATCTTCCTAATCATGTATCACTAAATCCCTAATCCTGAATCGTCCCAGCACCCCCGCCAGCCTTGAGAGCCCGAGAGCCCTTCCTTCCCTCCCCCCTCCCTCCTCTCTGCTATTATTATCTTCCCCTCCTTCCCCCTTTTTTCCTCCTTCCTGCCCCCCCCCCCTCCTCTGCGGCGGATGGGGGGGGGGGGCAGGGGGGCGCGGGGGGGCGCGGAGGAGGGGGGGGAGGAGGAGGAGGAGGGGGAGGACGTGGAGGGTGGAGAAGGAGGAGAATGAAGAGGAGGAGGAGTAAGCCCTTTTGTGCGTGCCCCATGAGGACCCCTCGACGTCCTCCGCCGCGTGTACAACGCACCTGGCTTCGACGCGACCACGGTGCCCGCAGACACGATCGCGTCGATGAAGCAGATGATCGCTGTCGTGAATCAGCGTCGCCAATCGCTGGGGCCACCTGTGCCGACGGCCGCTTGCCCAGAGCCCAGTGAAGATTGCACTTGCAACGCGTGCCTCAGGTCCTTCCGCTCCCGCAACCCGCTGATCAACCACCCTTGCCCTTACTTGGAACCGGCCCGCGACCGCTCCAGGGGGTGTCTGCCGCGTCGCAATGGCCAAGGCTGGGGCATGCGAGGCATCGCCAAGACAACGATCGCGGCGAAGATGCGGGCGCCCGAAGGATCGGAAGAGTTCTTCAAGGCTTCGTACATGCTCGTGATCTATGGGTGGGAGGAGATGCAGAACGACGCCACGGCTGACCAAGGCAGCCCCGCCCCCCCTGCTCCTCCCCTTTTTTCCACACCTAGGCTCTGGAAGGATTCTTATTTCATGTATAAACGTAAAGTGCCTGGCAAAAAACGCCCCTGGCGGTTCCCCCGGCATCCGCCCCGCGGCTTCCCCAGTGACGTTCCCTTTGCTTAGCGTTGCTTATCTCATCTTAGCTTATCTCATCTTAGCTTAGCTTATTTCATCTTAGCTGTAGCCCTGGTTTATCTTAGCTTGGCGCGCCTGCATCTTAGCTTCGCTGATCTTTAGTTAGCAACAGAGCATAGCAGAGCAGATCATAGCGTAGCATAGCATAGCGCAGCACAACATACCGTCGCATAGCCCATCATAACATAGCATACCGCAGCATACCATTTCATTTCATATCATAGCGCAGCACAGCACATCACAGCATAGCACAGCGCAGCATATCACATCATTTCATAGCAGAGTATAGTATATCAGTCATAGGAACAACGCAACGCAGGGCATAACAGAGCTAGCAGCTAGCATACCATAGCTTAGCATAGCACATCGCATCATGACATACCACAGCTCAACATACCATATCATATCATAGCATCGCATATCGCGTCATAGCGCATCATATCCAGCATTGCATAGCACAGCATAGCGCAGCATAGCATGTCATATCATATCATAGCATAGCAAGTAATGCTGCTTTCCTAGTTCCTAGGGGCTCCAACTTCTAGGTCGGGTCGCACTGGGGTAATTTTTCTCACCGGGCTGACCTTTACATTCCGCCCCCGCAGGCTCCGTTCGCCGCTGGGGGGAGGAGCTGAGAGGCATGATGAACACGTTCGTTGTCGCGGTGAAGTCCGTGAGCCGCAAAAGTGAACTCGTGTGCGGCGTCTTCTGGCCCAGGCAGGTCTACGAGCAACGCGAGGGGCACGCTCCTCCAGCGTCATTGGTGACGCCCCACATTCATAACGGCAGAGAAATGAAGGGAGTCTTCAGGAACGAGGACGAATTCGGGCGCCCGCCTGGATGTCACCGCGTGTCCGAAGAGTCACTGGAGAAGGTGGAGCAACACACTATGGTCGAGAACGACCAGACAGCTGCTCGTGGGCGGACACAAGTCAACGAGACGTACAGGGGCCTCGCGCAGGTGGCAGCTCTCGGAGTTAGTGCGCTGCAGAATCCAGATGGCGGCGCTTGCGCGATCACAGTGACTGGCGGCTCATTCTCAGACGACCTGGACATGCTTTTCACGGATGTCGGGCCCCACGGTCGCCGTTCGAGTGGTGGCGGCCGCGGTGGCGCTGGCAACCGCGGCGGCGGGGCTGGTCGCAGCGCGGGCAGAGGGCGCGGCGGCGGCTGCGGCGGCGCTGGTGGCGGCGACCGTGGCGGCGCGACTGCCGCGGCCAACTTGCTGGCCCTCGCGGGCCAAACGCTGCTGAAGGCCACTCAGACCGTGTCAATGTTGACAGACGGGAGTCTGAACGCGGGCGTGAACTCCAAGCGGATCCAGAAGGTGATCGCCGAAGTCGAGAGTCGCATGGTCGGTAAATGCACCGCTGCCTTTGCTGGCGACCTGGCCCTGCCCGGCGCAGGCGGCGCAGCAGGCGCGCTTTGGGCAAGGGATGGCCGGGGGGGGGGGGGGGGGGGGGGGCCGGGAAGGGGGGGTGGGGGGGGGGGGGGGCGGGGGGATAATATGGATAATGGGATCTGGATGACGAGGGGGCGATGGATGATTGGATGATGAAAGTCGGAGGTCAGAGGTTACATGTCAATAGGTCAATGTTATGTTACTAGGGTATTAAGGTCTGACTGTCTGACTCAAGTGTCTCGGACCCATGTCTCGGAACGGCTGCCTCAAGGGTATTAAGGTCTGACTGTCTGAATGTCGCGGAACAGCTGCGGACCCATGTCTCGTCTTTCCCTGCGTCTCTGCCTCTCTTGCTTCTTCTTCCCCCTGCCTTTCCCGCGTTCTTACTGCTATCTTGCTACTTCTGCCTCCACGTCCTACGCCCTGCGTCCCTGCGTCCTGCGTCCTACCTGGTCCGTCGGCCCTCCTTCCCTCACCCCCCACTTCCTTCCTGTGGTCGCGCCTTCCCTACCGACTTTGTTCCTTTCGACGCCCTTCCTACGTTGCATCCTGCCCTCCTACCTTCCTATTTCCTATTTTCTTTTCCTACCTCATACCTCCTCCGCCCCCCCCCCCCCCCCCCCCCCCCATTTCCGCGCCCCTGAGGGCGACGCTCGATGCGCTGACTTTGTGGAAGACGTTCAAGCTCACGACTGAGAAGCCAGCTGGCCAGTGCGAGCAGGCGGCTGCGCATGCTGCCTTGTGCGCACTTGTCGCATCGGGCGCGAAGGTCCCCAATGCCACGTGCTACTCCACTTGGAGGCGGGGCGCTGGACTTGCAGCGGATCAGGCTGACTGGGCGACCTTCGCTGGCGATATGACATTCCAGGCTGCGCAATGGCGCACCTCGCTGCACCGCCCGCCGATCACTGCTGGCGAGGGCGAACCTAGCGTCTCGCGGGTCATCATGGAGACGCTCGTGGTCATCTTCAGGCAGCCAGCTAACGTCGGCGTGGGCGCGCTCACTGGCATGCTTCAGAGCATCGGTGACTCCGCCACTGAACCGCCGCCACTGCTGACGGCGGCCGGCTGCGAAGCGTTCGCCACGGAAGTGGAGCGGCTATGCCGGCTGGTATTCATCGCCGCGGTTCCCGACGCGGAGGTCGACGAGGTTGTAGGCGACAAGGAGGCGATGCTTGACGTTCACGGCGAACATCCCAGTCCTTTCCTGAAAGCTTTGATGTTCTTGCCCGCTGGCATTGCAGTGCTCCCCGCCGTGTCCACAGAAGGCGCGCGGATGAAATCCAAGGAAGTGCTTGCAGGGCAGCTCAATGACATCTGCGACATTATTGCTTCAATGCAGTCGCCACTTCAGCTCGAGAATGAGGGTGGCGCGGCTGGCGCCGGGTCAGTGGCCTTGCCGAAGGAGACAGCTGTTGCCGTGGAGACGGCCATGGGCAAGTACGATCAGCTGATGAGCACGATGACCGACAGGTTCAAGGAGCAGCGCAAGCACGATCTGGACCAGGTTTGGGCCCTCCTTCGCTCCCTCACTAGCGAGGAGAAGAAAGAGGAGGAGGAGGAGGAGGAGGAGGAGGAGGTGAGGCGGTGGAGACGGCGGAGGACGGAGGGCGGAGGAGGGGAGGGGAGAAGGGAGAAGGGAGACGGAAGGATGATAACAGCAGGATGCAGGAGGCAAGACCGCGCCGCCAGGTCTCAGCCAAGCTCGACGCGATCGGGGCGGACTCCGAGACCGCCACGAAGGAGCGCGACGTGGCCTTGCTCAACCGGGCGCTGGTCGACGTGTCCAGTGTGGCTTCTCGCGCAGAGCTTGACCGCCCACTCCAGCTTCTCAGAGCCGTCGCCGAGGCGGAGGGACCTCGCTGCAACCGCCTCGCCCCTCATCGAGCATCGCGCGTGAGTTCCGCGCGCTCACGGACAGCGGAGGCCGCGCGCGCATGGGCGCCAGGGCTCGCCATGCTCATGAGCGACAACCATGGCAACCTCAAATCGAGTAAGCTGGATCAGTTCTATGATCAAGTCGTCATGTCCAACGAGAACTGCCGCGTGCCATTGGAGACGGTCCGCGGCGGGAACATCGCCAACTGGCCACCCGCGGTGCTCGAGGCGAGGCTACTGCTGCAGTGTGCCTGCAGCGCAGCCTTGACTACCAGCCCATTTGGAGTTCTTGCTGCTGCCTCGCGCATGGAGGCGGGCACTGGCGACCTGGCCAAGGAGTGCGAGGCGGCCGCCACGAACCTGAGCGACGACGAAGAGTGGTCGCCACGAGTTCTCGCGTCCCTGGACGCATTGAGCTGCGTCGCATCCACCATTTGCCGCTTCCGCCCTGCATTCTCACCAGGTTGGGGACCGAGCACACAGGACCCGGCGAACCTCGCGGCGTTCCAGAAGCATTCAGGCGACCACGTGTTGCTTGCAATCAAGATGTCTTGGTTTTGCAAGGAGTGGCGTGCTGCGCAATCTCTGGTGGACGCTACTGCCCTCAATGAGGGCGGCGAACCTGGAAGCGCGCTGTACCCCGCGTCCTGGCAGCACGTCGACGGCGACAAGGGTGGCGCGAGGGCCCGGCAGGACCTCCACGACGACGGCGACGAAGACCCCCGCCTCATGCTCTGGAGGGCGGAGGAGGATGAGGAGGTGGATGAGGAGGGAGGAGGAGGAAGGGGAGAGCGAAGTTGCCCTGGACCCTGGACCCCCTGGACTGGACCCTGGACCCTGGGCCCTGGACTGATTGATCGACGATCGACGATCGATCGGCGATCGATCATCCGATCGACGATCCATCAGTCCAGGAGTCCAGGGTCGATCGGTCATTTCTCATTTCCTGATTAGCTCCTGCCGATGTGCGTGTGGGGGGTCGGCGTGGGGTGTGGGGTGTGGGGTGTGGGTATGGTGTATGGTCAGTGTCAGCGTGTCAGTGGTCAGTGGTCACGTGATGTGATGTGTGAGGTGTGATGTGATGTGATTCGTGATGTGACGATGTGTGATGTGTGGTGTGTGGCGTGTGCGGAGTGTGTGCTGAGCTGGTCTTTCTTGACCCCGCTGAAGGAGGCGCTGTTGGCGCACCGCGCAAAGTTGGGGACGGCGTTTGCCAGCGCTCTCAACGCAGCGGTGTGCCTCCACAGGACTGCCCTCGCCGAGGTGAACGAAGTGGTGTCGTCATGGATTGCGGCAGGGTGCACTGTGACGCCTCAGGCCCGAGCGCTGGCCTCGGTTTGCACAGCGACGACGGATGCCATGTGCGCTACGTTGGTTGGCAGGGTCGAGGACTTGGCCCGCATGACGAAACAGCTCTTGGCGACGCTGCCCGACGACGACGCCTTCCACCTGGGCCCACTCCCGCTCAGCGACGCTCTCGACCAGATGAGCGAGGCGGGCTTAATCGTTCAGGAGAAGGATAGCGCCACGTACTTGGAGGTCGCCAGCGGCAAACCCGCCAAGACGTTGTGCAGGCCTTAGCGTTGCCGCGCTAGTGGCGGCTAGCCTCCTACCCCCTACCTCCTACATCCTACATGCTGCCACTTACCACTTACCCCCGCAGCCCCCTCCCCCTCCCCTCCTCCTGCTTCCACGCCCCCCTCCTCCCTCCTCCACCTCGACCTCGCCCTCGTAAACTCCTACGCCACCCCTCCTGTGTCTCCTCCTCCCGCCCCCCCGGTCGCGCGGCATCGCCTGCGACCTGGCGCGGACATGGGGTGGGGGTGGACCGACGAAGCAGGGAAGTATAAATATATATATATATATATATGATGGGGAGGAGGTGGTCGGAGGTAGGGCCTTGGTAGGGCCAGGTAGGAGGTAGGAGGTAGGTAGGTCGGAGGTTAGAGGTTGGTGGGAGGTAGGCTGCCAGGTAGGACCAGGTAGGAGGTCGGATGTATGAGGATGCGGCATGAGGCATGGCGGCATGACCGAGTAGGAGGTAGGAGCCAGGTAGGACCAGAGGTTGGAACAGGAGGGATGGAGGGCGGCAATGACCAAGGGCCTGGAAGGAGCAACGAGGAGACTGAGCAGGAGGAGGAGGAGGAATAGAGAAGGAGAGATGGGAAATGAGGATGAGGTCCTACGACGGAGAGGAGGATGCGAACGCGGGCGGTCCAGGAACGAGGCACGGGCGATGTCTTGAGTCTTGAGACGGAGGAGGACGCGGATGGGTGCCTTTGCCCTTTGCCTGAGCCCTGAGGTTTATCGTGTGGAAGTTCTACAACGAGACGTGCGTTCCTCTTCTGCAGCACGCGCTCGCAGTACCTGGGCGCCACCAGCAGCAGCGGCCGAGTACTCCGTCGCACGCTTGGTGGTTCCAGGAGAAGGCAATCGTCCGCGCTGGCCGCCTCGCTGCTTCCATGGCCGTCATGCAGGCGATGCTCCGTGCGACTGGCTTCTCGCTCGGCGACCTTGCAAGCCACTTGCGCAGGGTGCTGGCGTCGCTTGAGGCCAAAGCACACGCGGTCGGCTCCGAGGCTGTTCAGCTGAACCTGATGACCCCGCACCCCTGCGTGCTCGGAGCCGTCAATTCCTTGCTGGCGCAGGCGACGCAGCCCGCGGAGAAACGCCGCAGTGGCGGCGGGCATGGGGCCTCAGCGGCGTCGCAGGCGAGGCGAGGGGCGAGTGCTACGCTGGCCTAGCGGTTGGAGGTTGGAGGTTGGAGGTTGGAAAAGTGAATAAGAGAGAGAGGATGGATGATCTAGCTGCAGCTGGGGCAGGAGGCAGGAGGCGGGCACGACGCTAATTCGGACTGCAGTTTTTGCGCGGCGGATCATCGCGCAGGTCACGCTGCGCTGGACATTCGGCGCAGCGGCATTCGGGCCAGCATGCGACATGTCCTTTTCTGCCGGGGCCCCTCACTCTCACACGCTCACTCAAGATTTTCTGGGGCCTGCGACCCTGGGACCCTGGGCCGTCCGCTGTCCAGGGGCCAAAACCAATAATCACCTCGCGCCTCGCGCTCCTCACCGAGGCTCGCTCCTCACTCCTCAGTGCTCAGTCCTCTCTCCTCACTCCTCACTACTCACTACCCAGGCCCCAGGCCGCCTGGCCCAGGCGCATGCCCCTGACCCACGCAGTCGACATCCGTCACCATTTTTGTCTTAGGTCTTAGGAGCGGCCGCTCGCCCCATCGACCGGCGCGCAGAGAATTGAGATCGGGGCAGATCTCTTCTCATGTAGTGTTTCGGGGCCACAGGCCACGCGTTGACGTCCGTTCGTCCCAGTGACGATCACGGAGCAGCGCTCGGCTTGGCACGGAGCTCCAAGGAGCGCGACACGACGCGGCAGTGCGCGTGTCAGAACATTTGTATCAGTCTCCCGTCTCCCATCTCAAATCTGTCTCATTGCTATATCATTGCTCCGCGCCATGAGGAGGAGGACGGGGGATGAGGAATGATGATGATGGAGGAATGGAGGAAGGAGGAAGGAGGAGGGAGGAGGGATAGTGGTGGAGGAGGGTGGAGGGAGGGGGGGGATGAGGGCGGTGAGATGAGGATGATGAGGGGGCGGATGAGGAGGATGAGGAGGAGGAGGAGGAGAGCAAGGGGTGAGGAGGGATGAGGAGGAGGAGGAGGGGGAGGAGGATGATGATGACGATGATGATAATGATGATGCTGGTGCTGCTGATGATGATGGTGATCATGTTGATGTCTGGTGATGATGCTGATGATGGTGATAGTGGTGATGATGACGATTGTCATGATGGTGATGATGAAGAGGAGGAGGGGGAGGAGGAGGAGTATGAGGAGGAGGAGGGAGGACGAGAGGAAGAGGAGGAGACGGATGAGGAGGAAGTAGGGGTGAGGCGTTTCAGTGTTCAGTGTGTTCAGTGAGCAGGAGGCAGAAGGCCAGGCAGCCAGGCAGGAGGAAGGACGGAGGAGCGGAGGAGGGGGGAGGAGGACGAGGACGGAGGACGGAGGAGTGAGAAGACGGGAAAGGGGCCCGCCACCCTGGCCGCCGCTGGCCGCCCGCGCTGGCAGGATCTTGGCTTCGCCGCGGCAGCGATGGCGACGACGATGCGCACATTCCGACGGAGCTTCCCCATCCTCCTCCTCTCTCCTCCTCAGGCTTCTCCTCCTCTTCCTCCTCCTCCTCCCCCCTCATCCCTCATCATCAGGCTCCTCCTCCTCCGCCCTCCTCCTCCTCCCTCCTCAGTCCCTCCTCCTCCAACCGCATCCGCCCCCTCCGACGGCGCTCGCCCCCCACCCCCCCTTGGTGGCTCCAAAAGGGAGGGGGGGGGCGTGTATTCCGACATCCAGAGTAAGTTGATGGCGATGGCGATGGCGACGTCGGCACCGATGGCAGCGTCGCCCCTCCTCAACCGCCGCTGCGTTAGGTGGCTAGGTGCCAATGCCGCACGTCTTATTTCGATCCTCATGGTCCTCCTCTTCTCTGCGTTCTCCATTCCTCTCCACCCCGACCTCCTGCTCTTCCTCCCATGAGTTCACCCCCCCGTCCTTCCCGGGGCCGTCCCCCGCCTCCGCCTAAGTCCTTCTCGGAGTCTCACCGAACCTTGTCAGCCGAGGTTTGGAATCTCATTGAAACGCGAACGTAGGGTCAGACACCCTATTCGTGCGCGCGTTCATAGTTGACCATGGTCTTGAAAAAGGTTTCTCCACGATGATCGCAGCGAGGGGCAATGGGCGAGGTCGGAAGGCCCGCGGGGTCACTGTCACAAGCCCCCCTCCCCCCCGCGAAGGTCACTGTCACGGGCCCCCCCCGCCCCCCCCGCTCGTCGCGGTCACGCGCGCCGCCCGTCGCTGTCACAACCCCCCTGGGGTGATTTGTAGAAACCAAGGAGCGGAAGAGCCAGACTTAGAAGCAAGGCTTGAGCAAGGGGATCGCGACGGCGATGTGCCATGCAGGCTGGAGATGTTGAGGTGCCTCAGAAGAGGTGTTGTCAGGACCTCCTCGGGCGGGAGATCAGGGACAGGGAATATCCGGCCCCCGTGCTCAAGATAAACATCCCCCATATGAGAGGGGAGTTGTCATGATGGATGCATGCTGCATATAGATACCGCGCCGCGCCGCAATGATCGAACGTGTGTTCACCTGTTTGTTTGTTCGCCTGTCTGTGAGTTTGTTCGTTTGTTTGTTTGTTTGTGTGTGTGTGTGTTCCTGCTATTGTTGTGCTTGTCGCTGTTGCTGCTCATGCTGTTACCAACGTAGTGCTTGCAGGAGGGCCTGACAACAAACCCTGCGTGGTCAACGGGTGGGCGCATGTTGGGGCACGTCTCGTCGGGGGCTTGCTCTTCCACAGTCGTGCTGCCCTGCCTTCTCTCTCCAGGCTGGCCACAGGGGCCGATGTCCGAGAGCGTATCGTACTCCCACCCTGCAGTGTTTCAGGCGCCCCTGGACAGGCCTGCCGTTGGCGCCCGTCACTCCCATCGGCGGCGCACCCGGGCGGGTGGGGACGAGAGGGGGCGGGTTCTTTTCAGAAGGCTTGGAAGTCCCCCGGCATTTTTCATAAGGTCTCGAAGCCTTCCCCGAAGCGGCCAGGTGGCGTGAGGGTTTCCGAGAAGTCCCGCCGCCTTTTCCTTCTCACGTCCTCCCTTCGCTCGCCGCCAATTCTTGGGTTCTTGGAATATCTCGGCTTCTATTCTGGCGCGGTTCTGTTTCTTCTGGGAGGCGCGCCTGTGCCGTCGGCATGGCGTAACCCCCGGTGGTGTCTGGATGCGAAGTTGTTTCCCTCATGCAGCTACTTGCACTGGCGTTGGCAGCGGCACTGGTATCTTTTGATGTGCGGCCACTCGCCGTTTTTCATTGAGTTTTTGCGTTTGCTTTCTTAGACGTTGACAGTCCGTCCATGCTCTAGATGCACAGTCCTGACTGCGTAGTTTGGTGGGCACAGGGAAGGATCGCGGGAAAGATATAGGGAAGGGGGAGAGAGAGAGAGAGAGAGAGACAGAGAGACACAGAGAGACAGACATGGAATGTAGGAAGAACGCTGGGATGGAACAGTCCTGACTGCGTAGTTTGGTGGGCACAGGGAAGGATCGCGGGAAAGAGACAGGGAAGGGAGAGAGAAAGAGAGAGAGAGAGAGAGACAGAGTGACACAGAGAGTCAGAGAAGGACCGTAGGAAGAACGCTGGGATGGATTGCGGGAGAGATTGAGGGAGAAATAGACTGCGAGAGATGGTGCGGGAGAGAACGCGAGACAGAATGTGAGAGACAGATCTGTACATGTGTACCTATATATATATATACATAGAGAGAAGCAGCCAATATTAAGTACTTTGCCGTATCGCCCGCGCCACCCGGCTGCGGCCACCAAGCAGCTGGATCTGCTGCACGGGGCGTCACGCCACGTGTCGTCGGCTTTGAGAGCGCCGATCTCATAGGCTGGTGGCTCCGCGCGGGGCCGATGCGCAGCGAGCGCCGGCACCTTGCCAATAGCAGGCGGCCTCTCGTTAGCGCTTCCAGCCTTCGCCCAGGGCCCGGTGCCCTCGCGGCACACACGGTGCGGGGCGGCCAGCGATGTCGCTGCAGCGGGCTGGTCCCGCCGGCGCCTAGCTGGTACAGATGCTGCGCCCCGAGCCGCTTTCCATCCCGTCATTCAGAGGGCGAAGAGGTATTTCTACCGCTACTCTGCGCTCTTTTTCTTTTCTTTCGGCCTCCCGGAAGGCCCTCGTTGCCACCGCTGGATTCGCCTCGAAATACTGGTCAGACCGCACCCTGGGAGAGGTTCAGGGAGTAGCGGTTTCGGTACCGTTTGTTATGGGGAAAATCCAGGAGGTCTCGCGCGGCGCGTAATAGTTGTATTATCTAGTCCACACGTCAGCTCCGTAACCTATGGGTCGACGCTCGTGCTGCGATGCTCTGGCGTCAATCCGATGCAACTCCGACGCAATTCCGACGTGGTCCGACGTAAATGCGACGTGGATCCGACGTGCATCGGGTCTCAAGTTGGCGCGCGAGGCCTCCAGGAAGGTCTTCATGAGTGCTGGCTTCCCCAGTCATGGTCTCGATCGGGAGCGTCTGCGATTGGAGGAAAGGGGCAGAGGAGGGACGTGCCCCTCTCGAAGGAGCCGCGTGCCCTCGACCGCGTGCCACGCCTTTGGTGGCATGGACGGTCGGCAGGAGGAGGGGGAGGAGGAGGAGGCGGAGGAGGAGAGGGAGGAGGAGGGAGGAGGAGGAGGGAGGAGGAGGAGGAGGAGGGAGGAGGAGAGGAGGGGAGGAGGAGGGGAGGAGGAGGGAACGGAAGACCCGAAGGGAGTGCAGTAGAGCAGAGGAGAGGAGGAGGAGAAGAGGCAGGAGGAGGAAGAGGAGCAGGAGGAGGAGGAGGAGGGAGGAGGAGGAGGAGGAGGAAGAGGAGGAGGAGGAGGAGGAGGAGGAGGAGGAGGAGAAGGAGGAGGATCAGGAGCAGGGGGGGCCTCCCATACCTGCAGGGACTCGATCTTTTCGAGTCGCCGGTCCAGACCCCTCCGATTGTTCAGCCTGGGTCGTTTTTGGCGGTCCTGGAGTGCATCAGCTGCTTCCTGACGGCGAACATTCAGATTAACCTGAGTCGTGAGTTCTGTCCCCTGGGAAGGAGGACGCCCCCCTTCGTCTCGAAGCCAGACGCCCCCCTTCGTCTCGAAGCCGAGCTATTTCGGAGGACGCTGCGCAGCTCCACGCAAGATGACCCCCTCGGGTGTCCGACGCGTGACCCTTCCGTCCGTCGGGTCTCTTCCAGGAGGTCGGTCTTCTTTTCCCCACTCCGTCCTCTCCCATGAAGCATTCGCGGAGGGATTGTCCTGTTCGAAGGATCCCTTCTCCCCCCTTTCTCCCACCCTCTCCTTCCCCTTGCCCCCTTACCACTCCATCGTTCCCCTCCCTTCCACTTTTGGCTGCCCACCTTCTCCCTCGCCCCCCCCCTTCCTGGAGGAGGAGGAGGAGGAGGAGGAGGAGGAGGAGGAGGAGGAGGAGGCGGGTGGAGGCAATGGTGGAGGAGGGATGTGCTTGAGCTCCCTCAGTTCCTGGCCGAATGGGATATCGGAGGGAGGAGGAACGGCACGAGGTGCAGGAACAGGAGGAGGAGGAAGGGCGGGAGCAGGAGGAGGAGGAGGAGGAGGAGGAGGAGGAGGAGGAGGAGGAGGAGGAGGAGACCAGGCCAAGGCAACAAGAAACCGAAACAGGTGCGCACCCCATGCCGTCCCTCGGCCGTCCTCTGCCGCCCCTGTGCGCTCAGCGAGCGACCCGCGAGATAGGAAGCGCCAGCCTGGCGCTACAGCGCGAGCCTGGGATCCGAAGGCCGTGAACGGGTCGTGCCCGTCTGGTGATAGTTTTTTCCTTCATTGTTTCGCCGATCGGCGCGGGCCCCCACCCCCCCCTTCCCCCCCCATGGAGTAGATCTTGGCTGTTTTCTGGCGCCTGTTTCGAGCGGGTGAAGTCTTCCCCTGATGCAGCACTCTTGCAAAAGCAGTCGCACTGAACAGAGGTCCAGAGCCAGACCCCCCCCGCCCTCCCGCCCGGTGCCGAAACGACGCACAACAAAAACCTTCACCCGCGCTCTTCCAGTCGAGGCTCCGTGGGCTCAGCCGTGGCTCGCGGGCGGGGCCCCCGGGCGGCCCGGGAGCGGCGATGGCCTCGTGGGAGTTTCTCGCCCCGCGGCTGCAGGCGCTGCGCCCGGCGCTCCTCGCGGTCTGCGCGGCCCCCTGGGGCTGCCCCGCGCACGGCACCGGCGCGGCCGGCGGGGCCCCCGCTGGCGGAGCAGGGGCCTGTTCCGCAGGGGGCGCCCGCACACCAGCAGCCCAGGCCAGGCGGCCTCGCGCGGTGGGAGGAGTCACCACGCAGGGGAGCTTGCACATTGAATCGTGCACGTCCCTCGCCAGGGGAGGGAACCTCCAAGAATCGTCAAAGAGTGGTCAGGGGACGTTTTTTTTGTGTGTGTGTGTGTGTGGGTTGTTTGGTGAGCATTTGTGGAAGACTTGCTTCGTCGTCCCAAATCCGCCTGCAGGAGGACATGCCCGATCGAACCTTGACACGTTTCCGGCCTCCGCGGGGGCCCTCACCGGGCTCCGGGGGCCGGCCACAGCATGGCTCGGGATGCGACGCCAGTTCCCGGCACGGAGTCCTGACCTCTGGGGGGCCCGAGTTGTGAGCAACTTCGCGACGTCTGGGATGCGCCTGGGCTAGGGGGCCACATGGGAACCCTACTCCTACCCCCCACGATTTCTGAGGGGGAGGGTGGGGTTCACTTCGTTCGGGAGCTCCCGAGCGAAGTGAACCCCACCCTCCCCCTCAGAAATCGTGGGGGGTAGGAGTAGGGTTCGCATGTGGCCCCCTATGGACGCCCTCCTGGCCTCCGCCTGGAGGGCGCAAGCACACCGCTCTATAGGGCCGGGGGGGTGGCCCTGGCCAGGCATGGTGGCGGTGGTGTGCAGGCATGCCTTCTGCAGACTTGCGGCCCAGTGCCCGCCCTCCTGCAGAGCCTCGGCAGCCTCGCTGGCGACTGCGCGGACGTGGTGGCGGTGGGCGTGCTGCGAGTGCTCCCGCGGCTGCTACCCTCGGAGCTGCGGCGCCTGCGAGCGGCAGAGGGCCTGACTTCGCCCATCGGCGAGCTCACGGGCGTGCACTGTGCGCCGCTTCTCGAAGATGGGCTCGGCTCTTTGGTGGTGTCTGGCCTCGACGCGGTGCCAGGCGGCTGCCTCGTCTCTGGGGCAGTCCTTGCCATCCGCGGGCGCCTGGAGGCACAGAGCCGGACTCTCTTTGCCACCGGCGCAGCCGCCGCAGGAGGGGTGCTGAGGTTGTCCTCGCCAGAGCGGCCTCTGGCCAGCGATCCCAGAGGGGCCTTGCCGGCCGTCGTCCCAGTGGAGCTGACAGACATTCAGCCCAGCAGGGGCCCGACGTCGGCGCGGCGCTTGCTGGCGCTGGTGTCGGGCCTTCGCGTCGGGCCTTCGTGCGCACGGCCTGCCGAGCTGAGCCTCCTCTGCGACTTCCTCCTGGGGCGGGTCGGCGGCGCGGAGGACAGGGCCGTGGCCGCGCGCGTCGGTCGCCTGCTGGTGGCCGGGGGCCTGCACGAGGACCCCGCGGCGCGCCGGGGCTGGTCGGGCGAGGACCCGCCGAGGGGCGCCGCGGCGGCCGCCGCGGACACGGCGGACCTCCTGCTGGCGCCGCTGGTCTTCTCGGGGGTCTCCGTGGCGGTCCAGGCGGGGGAGGGCGACATCGGCGCCCTGCCCGGGATGGTGCAGCCGCCGCTGCCCCGGGCGCTGTTCCCGAGGCTCAAGTCGGGCCTTGTCCCTCTACAGGAGGAAAATTTGAAGAAAAACATTCCAAAATGGTGTGGGTTGGGGATTTTTAGGGGGTTATTTTTGAATATCTGTTGAATATGTTTCAGTTTTCGTGCCAAATCCGCCTGTGTAGTTATGTTGCCCCCATCGTACTCAAGGACCACATCCCACGATTCATTTCAAGCTCCCAGAACAGTATCGAAAGGTGTCAAACAAGTACCGCCTCCCAGGGCTCGACACGTGAGAACCCTCCAGTTTTGGTGCTTGAAATTCTTTCTGGCGATCGAGATGTCGGAGGACATGCCCGACCTGACCCGAGGTGCCGGGCGTCCAGGCGCTTGGAGCTGCTGCCCAGCCCATACGGCGGGACCGGCCCTGGCCCCGCGCCCGCCGGCGCCGGCGATGGCCCGGCTGGCGCCGGCCTGGAGGTCGTCGGCACGTCCGGCCAGCCGGTCGCCGCGGCGCTGCGCTTCGCGGGGGCGGCGGGCACGCCTAGCGTTAAGCCGGGCGTGTCCCTTTACAGGAGGAGTATCCAGAAATAGCGAAACACATGTCTTTTGATAGAATCATACACTCTGATATGTCTGCAGCACATGCGTTTGTCAACTTTTTATTTTTCGTCCGACCTCCGCCTGTAGGAGGACCTGCCCGACCTAATCCCAGCGGCGGTGCCGCCGCGCTGGCGGCCCTGCGCGCCAGTTGGCACCTGCGGCACCTGGCGCCCCACTGGGCCGGCGTCGTGGCCGGAGGGCCCGGCGCCGCGGCCGCGGGCGAGGGGGCGGCTCGAGACCCGTTCCTGCTGCCGTGCGGCGCGGGCGGCGGCGCTCTCGATGGCAGCCCCGCCGGCCGGCAGACGGTCCCCAGAAGAGCAGGAGGTGTACTTTAAGTCGGGCACGTCTCTCTACAGGAAGGATCAGCAATAGTCAGAAGAAGATGATTTGGAGACGATTTCCCTCTTACTTTTTTGACAATTTTCTAGTAGTTCTTTTGACTATTCTTAATTCTGTTTCCAAAATCCGGCTGCAGGGGGACATGCCCGACCTAACGGTGTACCGATGCATCGCTACCTTTCCTTCGATTTCGCCTTTTCGGGCCGCCGGGGAGGCCGTCGTCGCCATGACTGGAATCGCATCGACACTCTGGTCGGAACTCACTCCAGGAGAGCTCTGGGGAGTGGCGGTGTTGGGTGCCCTCTGCTTGCTCCAGGTTCTCTTCGCGGGCAACTGCGCCGGCGATTTGGAGGTGGCGTCTTGGCGAGAGCCCCAGGGGGCCGGCTGCGAGCAGATCCTCGCCGTCTGTCTGCCCGCGTTCGAGCGGCGGCCGGGAGAGGGAACACGGTCCACCGCCGCTGAGCCTCCACACTCCCAGCGTAGGTGGGCTTGCGTCGAGCTCGTCCCTCTGCAGGAAGAAAGTTCAAAGACAGTCAAAGAACAGTATGGGGGCGATTTTTCTATCGCTTTGGGTTGTTTTCCCATCGGTATTACTAGTATTCTATTTTTCGTCCAGAATCCGCCTGCAGGAGGACACGCCCGACTTAAAGTTTGGTCCACATCTCAGACCGTAATTGTTCAGGAGGAGAGAAAGAAACAGACACAAGCAATCGTCGATGCTCAGGAAAATAGGGAAAAGATGGGAAGTCTGGGGGAAGACGAAAACCCAGAAGATATGGGAAAATATGGGGAATCCTGGGATTTGTGTGTTTTTATTTGTGTGTCCTGGGGCCCCTTCAATCGTGTCTGCTCCCCGCCAGGCCTGCGACGCCCGCGCGGGCCTCGGCCCGACATGCGGCCCTGCGCCGTGGAGTTTCGGTGCTGGTGCAGCGGGCGTCTGCCACGCGCAGAGGTACGGCAGGTTCGTGTCGTGTCGACCGGCGGCGACCCCGCCGCCGGCGTTCAACGTTGCACGCCGGCGGCGGCCCATAATCGGTCGATGTTGAACGATTGGACGTTGCGGAAACGGCCGATCGTTCAAGGTTGAACGATCCCCGCGTTGTCAGGAACCAACGCCCGGGTCGACACGACACGAACTTGCCGTAGGCATCATGGCGCCACCATCGCAGAGTGGATTTCGGTCGGGAAACGATCGGATGGGCCCGGAGGGTCCTGGAGAATTTCGTTCCGGACGTCGAGGTGCACTTCGTGCGGATTTGGTTTGGCCAGGGACGAATCCGAGAAAGAATCCACGCAAAATTCGCTTCGTTTTTCGCTCGCGGCTTCGAGCAAAAATCCACGCAGAATTCTGCTGCAACACGTCTGCAAGACTGGTGCAATGAGGGGTAGGGGGAGGGAGAAGGCTTCGCAGAATCACCCCTGCTTCTTTGAAGGCGCGGGTCTTCTCCACAGACGGAGGGCTGGCGCTTCGAAGAAGCAGCCTCCTCTTAAGGAGCCTTCTCCCTTCTTCCCACCCCCTTGTGCGTGCCGCCAGGGGTTGGCGACGCGTTGACGCGTCGGCGACCCCGGCGCGGGGCCTCAAGATTGACCACAGCAAGTGCCCCAGAGTCGTCCGAGATCGCGTGATCTGCGCTATCGGGACACTTCGGTTCAAGGCTGAATGATCCACGCGGTGTCAGAAACCAACGCCGACGTCACCGCGCGAACCTGCCATCGATATCGGTTCTCCCTTGTTCCTCGCCTTTGGTCCATGCCCTGGTTTTGCGGGTGATTTCAGGCTTGTTTCGAGACCCGCAGCAGGGATCCTGAAATGAGGGCGCTCAATTTTGTAGTTAAGCCCTCCTTCCACAGCTGAGCAGCCAGAAGTGTCTTGCAGAAGATAGTTGAGTCCCATTGGTTTTATGACATGATTGTTATTTGCCTTACCTTTCTTATTCATGTGCTTATATTTTTATATACGTATTTATTTTCGCATTCATGTTATTGTCATTATTCGTATGTTCTTGCGTTGTTTAGCTCAGTTTGTATTGTATATTGCTTATTCGTATTCGTATTATTTTGCGTAATAGTGTGTTTTTCATTACAAGTGTGGTTCTTATTATCGTTATGACTCAGACTTTCCTTATTTTTGTTTTTTTACTTTATCAGTCGTATCATTGCTCTACCCGTATTCGGCTGTGTTTGTTTTGTTGGCTGTGGTGCGCTCAGGGCTTGACTTGCTGCCGTGCTGCTAGCTTCTGTTCCCTCTCACCTCTCATTCGGTTTTCAGGATGGCGCGTTCGCGGGCTGCTTCCTGCCCAAGCCGCGGCGCGCGCGCCTGTCCAAAAGCGGGCACCCGCTTCTCGTTCAGCGGCGCCACACCAGCCTCTATCTCCTCCTCCTCCTCCTTCTCCTGCTCCTCTTCCTCCCTTTCCTCCTCCTCCTCCTCCTCCTCCTCCTTTCCCTCTTCCGCCTCCTCCCCCTCCTCCGCCTCCTCCGCCTCCGCCTCCTCCGCCTCCTCCTCCTCCTCCTCCTCCTCCTCCTCCTCCTCCTCCTCCTCCTCCTCCTCCTCCTCTCTCTCCCTCTCCCTCTCACCTCACAGGCAGCCCAGCGCCCTCCTCGTGGACCTGGACGACGTGTCCGCGGTGCGGCGCGTGGACTTCCGTTGCGCCGGGGCCGCCGCCACGGCGGCGGGGCCCTGAGTTGCAGCGGCTGCAGGCGCGGGCGGGCGGGCCGTGGCGGGGCGGGGCGCTCGCCGCAGATCGGTATCGTTTCACCAAGCCCCAGCCCAGCCCCATCCCCATCCCCATCCCCATCCCCTTCGAGACCCTCACCAAATATAGCCACCCCAGTTGGGGATACACCCCTCGAAACCCGAAGGGAACGACCCATATCCCCATCTAGGGGGGTGAATCGGCCAGCGGGGCCCAGGCCATGCCGCTGGGGATGGGGATCGGTTAAACGACCGCCGCCAGACCGCCGAGGCCCGCCGAGGATCCTCGGCTCCCTCGGCAGGGTTCGATCTTTCGATGCCTCCGACTGGAGCCGGTCCAATTCGAGTTCGATGGATGCCTCGGCTCCGTCGGCAGGGCTCGATTTCGATGCCTCCGACTGGATTCGGTTCGATTCCGATCTCGATGCCGATGCCGATGCCGATTCCGATTCGACTTCGAGTTCCGAGCTGGGTTTGGGCCTTGCAGGTCTGCTGGTTTCCGCCGGTGCGACTGCTCCCGATGTTTTGGCTTCCGATTTCTGCCGATCCGATTCATTTCGATCGGCTCTTCTGCCTCTCTTCCTCAGGTGCTCGATCATTCGGCGGCGAGCCCAAGGGCGCAAGAGCGCGGAGATAACACAGCGTTCCACGCGGCCCTGATTGGGCCATGCAGTCTCAGGACTCGAAGAACGAGGTTCCCAGAGCGCTCATGGCTGTGGTACCTCGCGCATCCTCTGGCTGGTTGCTCCCAGTGACCCCCAGGGTTGTCCGTCTCCGACTTGTTGGTGTCTGGCCTTCGGCTCAGGGGGGCGGGGGATGCATCGCCCCCACAGCCTGGCGAGTGGGCGGACAGGCCTCCTCGCCTCCTCCGCCTCCTCCGCCTCCTCCCCCATCGGGGGGAGCAGGAGAGAAGAGAGAGAGAGAGAGACGCAGTCTATGATAGAACGGTGAGGTGGATTCGTTCGAGGAGGGAGGAGGAGGGGTGGGAGGGAGGCTGGTGGGGGCAAGGGGTAGGGTTGGCTGGAGAGGGCGGCGGCCTGGTGCGGGGAGGGGGGGTTTCGGGGGAGGGGATAGTTAGACGAGGGGTGTGAAGGCAGTGGAAGGGGGAAGAGGAATGCGGAGCGTGATTGATCTCCGTGCCAACGGGGGTAGGGATGCCAGTATCTCTCCAAACATGGAGGTGCTTGCTTGCCCTCGCCTCGGCTCAATGACATGCTTCGCACGGCAGTCGTAAGAAACGTGGTCGTTCATATATTACCGAAGATCTGTTGTTTCTGCTGCACAGCCCCTGGCCCCTGCTTGCCCTACCGCTGTTGGCGTAACGTTGCGTCGACGGTGTCGCCCCCGGGCCCTCCATTTCATTGTTGCGTTCGCGGCCGTTGTCGGGGTGCACAAAAATGCTCAGAGTTCCACCGCAAAGGCAGCCCCTTTTTCAACATTGAAATTGGTCCACAGTGGGTTCTGAACACAGCAGCCCTGTCCATTTTGCCTGGTGGGCGTTTTTTGCGTCAACGGTGGTAATCAGCAATCGGCGGCGAGCCCAGGGGGGAACGAAGCGGGGGCGGGCCTTCTCAGAAGACCCGCGTGGCCTTGGGGCTCCCAGGAAGTCCTCTAAGCCTTCTCCGGAGACGGCGGCGGCTTCTCAGAAGGTCGGAGGGCTTTGAGGAGCCCCGTTGCCTTTGAGGAGGCCTGCCCCCCTCATCGCTTCCCCTCCTGGCGCGCCGCCAGAGAGAGATCGTACGGAGCCTTGGGCCACTCCTCGTCGCCCCGTGAGATGATCGAGGCATGGCAGGTGGAGGCAACCCCTTTCGCTGCTGGCGCGGGGCGTCCTGCACATCCGTGGCGTCCAGCAGCAACTGACTGTCAACATTCACAGTAGGGATGCGCTGATTCCACGAGTCAACCCTTTCATTGCTGCGTTTTTGGCCCATCCTGAGCCACGCATCCTTACGTTGCATCTTCACTACGGGCTTGGACAGTGTGCAATGCATCTTTCACGTGGAAGCCCCGCAGCCTGCGACATCTACAGGATGAGTGCGACGGGCCCTTGGACGTGCCCGTTTGCTTAGGCACTTATTCGTTCTGTCAAGCTGTGGGACTCGTAGTAGCTGAATCCTCCCATGCCTCGCTACCGCTCGGGCGCTTCGTGTACGTGTTTGGTTATTTGAGGCGATCCATGATCAAACCCGGGGTAGGGTGCAATGCTTGGGACATTGTGAGCGCCTGTCAGCTGTCAGGTTTGCGGCTTCTCGCTGATGGTGTTGCAAGGCCGATATTGGCAACTTGGCGCCCGTGGACATCAACTGGCGCCCGTGGACACCGACACCGTTGAGAATGCGCGGCCACGATGGTAGCGACTTAGTTGGCTCTGATCTTCCAGTCGTCCTTGAGTTTAATTTGATTTTGGCCATCATGCGATCCCCACTGCTGATGTGTTCGATACCATCGACATGGAAAGTCCAGCTCGATCTAACGCAGAACTGCGTGACGATGTCGGCCGCATGCACTTGTCCGCTCGCGCGAGAGCCCATGTCAGACTGCCCTTGTTGGCCGGTCCAGGGCGAGCAGATGCCGATGCGTTCATCTTTTCCCGAGCATTTTCTCTGGGTGGAGGGCAACGAGAGAAATCTGAAATGCCGTTTCGATGGATTTCCGAGAGAATTTGCATTTGGTGAATCACAAGACGGACTGATTTCCGAGGCGCCAAAACCATATGGATTTCACCTTGAGCCTTCCACCCTAAGGCGGGTCCAGCCCGAGGCCCCCCTCCCGCTTTGTGGCAGTTTCTGCTGGGGGGGGAGCAGGCCCGGAGGGCTCTGGGCCCGAGGCCCTGGCGAGGGGTCGCAGGCAAGAAGCGACACCACCACGAGGGGAGGCCAAATGCAAGCCCTACCCCACCTCCCCACGACCTCTGAGGGGGGATGTGGGGTTCGCCCCCCTCTCACCGAGCGCGTCCCGCTACCCGCAAAGTGCCTACTCGCAAACGTCCGAAACGCACATGTCTGCCTCGATGTGATTTATCGCAGATCCCCCATGGTGGATCCAGGCCACTTGCGAGCAGTTGCTTTGCGAGTAGTGGGACGCGCCTGTCCCTTCGAACGGAGTGGGGGGCGGCGTGGCTCCTCGCGCCGCCCTCTGCCTCGCTCCTGCGGGAGAGGGGGGGGGTCCAGGAGGAGGAGGAGGAGGAGGAGGAGGAGAAGGAGGAAGGAGGAGGAGGAGGCGGAGGAGGAGGAGGAGGCGAGGAACAGGGAGGGGGGGGGTCAGGCATCTTGGCGCCCTCGCGGACAGACATGGACTAGTCTTGCCAGGCCAGAGGTTGGCTCCTGCGGGGAAGCGAACACGCAAAAATACGAGCCAGCGATAGTCGGTTGAATGGCCTCGAGACCCTCTTGTTATTGGGCTCTTGGGTCTCGGAGATGTATTGGGGCCGTCTCTGATGTTATCGGGCTTTTCCTGGGTTTCGGAGATGGATTGGGGCCGTCTTGGAGGTCTTGGGCGGGATGTCTTGGAGGCCATCCATGGGCCTCTGGGCACATCATGGGCCATATTGGATCACTTGGGCCGTCTGGGTAGTCTCTCGGAGGCTTTGGAATCCATCCTCGAGCCAAACGAGTCCAGAACATGAGGGTCCTTTCATCCATCCTGAGGGCCCGCGGATCACCTCTGGAAGGCGAGGATGGGATGGGAGGATCTCTTGAGCTGTCTGGAGGGCCAGCTGAGGGCCCCTGAAGGACAGTCAAGCACGACGTGCATGTGTGTGTCTGTGTGTGTTGTGTGTAGGTGTGTGTGTGTGTGTTTGTGTTTGTTTGTGTTGTGTGTGTGTGTGTTGCGTGTGTGTGTGTGTGTGTGTGTTGTCTGTGTTGTGTGTGTTGTGTGTTGTGTGTGTGTTGTGTGTGTTGTGTGTGTGTTGTGTGTGTGTGTGTTGTGTGTGTGTTGTGTGTGTTGTGTGTGTGTTGTGTGTGTGTGTTGTGTGTGTGTGTGTGTGTGTGTGTGTGCGGGGGATCGGCCGTCTCGCCTTCCCTTGCCCTCTCTTTTGACTGCTGGGCGCGCGCGCACTTCTCCGAGCGTCGCGTCCGACGGTGTGGCGAGCGGCCCGCCTGCGACAACCGCGCAGTCTGTTTGAGTGCGTGTGTGTGTGTGTGTGCGTGTGTGTGTGTGTGTGTGTGTGGCTGCCGGCTCCTGCGTGGCCCTAAGCGGTCATTGAGGGCTTGGGCGGTTAGACGCTTGTTTGCTTGTAGTTTTCAACATTCTACGCCTCGACGTTGCGCGAGGGGCCGCGACGCCAACAAGTGCGTGTGTGTGTTTGTGATTAAGTCCCAGCCCAGTGCGATTTGCTATGGATGAGCCCTGCATCACCCGTCGCTACGCCCGAAGTGTGTGTGTGTGTGTGTGTGTGTGTGTGTGTGTGTTTGTGCGCGTGTGTGAGAGTGGCGATTCTTGGCGGCGAGCGGGGGGGGCAACGAGAAGGACAAGGCCTTCTCAGACGGCGGCGGGACATCTCAGAAACCCTCGCGCCTTCTGGGAAGTGTTCCGCGCCCACGGGGAAGGCTTGGAGAACTTCCTAGGAGGCCAGGGGAGTTCCGAGCCCTCTGAGAAGGCCCGCCTCCTTCCCTCCCCCCCGGGCGCGTCGCCGAAGTGGCCACGAGCTGGCCAGCTGGCTGCCCGCCGTGTCTTCCCGCCCGCGGGCTCCTGGCCGGGGGTGACCGTCCCCCCTTCGGGGCAGTGGTGCCCGCGCGGTGCGCTCTGCGGCGGGTCTCCCCGGGTCGGGTCTCGCCCGGAGTGGTGCCCCCGTGGCCCCAGCGGCGGGCTCCTGGGGGGGTCCCAGGGGGGGCCTGGTGTGCGCGAGGAGCGTGCCGACACGGCAGGTCCTGCCCCTGTCCCCTCCCCCCCTTGGCGCTCCCCCTGCGCTCTCCTCGCCCCCCTCTCGCTGGCCGATGCCCGGCGAGCACGGCCCGGGCCTGCCGTCGCTCGGGCAGGGGCACAGTACCGTGCGAGGACGGGCGGCACTCGGCGGGCACTCGCCGGGGCCGCGCGCGGGCGCACAGATGGCCGCGCTTCGCTCTTCGCAGCCGGTGGCTGGGGCACGTCCTCTTAGAGGCGGATTGCGGACGACAAACAGAAGGAGACTCACACCATACCCAAACAGAGATGGACGCAGTGAAGAGACTCGTCCCCAGACTAACTATGCCTCCACTCTTTTTGAAGCTGCCTCCTGTAGAAGGACACGCCCGACCGAAAGACAGTCGCTGCTGCTGCTCCGCGCACGCTGCTGCTCCGCGCACGGAGCCTGCCGAGGCGCCGAGGAGCCGAGCCCCGACGCGGCCCGCGGGGCGCGCGCGCCCGCCCGCGCTGTCGCGGCCCGCGCGGCGGGCGGCGGCCGCCGCGACGGGCGCCCGCGGCACGCGGACGGCCACGGCGGCGCGCCGCGGAGCGAAGCCGCGGCGCGGCCGCCCGCAGCGCGGCGCCAGAAAGGCCTGCGGGCCTGCCAGGGGTCAGGGGAGGAAGAGGCGTATGTGTCCATGCCTCTGCCCTCGCCTCGCTCTCCCCTCCCGGGGCCTCCTGGGAGGCCCTCGCGTCTGCCACCGCCGGGTCTGCCCGGAGGCGCCAGCCAGAGCGCTGCGCTCTGGCTAGCGCTTCGGGGCTGCAGCAGGGGGTCTTCAATGGGGGCTGAATGGCCATGTATGCTCCATGTATCGCTCATGTATGTGATCGGGTATGATCGGCATTCAACGTTGGCGGTCGTGGATGGCCAGTCGCTCGTGCCCGCGCGTTGCCCGCGCGGGTAAACGCGCCGCCCATCCATTATCTTTCATGCGTGCGGGCGTTCCTGCATATCGCGCTTTGGGGCGGCGACGTGGAGTGCAAGTGTGTCTTCATTGTGCGACTAATGATCGCGTGCGTTCCCAAACGATGATTTGTCGACCCCAAGACAGATCTGGAATGGGGCCCGCGATTCCCCCCACATGTGAATTCGCATTTTTTTAAACAAAAAAAACCATTATGAATTCACATTGTTTTTTTTTCCCAAACTGTGAATTCACATTCTGGCCCCGTCATACAGATTTCTAGACCATATTCCAAAATGTGACTTCACATTTTCCTTGTTTCTTCAAGCTGTGAATTCACAGATCCCTTTGTCCCAAAATGTGAAGTCATATTCTGCTTTTCTCCACAATGTGAATTCACATTTTGCCCTTGCCCTCCAGACCCCCATAAGTGTTCCGCATGTCAGATTGGCTGGGGAGATTTTGACACTCATTTCGCCGTCTTCATTTATTCCAGCGTTTTCTCGTTGCGTCCTCAGCGCACGTTGCCTTCGCTGCCTTTTCCGAGCCCCCCGCCTCTTTGCTTCGTTCACCTTCAAGTCTCACGCGTGGGTGCAGGCGGGGAGCTTCATTTGGTTCCCCCGCCGAACACATAAATCAAGGATGCATCGCCCATGCATGGCCCATCAAGACACCATTGCCAGGGCCCTGCGCCGGACCCCCATCCATCTTCAAGCGCACCCCCGGGAGAGGTCCGGGGAACAGCTGCATCGGTGCCTGATGGGTTTCCCAAGCTGGCCTGTGCAGACGGGGTCGGAGGATCGCGCCGCGCCACCTGACGCAGCGCAGACGCGGCTCGATATGCGGAGCCCCGAGGAGGAGGAGGAGGATAGACGCCCGAGGGCCAGCGATTAGTTTTGCGGCCTCTCCGTAGGCTTCTCTCGAGTGCAAGTCCGATCCTGAGGGGATCACCTGTTCTTCCTTTGCAGGTCTCCTTTCGGCGCCCAGTACCAGCGTAGTCTGGCGACGATGGCCCGCTTCGGATGCACGAGCGCAGAGCCGGAAACACTCTTTCGGGCTCTCGAGTATGCGCCCACATTCCCGGCGCAGGAACCCGTCCGCCGACTTGTGCGAGTTTGTGGACCAGAGTTGACGATCGTAGCCGAACTGCTGGTGATGATGCAGATCCTCTACCTGCTATCAGTAACGCCGACATCCGCAATTATGTTGATGACACCAGAGGTTCCTTAATGGCATCGATTCGGAAGCTACAGAACCCAGCGGGGGAGATGACGACGTCAGTGCATTCATTCATCGTGGACCACTCTCAGCAGACAGGTCGAAATCCACTGTTCAGCCGCGGAGACGAGACAGCGATCTGAATACCACATCAAAGCATTGTGAGAGAAGGTTGAGCGATTGGAAAGCGTTCTTGGCATCATGCAAGCAGAGACCCCTCAGACAGCTACACTCGAGGACAGCGCTTTCGACCGTGACACGGGCCCGACCATCCTGGTGCTCCGATCCAAGTCTCCCATCCCGAAACAAGAGATGCCGAACGCGGTGGTGCAGCCAATTCTGCAGAAAAAAACAACGTGGATATGTCCGAAGCGGTATTCGAAGGAGAATCTGCCGCCAAGCGCTTCACACTTTGAATCAGCGGCGCGGCAGCATACGCGGCGAGGAAGATCAGCCAGATTTTGGGTAGTTTCAGGATCGGCTCGAGCAGTTGGCAGATGTTTGAAGCTGTTGACATCGCCGCGAGTATGGCCGAAGTCTCTAGCCATCAATCAAGAACCTGCCGAAGCATATTCGTTTTGGGCCTATGTCCGTTCGTGTCTCCCAGGACAAATCGCCGATGCAAGTTCAGAGGGGGATCTATCCAAGAAAGTCAAATCAGTGTTGGTCTCGTTGCATGCGAACTGCCATTTTCACGTCGACAGGCTGCGCGGGGAGATATCCACCCAGTGGAAGCCGATCATCAGGATTGCCCAACAGGCTGGCCAGGACGCCGAGCCAATCGTCGAGGTCGCCGAGAGCAACCTCGCCGCCTTCGGCTTCGATCGGAGTGGGATTCACGCTCGTCTCAGTCTGCTCGCTCCGCGCGCGGAAGCTGTTCAGTGGCGGGTTAAAAGGCCAGTTTGCAGCGTGGTCTGGCCTCGTTCCCTCTCCTACTCCGGTTTCTGTGGGTTCGTGGAATGGGTGTGCCTTATCCCTCCGCAAGTTGAGAACTCGGGCGCGGAAGATCAAGTAATTACCTTGAGAAGCTCCGGGGGAAGGGTTCGATTCCAAGGATCCAGGAGTTCCACGGGGCCGAGGCGGAGGTCCGTGGCCTCTGCCACCTCCACCCTCCTGTGCAGGCCTTCCTCTGCCACCTCCACCTTCCTGTGCTTCCTCCCTCTTCCTCGCCGCCCTCGCGGTCTGGGCCGGGGGGTCCGATCGACTTCCCGCCCGATTTTGGCGTCGAGCATCCCGAGTGCGACAGGCCGCAGACAGCAGAGAGAGTTGGTCCAGGGCCGTGCGTTGAAAGTTCGAGTTTTGTCTCCTAGCGGGGCTTTGATTTCGCATTTCAGCATTCTCAGCCACGGGCTGTCGATGTGTGTGCGCGACTTCACCCTAGATGCTATCGCCGTGGGCCTCCAGTTTGCCTCCTCGGACCTCCTCGAGACCTTCATCGTCGTAGTTGGCGAGTTCAACGCTTCTTGGATTACCTCCCCGCGCCTTTGGGCGCGTGCACCCCCGTGGCCCCTGCGGCGGGCTCCACGACGCGCCCTCGAGGCAAATGGCAGGACGTCCGAAGGAACATGATCGAGATCCAAATCCAAGCATGCACGCGTCACTGTATCGCGCAGGGGGCTCTTGGGAAGCTGGACAGGCTGCTCGTTTCGGCGCCAGGTTTGTCTATGACGCAGATGCGCGCTGGTGGCAGGATCCACGGCTACCCGGAGGTATAGAGCCGGAGGCAGATTTCAGACCGCGCAGTTTTCGGCGCTGCGTTGTCTCCCTTCCAACCGAAGGCCGCCAGGTGTAGAGGCATTCATCGAGATGTCTTCCGCCGCCCCGAGTATGAGGCTTTCTTCGCCAACGCTCTCGACAAGGTGGATGATTCGGGCCTGCCCCCCCCCTCGAACTCGCCTTCCACGAGGACCTCTGGTGCGCTCGAGACTCGGACCTCTCGGTGCGCTGGAGACTCGATGCTCCGCGGGCGCCCCGAGGGCCCCCTGCCCCGCTTCCTGGCCGTTCGGACCATCGCTCGTGCGCTCTGGAAACAGGGCGCACGCCTCGCCGAGAAAACCAGGTCCTCTTACCCATGCGGCCGCCAGCTTCTGAGCGTTAGTGCGCTCGCCAAGTCGGTCGTGATCAGCGGCCCCGTGCGCTCCTGGGCCCGCGCCGACGAGGCGCGCGCGGCTATCGTCCGCGAGGCGCAGGCTGACGCTAGGCAGCGTCTCCAACAGGGCAGACCAGAAGCTCCTCGTATCAAGCCTCGCGAGCGGTTGAAGAGTTTGCAGATTCGGCCCCGATGGTGGGCCCCCTTCGACTAGAAGCCCCCCCGTCCGAGGCGTCCGCGGCCCGGGCGAGAGCTCAGGGGCCCCGGCGGTCCATGCCGATGCTGTTGGCATGCGCGCTAGCCTCGCCGAGTACTAGGGCCAGGTTTCTGCGAATCGTGGGGTCGACAGCGCGTCCGCGATCCAGTTCGCCTCGAGGTTGATGCCAGACGTGGACTTATCGGGCTTGCCGCCGCCAGAAGAGAGCTATGCCCAGCGACTTTTTCAAGCGGTTTCCCTTGGCGCCGTTGGCCCCCGTGAACTTCCTTATGGCGCCTGGAAATTCCATCCCAAGGGGTCCGCGATTCTGTGTGGCGCGCTCTCCTGGACACTGGGCGGCGAGCCTTTTTTTGTTTGATTTCAGCGCGCTGCTGGGGGCTTTCCTGGCGAGGGGCGACGAGCCCGAGGACTCCGATTTAGTGATCCGCGAAGCCTCGAGCACAAGGCCCCCGGGCCCGAACAAAACGCGGATTGCAAAATCATGGCGTCAGTATGCGTCGTGGCCATAACGAGAAATCCCCCAAGTTGTGTTGTCAATTCCCAACGAGGTTTCATCGCGACGAGCAATTTCGACCAGAACATCATAGAATTCGCCGAGCAGGCTCGCATCGCTTCTATGCTCCTCGATATGCAGACTCGCCTAACCGCTTTGGTTTTATTCGGTTACGGGCGAGCGTTCCCGTCGATTGCGCAGCACTCGATATTCCTGGTGCTAGGGATGTTAAACCTGCCGCAGCCCCTCCTCGCCTTCCTCCACATGATATGCGACTCCGTCCTGTGTTCGGGTCCAGGATGGCACGTGTACAGGTGCATGTGCACGATCATGTCTGGCACAGTTCAGGGGTGTCCTGCGAGTGGGTGTCTGTGCGCGATTGCCTCGCAGCCCTTTGCGGTCCACATCGGAACCCTGGTTGAGCGGCGCGGTCTCCGGCTGAGTAGATTGTGCGCCGATGATGTAGGGCGTGTCCTGTGTGGCGCCAGAAGTACTGACAGTCGTTTTCATCACCACTCCTCCTTCTGCCGTTTTGGATGTGTGGGTGGCTCCGAATCACATATACATTATATACAGTGTCCTCTCCTCTGGTCTGCCGTGAATGGGGTGAGTTGCCACCCGATGCCCGAAGATCCCCCTTCTCCGTTTTGGCCTACGATCTCCCGCCGCCCACGTATTCATGCATGCAGTTGCCTCCTTTTTTATTGCGAAGGCCATGCGGCCAGTGCCGCCGAGTCTGCCAACGGCGAATATGAACAGAGGGGGCAGGGGGAGGAGGATGAGTGGTGGGTGGAGGAAGGGTGGATGAGTTGGATGAGGAAGAGGAGGGGGATACTGATGTTTGATGAGACACATGAGGAGGTGAAGGAGGCAGAGGAGAGCAGTAGGAGGGGGAGCAGAGGGGGGGCAGGAGGGGGAGGAGGAGGAGGAGGAGGAGGAGGAGGAGGAGGAGGAGGAGGAGGAGGAGGAGGAGGACGAGGAGGAGGAGGAGGAGGGAGAGGAGGAAAAGGAGGGGGCCAGAGGCTTTCTTGGGACAGCCTGGGGCTCTCTAGAGGCCGTCTTTGTCCAGGGCTCCTCTTGCGCCGTCTCGATACATTCTTGGAGGCCTCGTGGGCAATTTGGGGCTCCCCTGGGCTGTCTTGGGGCAGTTTGGGGGGCCCTTGGGAACCTCTTGGGGCCTCTTGGGGCTTCTTCGGGGCCTCTTGGGGGCCTCTCGGGGTTGAGAGCTCGAAATATCCGCTCGGGTCCCCCGTCTGGGCAATCTCCTGGAGCCGTCTCGGGGGCCTTTTGGGGTGTTGTGGAGGCGTCTTGGGCCGTCTTGGGGCCCTCTTCGGCCGTTCGGGGACCCTCTTGGGGGCCTCTATTGCCGTCTCGGGTGATGTTGGGGGCCTTTTGGGCCGTCTTGGCGCGTCGGGACGCGGAAGAGGCAAGAACGCCAAAATCTTTCAACATTCTATGGGGAATCAATGAATGGAGCCTCTTGGGGCTCTCGTGGGAAAGCTCCTGGAGGCCTCTTGAGGCGCTTTGCAGGCCTCGGGGCCGTCTGGGGCCGTCTGGAGGCCGGCTTTTTTGACCTCCGGGACTCCGGGGGGGGGGGTCGCATCTGACCCTCCCCCGGGGATCCCCACCGGGACCCTCTCGGGGACCCCCCCCCCCCAGCGGGGGAGGGATCGAAGGGAAGGGGCTTCCCTTCGACTTTCGACTCAATTACGACGTTGCTCAACTTCGCTTTGGCTGGCGCGTTGAGGAGGTCTTGCCTCTTTTATTTGTTCACTCTATCTCTCCCTAAATCTCCCCCCCTGTCTGCTGACGACGTCTCCCTTTTGCTTTCCCAGCTTCGTGCCTCTGTATTTTGTGTCATTTCATTTGTCCCTCTCATGTCTGCCAGGGCTCACTCGGCATCAATGACCGAGAACGGCGGCGACGAGGATGTGGTTGTAGCAGTTTGGGAAGGAGAAGTCGGGACCGCAGCTACGAACGCAAGGGGAGGAGGAGGAGGAGGAGGAGGAGGAGCAGGAGGAGGAGGTTGAGGCCGAGGAGGAGAATGATGATGATGAGGAGGAGGAGGAGGAGGAGGAGGAGGAGGCCGAGGAGGAGGAGGAGGAGGAGGAGGATGAGGTGGAGGCATGCCGGGGCGCCGCCGAAGCGCCGCCGAGGCATCGCCGATTCACCGCGCCAGTGCCTCGGCGGTGCGGCGCGGTCCTTCGGCCCAACCCCTCCGTGGGAGGCCTCCCGTGGGCGGCGGTGCGCGTGACCCCGCCCGCGCCGCCGCGCCGCCGTGCGCCGGGCCCTGCCGCCCGGAGACGTGCGGGCCCGGGCCGCGGTCGGGAGGGGGTCCTCTTCCTCCTCCTCCTCTTCCTCCTCCTCCTCCTCCTCCTCTTCCTCCTCCTCCTCCTCCTATCATCTTCCTTCTCCTCCTCCTGCTGCTCCTCCTTCTGCTCCTCCTCCTCCTTCTCCTCTTCTTCCTCCTCCTCCTCCTCCTCGTCCACCTTCTCGACCTCCTCCTCTTCCTCCTCCTCCTCCTCCTCCTCCTCCTCCTCTTCGTCCTCCTCCTCCTCCTCCTCCTCCTCCTCCTCCTCCTCCTCCTCCTCCTCCTCCTCCTCCTCCTCCTCCTCCCCCCCCCCCTTTTCTTCTCTATCCCCCCCCGTCCCCCTTTGGGCCAGCGGTTGTGCAGGGGGCGGAACACCTGGACAACCCTGCGCCGTGAGGCAAGTGCGACGGACAGAGTTTGGCCAGTTGTGGCCGTCGGGGGGCCCTGGCCAAGCCGCGGGTCAGTCGAGACAGACTCAGGACAAAAACTGGTCCCCGTGGAGTTGTCCAGACCGTTGGTTGGCCACGTTGTGAACGCAATCAGGCGACGGATGTTTGGGCGCGCAGTGAATTCTGGTCTGCGTGAAACTCCACGGTTTTCGCCTCTCTGTGGACTGGCTTCGGGATCCCTGTCGCACCGCACCCCAGGGGAGGTCTGGAGAGCAGCGGTATCGGTGTTCTGTTGTTTCCCGGGGAACCCTGGGTCGGGCGGGGCTGGGGCAAGGATCCATCCGTTCCCGTTCCAGAGCGTACCAGAACGCTCTCAGAGCGTTCCGGAACGCTCCGAAAAAGCCGCGGCGCCCAATGCATCCTCCAGAGCCGCCGGATCTTGGAGATTTTCGTTTGGCCCTCACTCGAGTTTGTCCTCGTCCTGGCCTCGTTTTGTCCGGGAGGGATCTTGTCCATCTCGGGGCAAGGGCACCCTCGAGGACGCGAAGTGATTTGCGCTTTGCGCTTCGGCTTAAGTCGGGCACGTCCCTCTACAAGAGGAGTAGTCAAACATGTTTTGTTTTTAAACACATGTATTTTTTGTACTGTTTTGATGTTTGGTGCAAGATCCCCCGGTAAGGGGACATGCCCGACCCGAGCTTCGGCTCCGATTCCTCCTCGTCCTCCCCTTCCCTCCTGGGGGGCGGCGCGAGAGAGCGCGAAATGGTTCGCTCTCCGCGCTTCGCTTAGCGCCGGGCGCGCAACTGGGCGCCCTCGTGGAGGGGGAGTGTGCTCTCTCTCTCTCTCTCTCTCTCTCTCTCTCTCTCTCCTTGGGATCGATTACAGCCAAGTCGGGCCTGTCCTTCTACAGGGGAATATTCAAAAATACTCAAAGCATAGTTAATTGTTGGGCCCACATCTGTCTGTAGGGGGACATGCCCGACCTAAGACTTCAGAATCAGAATTGATTCGCCCCAACATTGATTTCCTCGCCGAACCCATGAGGACATACGTAGAATACTCCGTAGATCTGCGGAACACTGCAGGCACGTTTCGTAGATTCGTCTGGGAATCATGTTGGGGGCAGATCAATTCCGTCCGGTAGGTTCGCGTCGTGTCGACCGGCGGCGACCCCGCCGCTGGTGTTCAACGTTGAGCGCCGCCAGCGACCCAGAGTCGGTCGATGTGGCACGATCTGACGTTTCGGAAACGGCCAATCGTTCAAGGTTGAACGAACCCCGCGGTGTCAGGAACCAGCGCCAAGGTCGGCTCGACACGAACCTGCCGTACAGTGGGGGCCCATGCCAAGAAACACCCTGGTTGCCTCCAGGGTGCCCTGGGTTTCTTGGGTGTCGATGGTTTTGCTGTGGAACGCGTGACGTTCCCACACCAAAAGTGAAGGGACATCATGGTGTCTCAGGGTTGGGTGTCTTGTGGAAGGTTTCTTGTGGTCGAGCTACTACTGTATGAGGACAGCGCGAGATAGGATCATTCAAGCCAAGGGATGTGTCCAGCTATGTAGTCGATCTCCTACACGAATTCTCTTGGGGAGCCCGCCGAGCGGGCACGGGCTCTCCGCGCGCCATGGCCGGGAGCGGCCCAGAGCAGCGCGCACCAGAGCTTGAAGGCGCCCCCCCCCCAGCACCCTCCCCCTCCTCCTCCGCCTCCTCTTCCTCGTCCTCCTCCTTCTCCTCCTCCTCCTCCTCCTCCTCCTCCTCGTCCTCCTCCTCCTCCTCCTCCTCCTCCTCCTCCTCCTCCTCCTCCTCCTCCTCCTCCCTCCTCCTCCTCCTCCTCCTCCTCCTCTCCTCCTCCCCCTCCCCCTCATATCTCCCAACGCTGCCCCTGCCCCCCCCCCCCCCCCCTGGCGGTCTTGGCCAGGGCCTCGGCGGCCCGCGCCGAGGAGAGCTCCTCCTCGCAGGGGTAGGGGGTGCGGGCATCGGGGCCGGCGGGCCGGCCCAAGGCGACAGGCCCAAGACGACAGGCCCTCGCCGTGCACGGGCAGGCCCACGACAGGCTCACTGGCGCGCTGGCCTCTCTCGGGTATAGCCAGGACCCCGGCTGAGGGGAGCCGGTCAGTGATTGGTCCCCGAAGCCCAACAGATGGATTGGAATCACTAAACCAGGTCTGCCGTAGTTGATGCTTTCCGGGTGGCGGCAGTCCCGGTGAGTGGAAATGTGACCGGTTCCGCCCCCAGTGCAGATCCCTAAGCCAGGTTCCACGAAACCCAGTTCTACCAACGCCCGGCCACGACAGGCTCGCTGGCGCGCTGGCCTCTCCCTGGGCAGGCCCGAGCTGGACCGAACCGCGAGATCGGACTGGGGCGGAAACGGGTCGGGTCGCCGGGGGATCGTCCCCGCGCGGCTCCTTAAAGGCGGATCACCGCGCCTGGCTCCGCAGGCCAGCCACAACTGGGGGAGCTGTGTTCCTTACCCCCCTGGGGGGCCCATCGAGTTCGACACCCCTCTCGAGAGGTCGTCGATGCGACGGGTTCCCCCAGGGGGGTAAGGACCACAGCTCCCCCAGTTATGGCTGGTCGGCTCCGGCTCGGCCGGAGGGGGCAGGCGACCGCGGTGGAAGCGCAGGGGGGGGGGCCCGTCGAGGCTGACTGGTGAGGCGACCCTGCCAGGTCAAGGGAGGATACGGTCCGACCGAGGTATGAGATCGAGGTGGGTTCGGGGAGGATGCCCGGGTGTTCTTCGCGTCTGTTTGATGTCTCTGTTGCATCCTGGGAGGGGATATTCTCGAATGCTCTTCAGAGTGGCTGGCGGAGGGTCGCGTGTTCTTGAAGGGTGTTCTTCGGTCTTAGGTCTGGCCGTGTCCTTGTGTCCTGTGTTTGCGACTCGTGCCTTCCACATTCCTATGGTAATGTGGCCCTCGGAAGGGTCCTGTGTTCTCTCGCGTGTCCTCTTTAATCAGCCCCGACTGCAGATGGGGTCGTAGGATCGCGACGCATCGCCGATTTACCGCCGATGCGGCTCGATGTGGAGCCCGATTTTCCCCACGCCGACGTCGCCGATGCATCGCTGATGCATCGACGATGCTGTGCCGATTCCATCTGCTTCGACCCCATCTGGGAGGCTTTGGTCTTCGCCCCCTCCCCTCCCAAACCAATCCAGGGCTCGTTTCGACTCCTCCGCTTCGATTCGATTCGATTCGGCGTCGGATGTCGATTCGGATTCCAATTTTTCCATCGAGGCCTGTTATTCTCAGGAGGGGAAACACACAGCCACAATGGATCGTGGATTCCCCCAAAATATGCGGAAAGATGGGAAGTGGGGGGGAAGACGGACACCCAGAAAGTATGTGAAAAGATGGGAAAACCTAGGATTTGTGTGCATTCACTTGTGTGTTTGGGTTTGGGGGCCCCTTCATGGCCTGCCGATCTCCAACGCGGCGACTTCCCTTGGCCGTTGACGATGCTGCTGCGTTCAGGGTGCTCTGAGGCCGAGGCCGAGCACCCGCCACCCTGCACGGGCTGGTCGGCAGGTCGCAGCACCCCCTCCCTCCTCCTCGTCCTCCTCCTCCTCCTCCTCCTCGTCCTCCTCGTCCTCCTCGTCCTCCTCCTCGTCCTCGTCCTCGTCCGCCCCTTAGGGCGGGGCCTGGCACCTGTTTTCATGGTGCCAGTGCCGAGCACCCTCGGGGCACACTGTACACGGCACTTAATTTGCAGGTTGGGCGGGGTGCAACCGGCCGGTTTCTCTGGAACTGCGGGCTCTGGGGCTTGGGGTGGACGCTGCGAAACTTGTATCGACGGGTCTCCCGGTGTTGGGTGTAGCATGGCCCAAGTCTCGGCCTGGCCCTGCGGGTGAAGGCGGGTGGTGGCGCCTGTGCGGTCATTTCATTGTGATCTGACCCTCCGGGATCGGCATTTCCTCGGGAGGTGGTGGCTTGTGCCACGTAAGTCCCAAGGGGCCTTGTGCCCACCCAGGGCTGGGGAGCTTGTGCTCCTCGGTATGCCGTGCCAGCTGTTCCGACTGGGATGCCATTGGCCATTGGCTCCGAACGCACCATGTCGGAACCGCTGGGCCGCGAGTCTTCACTGGCGACGTGGTCACCCCCTGTGCCCTTCCTGCGCAGCTGTTGCTGCCCTGCGGGCGGTAGTCCGTTGGCTGGGCGTGCGCAGTGCAAGGGCGGCCTTCGGGAGACCGGCCCCGGGCGCCGGACTCCCCGTCCCCGTCCTCGGCCTCCTCCTCCTCCGCCTCCTCGTCCTCGCCCTCCTCCTCCTCCTCCTTTCAGGATGAGGCGGTTGAAGCCCCGCCGTGAGCCTGCCTTCCAGACCAGCTCGCGGGTCACGTACTCGAAGCACTTGACCAAGTCGAAGTACGTCACGGCGTACTCCGGCCCCTTTGCGACGGTCGCCTCGCGGAAGAGAGCCTGGACCCGGGCCGCCCGCTTGCTTGGGCGGCCCTTGGCAGCGCAGTCATAAACCCGTCTGTTCGCCTCCTCCCAGCGCCTGGCGCAAGGGAGCCGGATGGTCTCCCGCAACTTCGCCAGCTCTGGGATTAAGCCGAGGTTCCTCCTGTAGCCTCCTGTTGGCTTCGCGACCAGGTAGAGCAGGAAGCAGGGGGGCTTCCAAGGGGCAGCGCGCGTGGCAAGCGTGCGCAACGCGGTGGAGGCAGGGTCGCCATGGCCCGAGCCTCGACCCACAATCCGGTTCTACCTGGTCGCGAAGCCCGCAGGAGGCTACAGGGGCCTGTGCTTGATCCCAGAGCTGGCGAGGTTGTGGGATACCATCCGGCTCCCTTACGCTAGGCGCTGGGGGGAGGCGAACAGACGGGCGCATGACTGGTCTGCCAGGGGACGCTCAAGCGAGCGGGCGGCCTGGGTCCAAGCTCTCTTCTGCGAGGCGACCGTCGCGGGGGGCTGGAGTACGCCGTGACGTACTTCGATTTGGTCAAGTGCTTCGAGTACGTGACCCACGAGCTGGTCTGGCAGGCGGGCTCGCGGCGGGGTTTCAACCGCCTCATCCTGAAGATCGTCGTCAGGATCTACGCGATGGTGAGGCGCATCGCCCTCGACGGGTGTTACGCGCGCGGGCGGCGCTGGGCCAGGGGCATTGTGGCAGAGGCAGGTTCGCGCCCCTCTGCCCCGAGATGGTCCTATACATGGAGCTGGGCGGGGCCGTCGAGGCCTTCCCATGGGCGGACTCGTTCTTCGACGACCTGGCGATGGCGACGCACGGCGTCAGGGACTTCGTGCAGTTCTGGCATTCCCAGCTTGTGCAGACGCTGATCAACGTGTTCGAGGTGGTCGTGGGCATGCGGTTCTCCCGGGGCGAGGGGGGCAAGACGGTCGCCCCGGTTTCGACCTCGGCCTTGGGCGCGGAGCTCGGCGAGCGCATCCGCGCCCGCGGCGTGAGGATGGCGAAGGAAGAGAAGCACCTCGGAGTTGCGACGGCCGCGGGCAGATGCCGGCGAATGGGGGCTTTCAGCAAGAGGGCAGTCAAGTTCGCCGCCGGATGGGATCGGATCGCAAGGGTCCGGCGAGCCAGGGGGCCGGCGCACGAGGTGATCAGGCACGCCAAGGTGCCGTCGCTGCCGTACGGCGTCACTGTCATGGGTATGGCTGGGCGAGCTGCGGCAGAGCGTGGCGACGGCCATGGCTGGTCATGCGAAGGGGCGGCCCACGTGCCTGACGCTGCTGGCCGACGTCGTAGACCCAGGCATTCTGGCCAACGCGTCCCCGATCTTTGCGTGGGCGCAGACCTGGCAAGAAGCAGAGGGCGACCCGAGTCTCGTGCCGAGGCTCCAGGCCGCGTGGAAGCGGTGGGACCTCCGAGTGGGCCTTGCGAAGGCCCCGCGGCAGCAGGTGAGAGGCCCGGCAGCGGCCTGCATGGCGACGGCCAAGAGGCTCGGCTGGATGACCCAGGCGGCGCATCTGATGACCATCGGCACCAACATCATCGACCTGAGGACGACCCCCCTTCCACGAGCTGCATCGCAACGTCGAATCCGCGCCGCCACCGAGCATGGCCTCAAGGTCGCGCGGTTGGCCAAGTGGGGGAGCGAGTTCAACATGCAGTCGATCTTCGTTGAGCCTGCGAGGGCGCCCCCGCGGCGGCCATGCCGCGGGCGCTGGGCGCAGGCGCGCCAGGCGCGCGTGAGGGCGCTCTGGCGCGGGGGGGCACGTGGCCGCAGGCGCGGCTGCATGCCAAAGGAGCGGCGCCCGACGCCATCTGCGAGGCGTGCGACCAGGGCGAGGGCGCGGACAGGCGCCGCGCCTTCGTCTGCGCGGGGCGGCAGGGGGAGCGTCGGCGTGTGGGTGGCGCCCACGTCGTGCAGCGAGGAGTCAACCCGCGGCCAGGGTCCGAGCAGCTCTGGGGCCGTGGGCTGGCCAACGACCCCGCGGTGGAGCTCGGCCTGTGGGGCATCGCCGTCGTCGACACCATTCGCGTCGAGGGCGACTTCGCGGGTTTCGCCGCGGGCCGAGTGCACTCCGATGGCAGCCTGTTGTACGACAAGTACGCTGCCCTGCGACGCGGAGGTTGGTCCTTCGTGCAGCTGAACGAGGGGGTGTCCTTGAAGTGCGCATGCTGCGGGCCCCTGCCAAGGCCGCAGTGGCAGCAATCCATATTCCTGAGCGAGCTGATGGCCGTGCTCCGCGTGCTGGAGGTGGTTTGCCCGCCCATCATCATCGTCTCCGACTGCCAGTCGGTCGTCGACGGGCTTCTGAGAGGACCCTCGTGGGCGGCGCGCCCCGCCGCGCCGCGCAGAGACGCGTGGGCGCGCTGCCGGGCCTTGATCGCTGAAAACGGTGGCCTTGGGCCGCGAGGGGTCAGTTTCGGGAAAGTAAAAGCCCGCGCCACGAGAGCCCAACGAAACGAGATGGGCCTCGAGCTGTAGGAGGGAAACAAATTCGCAGATCAGTATGCCAAGCTAGGAACTTGACTGCAGCAGCGCCCTGAATGGCACCGAGCTGCATACATGCAGCGATTCAAACTCGTTACGGATGTGCTTGAGTTCGCAGCCTACGTAGGAGTGTTAGGAAGAGGGCTCGTTGACACCTCCGAGGGCTCGAGCCCGGTTGAGCGGGACTCGAACCCACCCACCCACCCGGACCCCGGCCTGGCCGGGGTAAAGGGGGGGCCGTGGAGCTTCCCCACTGTCCGCCTCCCGGCGCCCTGCCCCACCGTTTTTGGGTTGGGGGGGGGGCGGCGGTAGGATCGAACGAGCCCGTGCCCAGGGGCGCAGGCTAATATGCCTCCCCCGTGTGATCTTCTGTCGCCGATGTGCCAGGTGCGCTCAGGACGCGTGGGTTGGTTTGCTGTCGAGCTGCGTCGAGGGGGGCCCCCGAACAATGGCTGGGCGTTTGAGCCGTCTGTGGGAAGGTCGACGCCCCACCACGGGCAAGCCGTTGTGCCCAAAGCCGAATTTTATCGCCCAGGGACGGCCTAGGGTAGGGGAGGCTTTCAACGTCGCCGTGGTGCGTGCTTCGCAGCTGCGGAGATCAGGCTAGCATAATCCAGGATCGTCGTCGTCCTCCTTCTCCTCCTCCTCCTCCTCCTCCTCCTCCTCCTCCTCCCCCTCCCTTTCGGCAGGCTTCGAGGGGCGCCGCCCCGCGCCGGCGCCGGCGCCGGCGCGGGCCCCCGTCGGAACCGCCCCGGGTCGGAAACGAGCCGGGCGGAGGCGCCCCCTCTCCCGCCGCGTGGCCGCGCGACCACTCGTCAAGCAATGGCGAAGCGCCCTGGCTCGCCCATAGCCCCACCAAGCAACGTTCTAAGAACCTTTTTGTGGTATGCGCGAAATGTTAGTAGAACATTTATGGCGGAGTCTGTCTTGTCTTGACACATCGGGTTTATGTTCTAAGAACCGTGTTTTTTGTTATTCGAACATTTTTGGGTTCTAAGAACATTCCCTGGTATGACTATAGGAATGCCAGGACGGCGCGTCCCTGCTCAACTCTCCCGCCGCCTGGCCGCGCGACCACGCGGGACGATCGAAGTGGGCGCAGTGGAGGCCCATGCCAAGAAGCAACGCGTTTATATATATATATATATAACACATCAATACATATGTTTTTCTTGATAATTTTCGGCCTCCAGAGGCCCTCGCCGGGCCCGGGGACCGTCCAAAAACAACTGAGGATGAAAAGCCGGTCCTGGGGAAAGGGTCGAGACGTCGGGATCGCGTATGGAAAAAATCGGCATCGGATCTCTGGGCGCCCGTCTTGCCTCCGGGGTGACCCGGGTTTCTTGGGTTTTCGTTGGTTTTGCTCTGGAGCGCGCGTGACGTTCCCACACCGGAAGTCGATGGACGTCCTGGGGTCTCAGGGGTGGGTTTCTTGTGGAAGGTTTCGCGTGGACTGGCCTCCACTGTATGGTGCCCAACAGTAGTTCCAGCTCATTTTGAACCAGATTCGCTGTCCGCGCCGCCGCGGACGTCATTGAAGACGCAAAGCCGCCTGCCCAGCAGCGGTCGCTTGTGGTTTTGGGTAACATTAGTTGTTAGGCACTGTACCGATTTTTTCCGCATCCACTTCGGGCGCCCAAAACCACCGCCACCAAGATTTGCAAGCATCCACGATCCAGTTGGTGCAGTTTTTTGCTTTAGTGGACCATTTGTAGCGCCCCGTCCCGCCGCCAACGGCAGCCGGGCTGCCCCCCCCCTCTCTCCTAAGGACCGAAACAGGATTTGCCAACCCACTCCTGGTGGTTGCGGTGAACTTAATTGCGGTCACACGGGAAAGGGGCTTCAGTCAGGGGGGGAAAAAACACACACAGACACAATGAATCGTCGATTCCCCAGAAGATATGGGACAATATGGGAAGTGGGGGGCAGACAAAAACCCATAACATTTTTGAATATATGAGGAATCATGTTATTTGTGTGCATTCTCTTGTACAGGGTGTCTAGAGCTCCGACCGTTTTATTTTTCGCGACGCGCCCCTCCCCCAGTGGGACCTCTGCCCACAGCGCTCCCCAGTGGGACCTCCCCAGCGCCCCCCAGTGGTCCCCAGCGCCCCCCAGTGGGACATCTGCCCACAGCGCCCCCCAGGGTGACCTCCCCAGCGCCCCCCAGTGGTCCCCAGCGCCTTTCAGTGGGACCTCTGCCAAGTGCCTCCTCCGCGCCCAGCGCCCCCTCCGCCCCGGCGATTTTCTTTTTCGCGAAGCACCCCCCCCCAGACCTCCCCAGCGCCCCCCAGTGGTCCCCAGCGCCCCCTCAGTGGGGCCTCCCCAGCCGCGCCCAGTGCTCCCTCCGCCCCGACGATTTTTATGTTTCGCGACGCACCCCTCCCCCCCCCCCCCCCCCCCCCGAGTGGGACCTCCCCAGCACCCCCAGTGGTCCCCAGCGCCCCCCAGTGGGGCCCCCCAGCCGCGCCCAGTGCTCCCTCCGCTCAGACGATTTTATTTTTTCGCGACGCACCCCTCCCCGAGTGGGCAGCGCCCCCCAGTGGGACCTCCCCAGCGCACCCCAGTGGTCCCCAGCGCACCCCAGTGGGATCTCTGCCCACAGCGCTCCCCAGTGGGACCCCCCCAGCGCCCCCCCGGCCTCCCCGCGCCCCCAGTGGGACCTCTGCCCAGTGCCTCCTCCGCCCAGACGATTTTATTTTTCGCGACGCACCCCTCCCCCCCCAGACCTCCCCAGCGCCCCCCAGTGGTCCCCAGCGCCCCCCAGTGGGGCCTCCCCAGCCGCGCCCAGTGCCCCCTCCGCCCCGACGATTTTATTTTCGCGACGCCCCCCCCCCCCCTCCCTCCCCCCAGTGGGACCCCCCAGCGCCCCCCAGTGGCCCCCAGCGCCCCCCAGTGGGGCCTCCCCAGCCGCGCCCAGTGCCCCCTCCGCCCCCACGATTTTATCTTTCGCGACGCACCCCTCCCCCCCAGTGGGACCTCCCCAGTTCTCCCAGTGGTCCCCAGCGCACCAGTGGGATCCTCTGTCACAGCGCCCCCCAGTGGGACCTCCCCAGCGCCCCCCCGTGGTCACCCGCGCCCCCAGTGGGGGCCTCTGCCCAGCGCCTCTTCCGCTCCCACCAGTGCCCCTCCGCCCCGACGATTTTATTTTTCGCGACGCACCCCTCCTCCCCCCAGACCTCCCCAGCGCCCCCAGTGGTCCCCAGCGCCCCCCAGTGGGGCCTCCCCAGCCGCGCCCAGTGCCCCCTCCGCCCCGACGATTTTATTTTTCGCGACGCACCCCTCCCCCCCCAGTGGGACCCCCCCCCCCCGCGCCACCAGTTGCCCCCAGCGCCCCCCAGTAGCCCCCCAGCCGCGCCCAGTGCCCCTCCGCCCCGACGATTCTAATTTTCGCGACGCACCTCTCCCCCCCCCTCCCCAGTGGGACCTCCCCAGCGCCGCCCCCAGTGGTCCCCGGCGCCCCCCAGTGGAGCCCCCCAGCCGCGCCCAGTGCCCCCTCCGCTCAGACGATTTTATTTTTCGCGACGCACCCCTCCCCCAGTGGGCAGCGCCCCCCAGTGGGACCTCCCCAGCGCACCGCAGTGGTCCCCAGCGCACCCCAGTGGGATCTCTGCCCACAGCGCTCCCAGTGGGACCTCCCCAGCGCCCCCCCGTGGTCCCCCGCGCCTTTCAGTGGGACCTCTGCCCAGTGCCTCCTCCGCGCCCAGTGCCCCCTCCGCCCCGACGATTTTATTTTTCGCGACGCACCCCCCCCCTCCCCCCAGACCTCCCCAGCGCCCCCCAATGGTCCCCAGCGCCCCCCAGTGGCCTCCCCAGCCGCGCCCAGTGCCCCCAGACGATTTTATTTTTCGCGACGCACACCTCCCCCCCCCAGTGGGACCTCCCCCGCGCCCCCCAGTTGCCCCCAGCGCCCCCCAGTAAGGCCTCCCCAGCCGCGCCCAGTGCCCCCTCCGCCCTATTGGAAGTGGGGGGGATACGAACACTTAGAACATGCTGAAAAATATGCGGAATCCTGACACTTGTGTGTATTTATTTGTGTGTGTGTCCCTGGGTCCCCTGAGGGAACCTCGGACAACCTCGGGCCTCGAGCCCTCTGATCCGACGAAGGCATCTATACACTACCACCGTGCCAGGCCAGGTCCATCCTGGGCCCTGGGATCAATCCTACCGGGTATGGCCAGGACCCCCCAGGTAAGGGGACCCAGTTAGTCATGGGGCCCTGGAGCCCTTGCATTGGCCAGAGTCACTAAACCAGGTCTGCCGTAGCTGGTGTTTTTTCGGGTGACGGCAGTTCCGGATAGTGGAACGGGGCGGGGGGGCTTCCCCCAGTACACATCGTTAAACCAGGTCCCATTCAACCCAGTTCTGCCAACGCCCGACTCTGATCCGACGAAGGCATCTAACATTACACCACCACCGTGCCGGGCCAGGTCCATCCTGGGCCCTAGGATGGTGTGTAGACCCTCCTGGCCTCGTCCAGGAGGGCGTATGCACCATCCTGTAGGGCCCAGGTTGGCCCTGGCCTGACACGGTGGTAGTGTATAGATGCTCTCTGCGTATCTAAGCCCCCCCCTATGCATGCAGAGTCTGTCGGAAGGCGTCTGTGTACACATTCTCGTGGCGTGCGGGCGGCGCTCGGGAGCTGTCTGGCTCGTCGTGAGCCTCCTGGGGGCATTCGGCCTCGCAGGCCGCGTGCATGTCCTGCCGCACCGCAGGAGCTGGAGCGTGTTTCTTTATTGCGAAGGCCTTACGGACGTTGCCGCCGACCCTGAAGATGACGAAAGACAACACGAGGGGGGGGGCAGGAGGAGGAGGAGGAGGAGGAGGAGGAGGAGGAGGAGGCGGAAGGGAGTAGGCGGAGGAAGGGTGAAGGGGGAGGAGGAGGAGGCCTTATGGATGTTGGTTGGGATCTCGTGGTTGACCTCTCGGGGGCGTCTGGAAGGCAACTTGAAGCCTCTTGGGGGCCGTTGTGGGGCCTCTTGGGGCCTCTTTTGGGCCTCTTGGGGCTTCCGGAGGCCGTCTTCGGCGCATCTTGGGGGCGTCTTGGCGCCGCTCGGGGGCCTCTTGGGGCCTTTTGGGGGCCTCTTGGGGCTTCCCGGGGGCCTCTTAGGGCGGAAGTCTCGAATTCTCGGTTCCTCGTCCCCCTCTTGGCCGTTTCTTGGGCCCGTCTTGGGGCCCTATTGGGCCGTCTTGGGCGCCTCTTAGGCTGTCCTGGGGCCTTCTTGGGCCGTCTTGGGGCCCTCTTGTAGGCCTCTTGGGGCGCTCTTGGGGGCCTCTTGGGGGCCTCTTGGGCCGTCTTGGAGTGTCGGAAAGCCGAAAAGGCGAGAAGGCCAAAATCATTCAAAAACCGATGTAAAATTTACGATTTTGGCGCCTGGGGCCCTCTTGGGTGTGCTCTTGGGGCTCTCTTGGAGCGTCTTGAGGGCCTCTTGGGCCGTCTTCGGGCCGTCTTGGGCGTCTTGGGGCCATCGTTCGTCGAGTCGAGGCCCTCTTGTACCCTTTTGGGGGTGTCTTCTGTCGCTCTTGGCTCGTCTTGAAGCTTTTCTGAGCTCCGGGACCCCCCGGGGAGGATGAGTATCTGGGTGGCGACCCCCCCCGGCGACCCCCCCCCTCCCCCCGGCGGGGAGGGTAGGGAGGGGCTTCGCCACGACTCAACTACGACGTTGCTCAATGTCGCTTTGGCTCACGCGCTCAAGGAGACGGGGAACGACGAAGACGACGAGGGACAACGGAGACGGAGACGACGAGGACACGACGGAGACGACGACGACGACGACGGTGATCCACGCAAGACGACGACACCGGGATGCGTCTTCCACACGCCGACAGGGTCGGCGGATTTTCGTCGTTGTGGTTCGTCCACCTGGGCCCCATCTGGCTCCCCTGGGCCGCGGCCCCCCCTCCCCCGAGCCTCCCGGGACTGCTCCCCCCCCTGCGGCGGCGCCGTGGCGGCGACCGCGGGCGGCGAGCCGCGCGGCGGGGCGCCGCCGACGACTGTCGTCGTCGTCGTCGTCGTCGTCGTCGTCGTCGTCGTCTTCGTCGTTGTTGTCCTCGTCGTCGTCCTCCTCCTCCACTTTCTTTCTGGCTCCTCGTAAACTCCTCCTGAAACACGAAAGCGGGGGCCTCCTGTCCTTCGCAGCTCCTTTGTGCAAGAGCCAGGGCACGCGTGCCACTTGTTTATTTGTGTGTCCCATGGCCCCTTCATTTATATACTACCACCAAGAAGTGTTGCTTCGTCTTCGGGAGCTCCCCCACCGCGGCGCCCGCGCGACGCGCCGCCCTCCGGTTCGCCGCGGGTCGCAGCCTCGTCTGGCATGGCCTTGCCTCCAACCACTGCTGCATTTCTTGTTTGTCTGTTGCGATTTCTGTTGTTCGGGCGGTGGTGGTGTACACGAACTGGCCTCGCATTGTCGGGGGCGGCCAAGAGAGGGGGCTGACTAGGGGGGATGGATCTCATGGTGGGGGCCACGCCATCTCCCCACATCTCATGGCGCCTCTTCTTATCTCAGCACGTCCCCAGTCCCCCCCTGGGCCGCGCACGTGCCGCCGGCCATGATTTGCGCCCTCCCCTATTGGACGCCACCCTCTTGACGCCCCCGATCTTGCGGTGCGAGGCGCTTGCGCTCTTCAGGGTCGAGCTCTCGCCGGCTTGCTGGCGGTCCCGTGGGGTCCTAGGGCGGAGGGCGGAGGGCTGGACGTGTACCGTGCGCATGTTGCCCTCGGTGGGCCCCTCCCTCTTTCGCCGTCCTGGGGCCCTCTTGGAGGTCTCTTTTGCCGTCCTGGGGCGATCTTGGTCGTAGGCCTCCTGGGACGTCTTGGCGCGTTTGAATTCCGATGACGTGGCAGACTCAGAAACCAAAGAAAGAAACAGCTTGGGGCGAAGGGTCCAACCATGTGCAACTTCGTGTGGCGCAGGACGTGGGCCTCTCTTCATGTACTGTGCGCGAGGCAGCGCGGAGAATGGGCTGCAGGGCAGGCGCGCAGAAGCGCGGTGAGCGCCCCTATGGCGGGGCACGATCCGCGGTGAGCGCCCCATGGCGGCGCCCCATGGCGGGGCCGAATCGGGCGTGGTCGCATACCTCCGCCTCCTCGTTCTCCTCCTCCTCCTCCTCGTCCTCCTCCTCCTCGTCCTCCTCGTCCTCCTCCTCCTCCTCCTCCTCCTCCTCCTCGTCCTCGTCCTCCTCCTCCTTCTCCTCCTCCTCCCACTCCCCCGCCTCCTCCTCCTCCTTCTTCCCCTCCTCCCCTTTCTCCTCCTCCTCCTCGTCCTCCTCCTGCTCCTCCTCCTCCCCCTCCTCCTCCTCCTCCTCCTCCTCCTCCTCCTCCTCTTCCTCCTCCTCCTCCTCCTCCTCGTTCTTCTCGTCCTTGTGCTCCTCCTCCCCCTCTTCCTCCTCCTCCTCCTCCTTGTCCTCCTCCTCGTCCTCTTTTTCCTCCTCCTCCCCCTCATCTTCCTCCTCCTCCTCCTCCTCCTCCTCCTCATCTTCGTCCCTCTCCTCCTCCTCCTCTTCCTCCTTCTCCTCTCTGTGGGGAGGGGGCATGCGAACCCTGCCACTGGGGCCGTCGGTGGAGACGTCTACGTGGCTACGATCCTCGTCAGGGCTTCGCCGTAGGGGGGAGAGCTGCCAGGCGCACCCTGGCACCTGTGGTTGAAGGTATAGCTCCCACGGTCCTCTCGTGAGGGGTGCGCGGAGTAGGTGGAGCTGCCACTGGGGCATTCGGTGGAGCTCCCTATGGGTCAAATGGGGGAAAGATACCCATACCTCCACCATTTCCTCGTTTTCCCCTTTGTGGTTCTCCTCGGAGGCCCTCGTCGCCACCGCTGTATTCGCCTCGAAATTCTGGTCAGAACGCACCCCGGGAGATGTCCAGGGAGTAGCGGTACCAGTACCTTTTGGTTTCCCCAATGGGGTCTTGAAAACGTGGCAGGGGTGGGCGTGGTGGTGAGGGTGGGGAGGGCGCCATGCAAAACCCGCACTAGGGCCTCAAGTGGAGCTCCCTATTGGGTGCTCAAGAGCGCGGCAGGGGCCGGCGAAGTGGCGGGGCCGCCCTGCGGCCACACCGCCTCTTGGGGCCTGGCGGCCGTGACAGGGGCGAGCGAGATGGGCGGCAGTCCGCCATGCGGTCGCCACCAACGGAGCACCCTATGGTGCCCGAACGAAGTCGGTATACCTCGGGGGTGGACAGACCTCCTACCCTGACACGTCGATTAAGGAATTGGCCGTTTTCGGTTCGCGAGAGGGCGTCGCGGCCGTCATTTTTGCGGGTCCAGGTCCGTCGGTTTCGGTCCCAGGCCGTTTTCACTAAAGGGAGGTTTACTAAAGGGAGGTTTGTCCACCGCCGAATACCGAAATTGGCGGGGTCGCATGTGGACGCACCCGTTGGGGCCTCAGGTTGAGCTCCCCATGGGGCCCGACAGACATGGCATGGGTGAACGAACCGGGCCGGGGCCGCGTGTGTTCGCACCCACTGGGGCCTTAGCTCTTATTGGGCTTGAAGAACGTGGCAGCATCGAGCGAAATGGGTTGGGGCCGCATGTGGACGCACCCACGGGCGCCTTAGGTGGAGCTCCGTATGGGGCTTGGAAAACGTGGCAGTGGCGAGCGAACTGGGCGGAGGTGGACGCACTCACAGACGTGGGGCGTTGAGTTCCTTCTGGGGCATGGGAGCCGTTGCAGCGGCGAGCGATATGGGTGGGGACCTCCTGTGGACGCACCGATTGGGACGTCAAGTGGAGCTTTCTATCGGGCTTGAGGGACGTGGCAGGGGCGAACGAAGTGGGCGGGGGCCGCTTGCGGACGGACTCGCTTGGGCCTTGCGTAGAGTTCATTGTCGGTTCTGAAAAAAGTGGCACGGGCGAGCGACATGGGCGTGGGCGGCATACGTACGCACCCAGTGGGGCTTCAGGTGGATCTCCCTATGGGGCCTGGACACCGTCGCAGGGGGGAGCGAAATGGGCGGGGACCGCACGTGGACGCACTCACCGTGGCCTTTGTGGAGCTTTCTCTGGGTCCATGAAAAGGGATGTGCCAGAATGGGCGTGGTCAGGCATAGGGACCCTGCCATGTGAGTTCCTGTGGAGCGCTTGTGGGCCCACGAAGCGTGTGAGGTGCATTCCAGAATTGGCGTGGTCAAGCCTACGGAGCTCTCTTAGGGGCCACGAAACATGTGAGGAGTGTGCCAGATTGGGCGTGGGCACGCATACGGACCCTGCCAGGTGGTCCTCTTGTGGACTTCCTTGGTGCCACGAAACGTGTGAGGGGTGTGCCAGAATGGGATGATCAGGCATACGGACCCTGTCATGTGGGCTTCTGTGGAGCTCCTATGGGGCCATGCAGCGTGGGAGGGGTGTGCCAGAATTGGCGTGGTCAGACATACGGACCGAGCCATGTGGGCATTGTGTGGAGCTCTTGTTGTCCCACGAAACGTGTGAGAGGTGCGCCAGAATGGGCGTGGTTAGGCATGCGGACCCTGCAATTTGACTCGGGCCTCTTGTGGACCTCCTGTGGGGCCACGAAGCGTGTGAGGGGTGTGCCAGAGTGGGCGTGGTCAGGCGTCAGGCATACGGACCCTACCATGTGGGCTCCTGTGAAGCTCCTGTGGGGCCACGCACCGTGTGAGGGGTGTGCCAGAGTGGGCGTGGTCAGTCGTACGGACCCATCTATGTGGGCCTTCTGTGGAGCTCGTGTGGTCCCACGAAACGTGTAAGGGGTGTGCCAGAATTTGCATGGTCATGCTTTCGGACCCTGCCATGTGGGCCCTCTGTGGACCTCCTATGGGGCCACGAAGCGTGTGAACGGGCGGAGTCAGGCATTTGGACCCCCCCAGGCTGGCCTTCTGTGAGACGGACGGCAGGACGGAGGAGGAGGAGGAGGAGGAGGAGGAGGAGGAGGAGGAGGTAAAGGAGGAGGAGGAGGAGGAGGATGAGGAGGAGGAGGAAGAGGAGGAGGAGGAAGAGGAGGGAGTATGGGAGGGCGCGCGGTGATGCGCATTTGAAACGAGGACCCAACACTACAGTATGGTTGGATGGTTGGGAACAGTGCGTCTTGCATCTCAAGGCTCTGTTGGGGTTCCTCTTGCGGCCCTCTGAAGAGGCGGTCTTGACCCTCTCGGGCTCTTTCGGAGCTCCCCCCAGGCGCTCTTCGGGTGCTCCAGGAGTTCAGCATCCAGCATCCGTGAGCAGACCTCCCAGGATTTGCCTGGGGTTCTTTCTCTCCCCAGACCCTTGGGGGCCGTCACCCGCGTGCGGAATGTATACAAACAACGGGCAGCAACCAGAGATTCTAGCACGCCTTGGCCCCCTTGGGCTGGCGGATTGGAGGCTCCGAGGGGGGTCTTGGATCGTCTTAGTTTCCATCCACCTCCTGTCCCTCCCCTCCGCAGCCGCTTTGGACCAGGAGGCTTTGGACCAGGACTGAACGATGGGGTGTGCAAATTCGTCGGCAGCGCGGCGCGGGCGGTGGAGGCATTCTCACACGTTGGCCTGTGCCCGACTGTTTTGCCTGCACCTTTTCTCTGAAGCGCCGTAGTGTCAGCATGTTTCAGCCCTTGGGGGGCACGCTCTTCGCTCTCACATAGTGCACCGTTCTTCCCCCTCCTCATCCTCCGCCTCCTCCTCCCACTTCCCCCTGTCACTCCGTCCTCCTCACAGGCCGTCCCGTCTCCTGTGCCCCGCCTCCGTTACGCGTGGGTCGCACAGTATGGGAACGGCTGGGGTGCTCGAGCCTCTACGGTTCCGCCCCTGGCCCAGCAGTCTCGAGCTCCTTCCGGGCTGCACGCGGCGGGGGGGCGCGGCCACCGGTGGCCCGCGCGGAGACGCCCGCGCAGCGGCAGCAGCATGCTCCGCGTGGCGCAGCGTGGCTCGCGCTCGGAGGGCCGCTTGGGACGCGGCAGCGGCAGGGCACCCGACACTGGCGCGATCGGACCCGCTGCGCCGATGGCAGAGCGATCCAACAGGACCGCCTCCCGAAGGCAGTCGCCAAGAGCGCGTGCTCCAGCCGTGCGTGCGCGGCGCGGGGCGGCGCCAGTTGGCCGGTGCGCACCAGCCGTGCACGAGGGGAGCAGCCCAGCACGGCCCCTCGAGCCCAGCGGCGCGCGAGGCGCAGCCCAGCATGGCCCCTCGGGCCCAGCGGCGCGCGAGGCGCAGCCCAGCACGGCTGCGCCGATGCCGCGGGGCCGCCGCGTGGAGCGCCGCGCGGCGGCGCGGTGCGGCGCGGCTGGGCGCCGCCCGCGTGAGCTCCGCGGGGTCGGTGCCGGGCGGCGGGGGGGGCCGCCTGCCAGCGGGGGCAGCTGCGGGAGGCGAGTCGCCCGCGGCAGTGGGCCCCCGTGGGGTCGGTGGGGTGGGCACGGTGGCGCAGCCACCCGCGCTGTGGCCGAAGAAGAAGAAGAAGAAAGGGCACAGGCATAGACTTTTGGCGCGGCGTGTCTTTTTCTTGGAGCCGCGCCGGGCCCCCCCTGGCGGCGCCGCTGGCGCCGCCCCCGGCGCGCTCCGCGCGCCAGGGAGGGGGGTCCAGCGCAGATCCAAGAAATCCACGCGGAGCGCCCAAAGTTTCTGTTCATGTTTTTTCTTGTTTCTTTCTCCTAATTGGGGGAAGCTGCTCCTGGGGGAAGTGGGCCCTGAGGGTTTTTGTCGCCGTTCTTGGGCCGGGCCCTCCACGGGCCCCGGGGCCGTCAGGGCACGACTCTCGGCACGGTGATCTCGTCCAATGTCCACTGGGGAGGCCCCAGGATCAAGGACCGGGTTCCCTCAGGGCCCGCTTCCCCCATGCTAGCTTTTTTGTGCCTGGACGTGAGCGGGCTCGAGAGGAGGATCTCTTTTCCATTCTTCCGTACTCCCGAGGTCTACAATCAGCGCCACGGTGTCGCTTCCCCCCTTCAGACAGCTCCTAAGTCGCTCCTCCATGTCGGGGACAACCGCAGCGCGCCGAAGTCGCCCCAACGCACGCACGCCGCCGAGGCGAGGCTGTTCAGCATCGGGGGCGGCGCCCCCGCCCCCCCACGCCTGTTACCGAACGCAGAGTAGCCTGTCCCTGTCTCCCATGCCATCCGCTGCCTGTATTATCGCTCCTTCCTCTACGTGAGACGGTGGCCCCGTGATGTGATTTATGTGCGTGCGCTTCTTTAGTACTCTCCCCCCTGCTCTCATCGAGTCTGCTCCTGTTCCTCGTCTAGCCTTCTAGAGCTGTAGCACCATAAGCCAGTGTTGGTGAGGCTGCCTCCACGGCCGCGCGCCGTTGCTTCCCCGGGCGCGCCCATGGCGATGCCTGAGGCGGCGAAGAAGATCTTGCTCTGCACGCCCAAGGTGCCCGCGCCTCTCGACCCTGGCTTTGCTCCTCTGATCCTGGCGAAGAGGAACTACCTGAAGGCCGTGGAGGGGGCCAGTGACAGCCTGGAGTGGGCGCTCCCGCGGGCCGACGGTTGCGGGCGCTACAAACTCCCGGTGTTCGCGGAGGGGCACGAGAGCTTCGAGGCGTCTGTCTACCTGGCCGGCGTGCTCATTCAAGAGATGATCTGGCAGCGCAGCGCCTCTTCGCTGATCCTCTGCGGCCCGCCGAAGATCTGTGCTGTCCTGAGCGCGGCCTTCGCAGTAGGCGGTGCTTACGAATTCGAGGTGCTGTCGATGCCGAACGTATGTGGCACCCCGGACGCGCCCTTCGAAGTGAAGACCGTGGGGGATGCTTCCCAGCTGCCTGAGTCCAAGGACACGCCCCAGGTCTGCGGCAAGGACGCCAGCGGCTGCCGCCTCGCCTTCGACCTCGGCAAGAGCGACATCAAGACCGTCGCGGTGAAGGACGGGGAGGTCCTCTACTCGAAGGAGACGGAGCGGGAAGCAGACACCCACGAGCGTGCTAAGCCGATCGATCGGCCTCCTGCGTCGCCGACCTGCGCCGGAGAGGTGCCCTTACTCAGAGGGGGCCGTGGGAGGGCGCGAAGATGATCGCACTGCGTGAAGCGCGGAGTCGGGTGGCTTTCGCATGGCCAGGACCCGCCGACCCTCTGCTGGCCCACCTCGGGCCCAGATCTTGGTGGGCGTCGATTCTCAACCTGACCAGCGGGCCGCATGCACCCGGATCACGGTGTTTGATGGGCGTGTCGGGCTTTGCGTCATGCGGTGCGATAAATGGGGGGGGGAAGAGCTTTGTACATGTGGTGCCCAAAAGAGGCGAAAAGGTGCACGGTTCTTCGTCCCCCCATGTATTCCCCCACGAAGCGATGCTCGAGCTTGTTCAAGTCTGGTGGTGGTCAGGTTTAGTGTCTTGCGCTGACGGCGAATTTGCGAACCGCGTGCCGACCGCATGTGGCGGCATCCGCGTTAATGGTGGAGGGACGATGATGATGTTGATGATGATGATGATGATGAGGATGAGGATGAGGATGAGGCTGAGGATGATGATGCTGCTGATGATGATGCTGATGATGCTGATGATGAGGAGGAGGAGGAGGAAAGGTGGTTGAGTAGAAGACTGTGGATATTTTCCCTCTCTTCAGGAGACCGAGTGGGACGTGACTAACCCAGACCCCGACTACCACTACAAGGCTCCCTGGCAACTGCCATGCAGCCATGCATCGCTCGCTCCACCTGCTTGCCCGGTCCTTTATCGCAAGGGCGTCACATTCATTCCCAACCATCCTGTGGTGTTGGGTCCTCGTTTTGAAGAGACGGCGCCCCGCGTTCCTTCCTTCCCGCCCTCCTCCCCCTCCTCCCTCCTCCCTCCTCCCATCATCATCATCACCATCACCATCACCATAACCATCACCAACACCATCACCATTACCATCATCATCATCATCATCATCATCATCATCATCATCATCATCATCATCATCATCATCATCATCATCATCATGCCCCAGTGGGGGTGGGCGCATGCGGTTCCCCCACCCAGGGCAGCGTTTCATGGCCTCGCAGGGAGCTCCACCGAAGGCCCAAGTGGGGGGGGGCGCATGCGGTTCCCCCACCCATGGCAGCGTTTCGTGGCCCCATAGGGAGCTCCACCGAAGGCCCCAGTGGGGGTGGGCGCATGCGGTTCCCCCACCCAGGGCAGCGTTTCGTGGCCCCATAGGGAGCTCCACCGAAGGCCCCAGTGGGGGTGGGCGCATGCGGTTCCCCCACCCAGGGCAGCGCTTCGTGGCCCCATAGGGAGCTCCACCGAAGGCCCCAGTGGGGGCGCATGCGGTTCCCCCACCCAGGGCAGCGTTTCGTGGCCCCATAGGGAGCTCCACCGAAGGCCCCAGTGGGGGTGGGCGCATGCGGTTCCCCACCCAGGGCAGCGTTTCGTGGCCCCATAGGGAGCTCCACCGAAGGCCCCAGTGGGGGTGGGCGCATGCGGTTCCCCCACCCAGGGCAGCGCTTCGTGGCCCCATAGGGAGCTCCACCGAAGGCCCCAGTGGGGGTGGGCGCATGCGGTTCCCCCACCCAGGGCAGCGTTTCGTGGCCCCATAGGGAGCTCCACCGAAGGCCCCAGTGGGGGTGGGCGCATGCGGTTCCCTCACCCAGGGCAGCGCTTCGTGGCCCTATGAGAAGCTCCACCGAAGGCCCCAGTGGGCGCATGCGGTTCCCCCACCCAGGGCAGCGCTTCGTGGCCCCATGGGGAGCTCCACCGAAGGTCCCAGTGTGGGGGGGGGGGGGGGCGCGTGGGTCACTTTAGAACCAGAAGCGCACTTTACAACCAGATGGGTCACTTTACAACCAGCTTATAAAATCCAAGAAGGGCACTTTACAACCAGGAAGGGCACTTTACAACCAGGCCAGTTAAAAACACATATTGAATGCACGCGTGCCTTTCCCTGAAATCTCCGTGGGCAAGCTGGCTGACGCTGGAAGAAACGATCTTCGAAATAGTTGCATTTATTCGGGACGTTGAACCTCGATCTTCCAAGACGAGGAGCAGCAGGGGGCCAACTGGAGCGGGCGCACTTAGCCCCTTGCAGAACACCGTGGGGCTTCAGGGGCCAACGTGGCCCAAGAGACCCGCGGTGCCAATGGCCTAGTTCCCTGGAGCGCTGGGCCCTTGTGGAGGCCACTGGGCTCGCTTCCTGTGAGTGATCCCTAAAATGGGCAGCGCGTCGCCCTGAGCCTTCCTACGTATGCTGTCGCCTTATTCCCGTGCGAGCACGGGGCCCTTGTTGAGGCCGCTTGGCCCCTGCTAGCAAGCCCTGTCTTAGTCTGCTGGGCTCAGAGCGCCAGAGCGTCCAGGCGCTCGGGCTCAGAGGCATCGCTGGGGCCTGCTCAGAGCGTCCAGGCGCTCGGGCTCAGAGGCATCGCTGGGGCCTGCGCAGAGCGTCCAGGTCCTCGGGCTCAGAGGCATCGCTGGGGCCTGCGCAGAGCGTCCAGGTCCTCGGGCTCAGAGGCATCGCCGGGGCCTGCGCGGGGCGTTCAGGCGCTCGGGTTCAGAGGCATCGCTGGGGCCTGCGCAGAGAGTTCAGGCGCTCGGGCTCCAGAGCGCCCACGTGCCCTGGATCATTTTTCAGAGCGTCCGCGCGCCCTGGAGCACTTTTGAGAGCGCCCACTTGCTCTGGGGCATTTTTCAGAGCGCCCAATTGCTCTGGGGTGGTTTTCAGAGCGCCCACTTGCTCTGGAGCACTTTGGGGAACGCCCAAACACGCACGGCCACTCTGAGCTGGTTGTAAAGTGGTCCGTTCTGGTTGTAAAGTGGCCCGTTCTGGTTGTAAAGTGGTCCGTTCTGGTTGTAAAGTGGGCCGTTCTGGTTGCAAAGTGGACGTTCTCGATGAGAAAACATACTTTCCCATCCTATGTTGGTTGTAAAGTAACCCATATGGTTGTAAAGTGGTTGTTCTGGTTGTAAAGAGACCGAATCTCGGGGGGGGGGGGCGCATGCGGTTCCCCCACCCAGGGCAGCGCTTCGTGGCCCCATAGGGAGCTCCACCGAAGGCCCCAGCGGGGGGGGGGCGCATGCGGTTCCCCTACCCAGGGCAGCGTTTCGTGGCCCCATAGGGAGCTCCACCGAAGGCCCGCGCTGTCTTGCGCCTCGTCCATGATGTGACGCAGTGCCTACGACTCCAGGGGTCATGCCTCGCGCCACTTGTAGTTTGCTTCCCCCTCCTTCGTGTCATTTCCCTCGCGGTATTCGCAGCTGCACATGGTTGGGTCTTTCGTCAGGCTAATTTTTGTTGGGGGATGCCCAGAGGCGCTCTGGATCTCGACAGTTACGCGTGGGGTCATAGGCCAAGCGCGGTTGGATCAGAATCAGTCTCGCTGGCAGTCGTTGACGGTCTCGTTTGGGTACTGGCGTCGTGGGCGTGGTTTAATTTTTGATGCGAGTGCGCCTAGATGGTTCCGCTTCCCTCTCTCTTCTGCCTCCTCTCCTCTGCCATGTCTTTTCTGCTTCAATTTCTCGTCCTTCACTTCCTGCCATTTCTGTCCTAACATCCGTCAGACTTCCAGGTTGCTGGCAAGGCATGGCGTGGCACGCAGCCAGTTGCTTGGCTGAGGCCCACCGACCTGGCGGAATACCATGCGGAGTTAGGACCATACTCGTTTCTGGAGGTGTGGTCGGAATTGCAGCCAGAGCTGCCGTGGGAGCCAAAAGACACAATCCACAATATTCAAGAGGCTTACGCCATTCCGCCGACCCCCACAAGGAGTGAGTGTCTGAGACGATCCTGGAAACTCAATCTTGGGTCAGGAGCCTCCTGGATTAATCTGAGGGTCTCTTGGGATGCCTCTCTGAGGCCCCTTGGAGCATCCTGGGGTCATGTGGGAGGCTTTTTGAGTGCCTCGTGCGGTCCTCTGGGGGGCTTCTTTGTTGCAGCCAGAACTCCAGTGGGAGCAATATCATTCTTTACGTCGGCGGCTAGGCAGAGTTACTGCGCTGGCGGAGGGCTACCTAGGCGGGGCTACCGTTGTAGCGAATCGTGCCACCGTGCAGGAGGAGGGGACACAGCAGAGGGAACGGCCGAAAGACGGGGCGGGAGGGGCGCGAGGCCGCTCGGGGTCACTGGTCGCGCCCCGAGCGCGTGGCGCGGCCGGCCCCCCGTGGGAGCCAGACCACGCAGCCCGTGCTGTGTCTCCACAGTTCCGCCGGCAGTGCCGCCAGCGGGGTGGGCCCGCTGCCCCGCCAGGGAGACCTGCGCCGTGCGCGTTCCTTACTGCTCGCAGAGTGCCGCATTACCCGCAAAAGGTCCTGAACGCAAACGCCTGCCTCGACGTACTGTATCGCAGATCCCCCTCGGCAGATCCGGACCATTTGCGAGCAGTTACTTTGCGTGTAGTGGAAAGCGCTTGTCTAGTGAGAGGACGGATCATTGTGGCGCCAGTTCTTTCCCCTTCTCACCTCGAGCGATGCGGGCCCGTCCTGGGGCTCCCTTGAGGCGATCTTGGAGCCCTCTGTCGAGTTGGAGATCAACGACAGAATTGAGTGGAGTTTCCCCCAACACTGATTTGTTCGTCGAGTGTGCGGAACATGCGTCGAATGTTTGTAGATCTACATCCGTTCGACGTAGTTGTTTGGTGGGTTCGACGAAGATTTCACGCTTGGGAAGAGCCAATTCTGTAGTCGATCCCCTACTCGAATCTTGAGGCCCCAGAGGCCGATCAGAAGGGAGAGGGCGAGAAGTCAAGCGCACTACACGCCTGCAGGTTTGTGCGTGGGTCTGGCGTGCCGGGGGTACCCTCTGGAGACGCGGTGGCCGTCTGGAGCCTTTTTTTGTGTCGGCCGTGGCGCCTCTTGGAGACCTGCCGGAAATAGTTGTTTTCCGGGCCGCGTGGCGCTCGCTTGCATTTCGTGGCAAATTTTGGGAAACCGTGGGCGCTCTGGTGGGTCGGATGGGGGCGTCCAGGCCCATGGCCCAGGGCTTGGGTGTGTGTGTGTAGTTCCCAACGAATCGCCACGAGCTGCCTCGGATACTCCCACTTGGCCTCCCACCGCCTCAGTAGCATCCCAGCTGTCAGCATAGGCAGAGGTCGCCATCGGGCAGGCAGCCATCGGGAACCGCTGCAGACGCCAGGTGCGCGGCGTACGCGAGGTTCGCCGCGCGTGCCAGGTTCGCCACGCGCACCAGGTGTACCAGGTGACCCAGGGGCCCAGGCGTGCCAGGCAAACCTAATGCGCCAGTCGCGCCGCGTGTTCCGCATGTTCCAGCCGCGCCAGGTGCGCGACGCGCGCTTAGTGCGTCTGGCGGCGATAGGCGCCCCCGTTCACGTGACAGCACACGTCGGGCAATATGTCGAACCTCACGAACGCAAAGTGGTGGCGGTGCTGACGCATGGTATGTGGTGTTTGCACCCGCATCCAGTTAGATCATTCGCTTTGATCGTTGACAGTTGGCCACCGCACAGCGGATAAGGACGTTAGCACCCCCACCATCTCCGTGAAAAGCCAATGCCAGTTGATCACGGGGTGCCCGCTCATGATCAATCTGCGGCCGCGTCGTGGACATTGTAGTATTCGTTGGCAGGGGTGGTCGGAGGGGTCATTGTTCTTGGTCGGCGGCCGTTCGAACATTGCGCGTATGCTGACGAAGAGCCGTGCCAAACGCATCCCCGCAGGATGATAATGGGCCTTTCAGACATGTCAGTGAACACCAACTGCGACCTGAGGGAATGGAGCTTCCAACATGCCCCCTTCCACCCCTTTCGTTGTATTGACTCCCTCATACCTCTTTCTACCCTCACGCGGAATTCTCCATCTTCTTTTACCACTCTCGGTGCTCCACTCCTCAGGGCCCTGCAGAAACTCGAATATTCGGCTCGGGTCCGATAACAACACATCTTAAACAACCTTCATCCCTCCTCATCTCCTGCTCCTGCCCCGCGTTCTGCCTCTGCCCCTGCCTCTGCTCTTGCTGCTCCTGTCTGGCCATCAGGAGGGGTTGATTATGCCAACCTTTTGGGGGAGGGCGCAGGATGCGGGAGGAGTATGGAGCGGCAGGAGGATGAAGATGAGGAAGCGGAGTTAGAGAGGGGTGGGGAGTGGAGGATGAGGAGGGACACTCCAGAATGACGATGACTGACGATGATAATGCTGCTGCTGCTGCTGATGATGATGATGATGATGCTGATGCTGATGCTGATGCTGATGATGATGATTAAGCTGATGCTGTGGCCGATAACAGCAGTTGTATTAATATCAACGACATTAATTCTGACGATAATGATGGCACTGCTGGTCATGATGCTGCTGTTGATGATTAGCATGATGCTGCTGCTGATGCTGCTGATAATGGTACTGTTGCTGATGATGCTGCTGATGATGATGCTGATATGGTAATGGTGAGGACGATGTTGGTGATGAGGATGACGGTGCTGTTGCTGCTGACTATGACTGTCATAGTAATAAGGATGCTGGTGATGATGACGAGGATGGCGCTACTGATGCTGATTGATGATGGTGGTGATGATGCTGTTGATGGTGATGATGATGCTGCTGAGTATGCTTTGGATGATGATGCTGCTGCTGCTGATGATGATGCTGAGGCTGATCATGATGCTGCTGACGATGGTGATGATGCTGATGCTGATGATGATGTTGATGCCGATGATGCTGATGATGCTGATGCTGATGACGATGCTGCGGCTGCTGCTGTTTCTGAGGATGATTATGCTGCTGTTGGTGATGACGATGATGATGGCGAAGATGCGGCTGATGACAATGAGCGGCGGCTTCGGCGATGCTGACGATGAGGAGGATGAGGATGAACGACCGTGTTACATAAACCCATGATGCATCAACACTGTTGCAATGCGCCCGCCAGTCCCATATCGCCGCCTCGTTTTCCCTGCAGGGAGTGGTCACTGGAACGACGATCGACACATTGTCCTGCCATTCAGGCGAGGGCCTGGTTGAGGACGTGAGTTGCCATCCTTGCAGATATTTACAGTGGAAGCCCATGACAAGACACACCCTGCTTGCCTCCAGGGTGCCCCGTGTTTCTTGGGTTGCGATGGTTTTGCTGTGGGAATCGTGACGTTCCCACAGCAACAAGCAGTGCACGTCCTGGAGTTTCAGGGTTGGGTTTCTCGTCGAGGGTTTCTTGTGGTCGAGCTCCTACTGTATGAGGACGGCGCGAGGTAGGATCATCCAAGCCAGGGAATGTGCCCAGCTATGGCCCCGCGTCGGAACGGAGCCGCCCTCCATGCGCGCCGCTCTTAACATTTTCAACGTCCAGGCGTACTGCCAAAGGACGCCTCAAGCGCGAACCTCGGTTTGAATAGAGACCGCCCTCCATTTGTGTTGGTGATCGTGTTTCTTATTGGTTTGCCGATCGGCGCGGACCCTCGCCCCCACTCCCCCCCCCATCGCCTGCTGCAGGCAGGCGGAACCTCCCCCATAGGACGCACTGTTGCAAACAGTCGCATTAAGCAGCGGTCCAGGGCAAGACCCCCCCCCGCCCCCCCTTCCGCCCAATGGCGAAACGCCGAATAGCTGTGGTCCAAGTCGGGGCTCCTGATCACGGAGACGCGACGCCTCAAGCGAAAGCTGTAGTTTGAACCGCAAGCCCCTCCAAGTGTGTAACTTTCGGGGGATCTTCAAGACGAAGCTGCGCGGCGCTGAGGCGACACGCCATCCTTTAAACGCGACCCTTGTCTGTCCGTGTACCTGATGGGAACTGTCCAGCCGAACGAATACGCGTAGCGCTAAGGTGAGGGCCACATGTCGAAAAGGAATCGCCCCCCCCCCCCCCCGCCCCCCTCCGTGCAACGGTCGGAAGTTCATGAGACATAAGGCGACTCCACGCGGCGCTTCTTGGCGAGAGCGGCATTTTGGAGAGAATTCGTCCTCCATCAGTTGAATATTTTTGGAGCCTTTGGGGCGCATGTGCGCGGCGCTCGGGGTCGCCCTTCATGGGTGCAGCCTGTCGGAGACGTGTAAACTGATTGTGCGCGGTGCCAGTATGAGAGCCACAGCTTGACCCCCTTCTCTTCGTGTGGCTGTTGGAGGCTCTTCGGACGAATCGCGCGGCGGTGAGGCGACAGCCACCCTTCAAATACGACTCCCTTGCCATCCGTGTGACTGCTGGGCAGCGTTGGGACGAATGTTCGCGGCGCTAAGGCGGGAGCGAGATTTTGAAACGGCCCCTCTTCCACCCGTGCCACTGTTGGACATTTTGTGCTTCGGGTCCATAAGGTGGGAGCAGTTATTTTGAAGGATACGGATTGAAGGTCCTCTGGAGACTCTTGTGTAGAGCGACGTCGTGGGGCGTCAGTTGACACGTGTGAGGCCAGGGTCGCCAATCGTGGAAGCAATTGTGGAAGACTAGGTCCAGTAGCAATGAGCTCACGACTTCAATGCAGTGAGTGACGCCTCCATGTGGCGGCACAGAGTGCGATGTGGCGGCACAGAGTGCGCCATGCATGTTTGCACAAGTGATTTGCCAGTGTGCACGGCCATGGGCTGCCACAGCCTACGGCACGAGCAAGATTCGGTAGCAAACCCGTTGCGCGGAAGGCCATCGTCGACGCGCTCCTGCTGGCGAAGGCGGCGCTGCCGAGCGTGGACGCCGTCGGGGGCAGCGCGACGGGGACCATAAGCGGCAAGAACGAGGCGACGTGGTGCGACATTTTTCCCAACGTGCCCCCCGATGTCTACAAGGCCCGAGTGGTCCGAAAGTACGACGGGGAGCTGGTATGAGCCCCCCTTGTGGACCCCCGAAAGAAGATCGCCCCTCCTCCTGCTCCTTCGCTTCCCCCCCTGGACGGAGGAGACGCCTAGAGCAACCTCGGATGTTAAGCATATGATCTTATCATCTTGTGTGAGCGGCCGTTCTCCGAGATGGGGGAGGAAAGGGGCCCAGTAGCGTCACGAGTTGCCCCCTCGGGGTTTGCGGGAAGTTTCCCAGTGGCGTCCTGGCTAGGAGTGGCTTGCGACCACGATGGCGACGACGATGATGACGACGACAACGACGACCGAAGTCGTCTGGAGGTTTCTGGAGGCCTCCCGAGGTGCACCTTAGGCAGTGTGTGTGTGCGCACAGGGACTGTGGTGTACAGCGGAGACCCATGCCAAGAAACACCCTGCTTGCCTTCGGGGTGCCCTGGGCTTCTTGGGTCTCGATGGTTCTGCCGTGGACGGCGCGACGCTCCCGCACCAAGAACCAGTGGGGCGTCCTGGGGTCTCAGGGTCGGGTTTCTCGTGGAAGGTCCCGTTGTGGTCGAGCCAACCATTGCACCCAGGTGTTGAGAGGCGTTCTGGTGCCCTCCTTCCACCGCAGCACCACCTGCGGGGCACACGGGCGGTGGTGGTGCTCACGGGCGCTGTCGAGGCGCTGTGGTGCCTCGGGCTGCTGCGGGCGCCCGCCGGCGGGACCCCGGTCCTGCCGACAGCGACGCGACGGACGTGCGATGACGATGCCCAGCCCGAGGGCGCGCCTACCCGCCCGGCGGCGGCGGGAGCGGCCTGGGCGACCGCCCGCGCTGTGCGTGCTCTGTGGCGTGCGCAGTCGCCGTGGTGTGCGCACGCGCTGTGGCGCACAGACTCGGCTCTGCCGCATGCTCGATGCACGCAGGCATTGACTCGGGCGTGTCCCTTCTGCAGAAGGAGTATTCGAGAATCGTAGACAAATAGTCTGGTGACGATCTGTCGTTTTTTGTTGTGGGTATGCTTCCTGAGTATCGTTGACTATCTTTTATTTTTCTTCCATAATCCGCCAGTAGAAGGACACTCCTGACCTAGCGCAAGCACTCACTGCTGTGTGCGCATTCGTGTAAGTGCATAAAGGCTGTGCGGTCTACACAGTCAATGCGGGTCCTCCCAAGGGTGGCCCTACCTTGGGCAGACAATCAATCAGCACAACTAACTTTGATAGTGCACTCGGGTTCACTACGGTGGTTCATTCGAGGTGTAGGCCCTTGTTTGACCCTGAAGGTACACAGGCGCTGTGGTGTCCTGGCGATGTGAGACACACATGATGCCGAATCAGAAGCTATGTTGCACTCGGGCGATGTGGTGAGCACACATACCGTGGTGCACCCAGGCGCTGTGGTGCACATGGCTGCCGCTGTGCGCACAGGCACTGGGGTGCACACGTTCGCTGTGGTGATCATGTGTCTTTTCCCTGCAGCAGCTATGATCTTCCAAGACCTTGTAATGATTGCAGTCGTTGCTTTGTGCACAGGCACTGGGGTGTACTCAGGCATTGTGGTGTTCACAGGCAGCGTGTTGTGTTCACACCTTGTGGTACACACAGGGTTTGGTGTGAACAAACGCTGATGTGCACATAGGCCTTGTGGTGTTCACATTCGCTGTGATGCACGCAGGCATTTTGGTGTACACGGGCATTGTGGCGTACCCAGAGAAGCCTCTAGTGGCATCTCTTGGCGCTACGTGGCTGCTCTCGGCAAGTCCCTACGCTGTGCCTAGCTGTCCCCAAAGGAGCTCTAATTACTTACATGCTCATCCTAGCTGTCCTTATCTATTCCTGGGCATTCCCAGACGGTGCCAGCGCACAACGTGACGTTACCTGGGAGGGGATGGGGGCTGGCCAGTAACGGCCGTCAGTGCGGGGAACCAAGAAACAGGCTTTTTCGCATGTCGTTCAGGCGACTGGTCGGCGGTGGACTCCTCTCCCATTCCCCCCCGGCGCTGGGGGCTGCGCCAGAGGCGCCGCCGAGGTGTGCGAGGGGTCGTCCAGCGTCGACCCTCGTGGCCGCCCATACGTTTACACGCTTAGTGCAGGTGTTTTTCTTGTTCTCTTGTGCTCATGCAAAGGCCAAGGTCGTGGACATCTTCATCAGGATGGCCAAGGATCAAATAGGAACAAACGGCATAAACAAAAACTTTCGACGGTCCGCGCGGATGTCTTGGATCGGCGCCTGGGCCCCCCTTCTGGCGCCTCCGGCGCCGCCCCTGGCGCGCGGAGCGCGCCAGGGAGGGGGGCCCAACGCGGATCCCAAAATTTGCGTGGACCTCCAGCAGTTTATGTTTACGCCGTTTTTTCTTCAAAGGAAGTCGCCGGCGACGTTCCCCTGAAGGTGATCAACGACGGGGAGGTCACGGCGCTGGCGGCCGTGCAGAAGATCGGCAAGGGGAACATCTTGGGCATCTCCATGGGCAGCAGCGAGGGCGGAGGCGCAAGCCCGCCCCTTCCTCTGACAGGAGGGCTGAGCCCTCCTCCCCCCCTCCCCATCATTCCCTCCTTCGCTCCCTCCCTTCATCACTCCTTCCCTCCCTCCCTTCCTCCCCCCCCCCCCTTCCCCCCCTCCCTGCTTCTCTCCTCCCTCCCTCCATCCCTCTTACCTCCTCTCTCCTCCCCTCCCTCCCAGAGGAGGGCCTCGGTGTGCCAGGAGCAGCAGCAGGTAACGAGACACTGCGCGCATTCGGGGCACCGGTCTTCATGCCTGGTGGTGCCGACGAGGGCGCGCTCGTGGGCGCCCCCCTCGGCCCACTTCTTCCTCCCGTCCGTGGCCCTTTCTGCTCACGGCTTGTTGGCTCAAAGGCCGTAGCAGTAGGCTCCCCGCTCCTGGCCACCGTCCCTCGGCGTGCCAGCTTGCCGGAGCCGGGAGGGCGGGGCTGCTTCTCGTGAGAGTTCGAGAGTTGGTCCGCGGCGTGGTGCCTGCCACGGCCGGCGACCGACGGGCTTGCCCGGCGGTTCGTGCGCGAGGTGTCAGGGGCCCAGGCTTCAGTCGGGCCTGTCCCTCTGCAGGAGGAGTGTGCAAAAGTAGTCAAAAATAGTCTGGGGACGATTTGTTGACTGCCTTCTCGTGGGCGTATCTTTAATTCTTCTCCCAGGATCCGCCTGTAGTAGGACATGCCAGAGCCAAGCCCAGACCGAGGTCGCCAGGTTCCAGCGGCGGTTGGCCCAGGCGGACGGCCGGGAGGCGCCTGCCCGCTGTCCGAGCGGAGAGGCGCGCGAAGTGACCCCCCGCCCGGACGCGCGAGCTGCGCACCTCGGCCGCTGGGGGCTTGCCGCGCACGGGCTTGGCGGGGCCCTAGCTTGAAGTCGGGCGTGCTCCTCCACAGGAGGAGAGTTCAAACTTCTTTTGGGGAATGTTTCTTTCGAGTATCTGTGGAACAACGTATGATTTTTGTAATCGCATTTACTGATTAGTTATGTTGCATGCATTTTTGTTTTTACCTCTACGATACGCCTGCTGGAGGATCTGCCCGACCGAACCCTCCTCGACGACGGCCTCGGCCACGCTCGGCACGCGGAGGCCTCGGAGAGCCGCCGCTCCCCTGGCTGCGCCATGCTCGCCGGCCGCGCCTGGCAAAGGGCGAGCAGTGCGCATCACCGCGGCCGTGCCCCCGCAGGCCGCCGTGCACGCGAGGGAGTGCGCCTCCGCTGCCACGCCGGCTGCCGCCGCCGTGCCTGCCAGCGACGGCCCGCCATGCTCCGAAGAGGAACAACAACATACAGTGTTAGCGCTCCGCGCGGAGTTCTTGGCTCCCCGCTGGGCCCCCTCCAGCGGCGCTTCCGGCGCCGCCCTTGGCGCGCTCCGCGCGCCAGGAGGGAGGGAGGGTCCGGCGCGGATCCCAGAAACCCGCGCGGAGCGCCAACAGTGAATGTTCGTGGCGTTTGTTCTTATTCTTATTGCTAAGGCCTTACGGCTGGAGCCGCCGACCCTGAAGACGACGACGACGACGAACACGAGGAGGAGGAGGAGGAGGAGGAGGAGGGGGAGGGGGAGGAGGAGGGAGGAGGAGGAGGAGGAGGAGAAGGGGGATTAAGGTCGGATGGAGCAGGAGAAGGCGAAGGAGATGTTCCCCATGTGGGTCGAGGGAGTCGTAGCAGAGACAGACAGGGAGCCTGGTTGAAAGGCCTCTTGGTTGTTTTCGGGCCTGTTGGGGCCTCTGTTGGGCCTGTTGGGGGTTTCTGGGGGGCCTCTTCGGGCTCCTTGAGGGGCTCTTGGGGCCTTTGGGGGCGTCTTGGGGCGGGAAGCTCGAAGTGTTAGTTCGTGGTCCTCTTCTGGGCCGGCTTGGGGCCCTCTTGGGGCATTCTTGGGCTGTCTTGAGGTTCTCTTGGGGGCCGTCTTGAGGCCCTCTTGGGCTGTCTCGGGGCCTTCTTGGAGGCCTCTCGGGCACTCTTGGACCTTCTTGGGGGCCTCTTAGGACACTCTTGGCGCGTCTTGGCTCTTTTTTGGGCTTCGGGACGCCCAGGGGCGGATGCGTATCTGATCCCCCCCTCCCGGGACCCCCCCAGGACCCCCCCCGGGAACCCCCGGGACCCCCCAGGACACCCCCCCCCTCGGCGGGGGAGAGATCAAAGGGAAGGGGCTACTCTTCGATTCTATAGGCTTACGCCACATCCGCCGACCCCTCATCTTGGCGGTCTTGCCGGAACCTCGGGTTCACAGCCCGCAGTTGCCAGGCGTATCAGTGCGGCGGCGCGTGCAAGAGAAGACTACCGACGTCGGCGTTCTCCGGGAACCCTGCCAACGTCGCACGCGATGCAAAAAAGGGCACCCTGATATGCAAGACCTGCAAATGATGCCCAATCGGGGGCGCGCGTGCGGGGGAGGACAGGGGGGAGGGGGAGAGAGGGATGGGGGGTGAGGCGGAGGATGGGGGGAGAAGAATCGGGGAGGAAGAGGAGGAGGCGGGGGAGGAAGAGGAGGAGTGGGCGAGGAGGAGGTGGAGGAGGAGGAGAAGAGGGGGAGGACGGGGACACAGAGACGAAACTCTGGGATATGTGCTATTGGTTAGAAACTTGTTGTATGTGTATAGGGATCTCGCGGCACGCCTCTCGGGGACCTTTGGAAAGCAGTTTTGAACCCACCTGGCGGCCGAGGTGGAGGAGGAGGAGGAGGAGAAGGAGGAAGGGGACACAGAAACAAGGCTCTGGGTTATGGGTTTTGGGTTAGGGCCGTCTTGCACCAGCTTGGGACCAATTTGGAGACAGGTTTTGCCGTCTTGGGGTCGTCTTAGGCCGAATTGGGAGGCGTCCTGGGCCGTGTTGGGATTCTCTGGGGCCGTCTTGAGGCCCTCTTGGGGCGCCGTGGGGCGATCTTGGAGGCTCTTTGGGCTACGTGAGCCGACGGAAGCCGGGAAAGGCAACAATTGCAAACATGTTCAACAACGCAATGGAAATGTAATGAAATGCGTAATGTGCGCCTCTTTCAGATGTCCTGGGGGTCTTCTTGGAGACTTCGTGGGCGATAGTGAAAGCCTTGTCGGCCATCTTGAGGCCATTTTGGGCCGTCTTCGAACGTTCTTGGGCCGTGTTGGAGCCATCTTGGGCCGTTTTGGAGCCATCCTGGGCCGTTTTGGAGCAATCTTGGCCTCGAGAGCGCGAATCATTTTTGTTGTGCGCAAACGCAACCCCGCCACCGTGCCTGGGTTGTTGATATGAGACTTGTGCGGTGATCGTTGGGATCTCTTGGGGGGCTTTTCGCGGGACTCTTGGAGGCAGTTTCGAAGCCTCTCGGGGGCCGTTTTGGAGCCTCTTGGGGGCCTCTTGGGGCCTCTTGTGGGCGTCTTGGGGGCCTCTTGGGGCCTCTTGGGGCCTTCTGGGGCCGCCTTGGGGCGGAAGGCTCGGATTGTCGGTTCGGGCTCCCCCTCTTGGGCACCTCTTGGGGCCGTCTTGGGGCCCTCTTGGGCTGTCTTGGGGGCCTCTTGGGCCGTCTTGGCGCCCTCCTGGGCCGACTTGGGCGCCTCTTGGGGGCCTCTCGGGGCGGTCTTGGGGTGCTCTGGGACCGTCTTCAACGCCGTGAAGGCCGAGAAGTCGTATGTGATCAAAATGTACGTTTTCCCATAGGAATTGACGATTTTCGGCGCTTCGGCCCTTCTGAGGACTGCTCTTGGAGGCGTCTTGGGCCGTCTTGGAGGCCTCTAGGCTCGTCTTGGGGGCATCTTGGGCGTCTGGGAGCGCTCGTTTGGCGCCTCGGAGCTCTCGTGAGCCGTCTTGGAGGAGTCTTGGGGCCTTCTTGGCCCGTCTTGATCCCCTTTTGGGCCCAAAAGAGCCCCGTGGTGCGCTCGTCTGCGGCCCGGGGGGGGGGGTCAAATCTCCGGTTTGGGGTCCCAGGGGGGGGGTTAGGGGGGGGAGCTATCTCACACGCCTAGAGACCCACAAGGGGTCGGCGGACTTCAGTACGACGTTGCTACGGTTTTCTCTCGCTGGCAGGCTTGAAGAGGAGGATGCAGGGAAAGGGGACGACGGAGACGCAGGGAAAGAAGACAACTCGAGCGTCGACTGAGCGCACGCCGACAGGTGGTCCACACGCCGACAGGGTTGGCGGATTTTCGAGCGCGCTGGAGCTTCGGGGAGGCGCTGGAGATACCGATGGTGCCCCACACGGGGACAACCCTGCCAACTGCCGCGGCCGCTTTCCAGCCTGGTCATGCATGGTGCTGTCGAAGCAGCTCGAGCGCTTGGTGGAGGACGCCAGGATCAGGAACGCCTGGCTGCAGCAGCAGTTGAGCAGGCAGCCAAGTGTGAGTCTTTCAACTGGCGAGGGAGTCTGAGGCGCCACGTGATCGGGTGATGCGGGGAGGGATCGGCAGGCGCCATCCCTGCTGGCCTTGCGCCCCCGAGGTCTTCTGTTCGACGCCGCGCCTGGTTCGATCTGCAGCGAGACGATGCTGCAGGCCGCAGCGATCGTTTTCTGTTGTCGGCGACTGCGGGTCGCCCAGCAGCTGATCGCCCGGCCGAGGCGCCACTGGCACGCGCGGCGCAGCAGGGGCACCCGCGGGGGTGGATATGCCTGCCCAGCCGGTGGCCCCGGGCAGAACGGCCGCGGGCGCTGGGGCCGCCCAGGAGCCGGGCCGCTTGGGTCCAGCCGCAGGTCGGGCGCGGCCAGCCCGGCCGCCGCCGCCGCCGAGGAGGGCCGCTGCCGCCGCCGAGGAGGCGCCCAGGCTCGGCTTCCGCAGGTCGGGCGCGCCAGGGCTCCGGCCAGGGGGCCGCCCGGGGAGCCGCCGCCGCCGCCGCGCAGGAGGGGGCTCCCGAGGGGGGGATGGCTGCCGTGCCGACGGCCGCGGCGGAGGCGCGGGCAGCCCCGAGGTCCAGAGGGGGGGCCCCGAGGCCCAGGGCCGCCGTTGGGAGCCCCCTCCGCGCGAGGGCAGCAGCCGAGGCGTGCCGTCTGCGGAGGCACTCGGATGCCCCGAGGGCGGCCGATGCGGCCGCGGAGGCCAGGCGATGTCCCGCGAGGGCCCCCGAGGCCCAGGGCCGCCGTGGGGGGCCCTTCGCGAGGACAGTAGCCGAGGCGTGCCGTCTGCGGAGGCGTTTGGCGGATGCCCCCGGGGCGGCCGACGTGGCCGCGGGGGCCAGGCGCAGGCCGAGTCCGTCGCCATGGTGTTCCTGGCGGGCTCCAGCAGCGGTGGTCATGCAGCTGCCGTGGCGCCTGCGGGTGCCCGCCGCACACGGCCTGCCGTGGTGTGCACCGGCTGCTGTGCGAGGTCGCCTGCTTGGCGGACGGCGGCTTGGCCAGGGCCAGGCAGGTGTTCCGCCGCCGTGCGGCAGGGGGTGGCGTCGAGTTTGGCAGTTCTTGACCGTCACGCTCGTCTTCAGCAAGTTCGTGTGGCCGCCCGTGTATTTCAGCGACCTGGGCCGCCCTCAGAGTGTGGCTCAATAGCCCCGTCCCGTCATCCTCCTCCTCCTCCTCCTCCCCTTCCCTCCTCCTCCTCCTCCTCCTCCTCCTCCTCCTCCTCCTCCTCCTCTTCTTCCCTCCTCCTCCGCTTTCTCCTCCTTCTGGCCCTCCTTCTCCCTCCCCCCAGCACAGGCTACGCTAACGCGGACGGTAACCTCATGGGCTGGATCAACGAGCTGTGCTACATTCGCCTCGACCTGAACCCCGAGGCCATGAAGCTCGCGCAGCGCGCCCGCCCCGCCCTCCAGCCGGCGGCGAGCGAGGGGGGATGTGCGAAGGAGAAGGCCCTCTCAGAAGGCGGCGGGGCTTCTCAGAAGCCCTCGGGGTGCTTCTCAGAAGCCATCGGCCTTCTGAGAAGTTCCCTGCGTGTTCTTGGGTAAAGCTTAGACTCTCCGAAGGCCGGGGGGCTTACGAGCCTTTTGAGAAGGCCCGCCCCTTCTCACTTCCCCCTTCGAGTTATCTGTTGCAGCAAGAGGAAGCGGCCGAACGGATGGGGACAGGAGGAGGAGAAGGAGGAGGAAAAGGAGGAACAGGAGGAGGATGACGAGGAGGAGGAGGATGAGGAGGAGGAAGAGGAGGAGGAGGAGGAGGAGGAGGAGGAGGAGGAGGAGGAGGAGGAGGAGGAAACCACGGGCTGAGGAGAGCGGGGCCAGCCGTCGTGTCGTCGGCCCGCCCCTTGCCCCTCGTGGCCGCGCGCAGCGGCGGCTGCGATCGGCAGCTGCTGCAGCCGCGCGCCGCAGGCGCTGTGGGCTGCCTCGCCTGGGGCCGCTCCAGCAGGAGGCGGCTTGCGCGGACGCCTGGCCCCCAGCCAGGCCGCGCGGGAGGCTCCGCCACGCCGCGCACCGCGGGCGAGCCAGCCTGGCACAGAAGGGCCAGGCATCAGCGCGCAGAGGCCAGGGTGCTTCTGAAGCTCTGCTCCGCGGCGCAGGTGCTGGAGCAGCACCACTCAGCGCAGCAGCACCAGCGCAACAAGCAACACCAGGACCAGTGGTACCAAGACAAGGATATGGCGCCGTGGAATCAGCAGAGTGGGCAGTATCAGAAGTACTACACACAGAAAGATCAGCAGACGTGGAGAGACAAGGCCCCGTGGACGAGAAGAGGGAGTAGAAACCAGTCAAGACCACGCGATCAACAGCATCGTGATCGGGACGGACGGCTACGGAAAATATATGATGACATACCGATCGCCAAGGCGGATGAAGCAAACGAGCACTCGATATATGTAATGCCACCAGAAGGAAATCAACATATACAACAGTACAAAAAGGATGTCAACCAGAAGATCAACAAGCTCTTGAAGATGAGCATGGCGGCGAGAGAAGCGGATCAAGGTTGTGCGTCACAGGTGGCGGAGGTCAAGGTACTGAAATACATGTTGATGATTGTGAAGCCAAGCTTCAAGCAACGGAGAAGTCTGGAAAATGATACCGAGAAGTTGGAGGCCCAGATAAGAAAAATTCAAAATAAGAAAAAGAAGTTGGCAGATCATGAAACGGAACTGAGACAAAAAAGGGAGCACACTAATGAATTACTGAATAACTTGAAGAGGAAGCTCGAAGAGGAGGACGAGGACTACCTGATGGAGGACGAGGATGACATGCGACATCGGAAGATGGACGAACATGCGACTGGTGCACGTCGGGCTAATGCATTATCAGGTTCGAGCTTCACGCCAGTGTCACAAATAATGGAGCATGGACATCATGGTGAAGGACCAAGTGTGGAAGTGACGGCGATGATCAAACAAATGAAGGCACTGACGGATATGTTCACGGCGCAGGCCAATCGGCAAGAAGAGTTACATCAGGCACTACTACGACCGGCCCAGGTTGAGAACAAGTCGAACTTCATTCAGACACAACTGATGGCGGACTGCGCGAGGCTGAAGGAGCAGCAGGAAGCTCAGTATCAACAGTTGCAAGAACAGCAGCAGCGCGCACTGGCAGAGCAGACGATGAGCATACAGAATATGCAGAATCAGCATCTTCAGCACCAGCAGTTGGAGGAGCAAAGGATTGAGTGGATAAGGAGACAGACTGCTGAGGCTTTCAAAAACATTACTCCATAGCAGCATCAACAGCAACTCCAACAATGGTACAAAGAGCAGCAGGAGCAGGCCATGAAGGAATATGCCGAGGATCTTGCTCACTTTGAGCCCGAGAATTTCAACAGAATGAAGTATTGCAGCAGCAACTTGGTATTGTGGAGGCGATGCAGAGATCGAATGCTCAGATGGGGGTGGCGACGCCAGTTGGGGGCACGGCCGCGCCGAGGAGCGGAGGAGATGAACCTCCTGCTCCACAATACTCTCTTCCACCGTATCCAGAAGAGAGCGAAGTGGATCAAGCAATAAGGATGGCGGAGGATGAGTTGGTCAGCGCACGAATGATACACGAGCAGGGGTCCCATCGGACAACACAGAAGATCACAGCCAAGGACGAGTTGGACGCGAAGAGGCAGGAGGAAGAAATAAGGGCAGTGGTGGCGTCGCATGAAGCGGTAGAAGTTGAGTCATCGATGGCCCCCGCATCACCTGCGCCCACCGAGGTTCCAACGGGGCAGGCGACGCCCAGTTGTGCAGGGGGGGGCCCGTGCATACTGGCGAGAGGGTGGCCCCCCGACGTGTTGCATTACAAAGGACATAATCAACACCATGGTAAAGGCCCTTCCAAGGAGTTTGGAGGGAAAGCTATGCAGCCATTCGGTCGTCGACAAAGAGGCTATGGAGAGCAGATGGGCTACCCGACGCCGACGTCGACAGCGACAAGTATTACGCCAACGGAGCCGATGACACCAGTGGGGAAGCCTCAGTACTTCCACTTTGGTACTCCTGGGGGTTCAGAACAGAGCAACGAATCAAGTGACGGAGCTGCTCGCCGACCCCCTCCAGCTAAAGTCAGGACGGGGGAAATACCAGGAGGAGATGGATTTGACCATCCAGGAGATCGTGTACGCATACCTTCGCAGACAAGGCAATCTGTGGAGGATGGTAATAACGCAAACAAGTGAGATGGAAGACTTCACCTGGGAGGGATGACCGCCCAGGTGGGGTGCATGATAGGGCCGCAGATTTTGGAATTACAAGTACTCGGCGGGGACCAATGTCGGATTGCGGGAGATCAAGGCTGGCACCGTCGGGGCACAGTAGGTTTGTGGAGCCAGCAGGTTCTTCAAGTTACATACCGAAAGATGGTGGTGGTATCGAATGCAGTATTGATGCCACATATCATGAAGGTAATTTTTGTGATGCCCATGGACGGGACCGCTGTCGGGTAACCACGGCGGGACTTGAAGGACATGCTCGACTGGGTGTAGGTCCTTGCTCCCCGTCTGCGACGTCGACGGCACATGGTGCAGCTCCTCCCACGATTGGTTTGGAGCACACGATGAGGCCGACAATGCCACGAAATGCTTCTAGGTGCTTTGCACTGGATGAGCTACTAGAGCCATCACGCTGCTGCAAGGTAAATATCCCAGACACCTTCACGGAGATGATGCGTCGGATGGACCACCCCATGCAGTTTGCCCGGGACTTCAGCAACATCGAGCTGTCGGAGTTGGCCAGGATACCCTTGTTGGTGGAACCCAGACGGACCGATGGATTGGCGAGGCCAATGCGCGGGTATATATGGACGGACGGATCTCGCAAGGAAGCGGACCCCCATCTTGATGGATGGGCTGTGGTGGTCAGCAACCAAGTGGAGAGCGAATACGTATTCCAAGGATACTTGACGGCACGGACGATCGAGAGCTCACGGATTATCGGAAAGAGTAGTCATATGGATAGTACCACATCGGAGATTATGGCATTAATATGGGCGTTTCTGTATATTATTATGAAAGATGATGATGAGATGGAGTGGACGATCACATCGGACTCCAATATTGCGCTCGGCATCATATGTGGGAAGCACGGTTACCAGCCGAACTGGAAGTTAGCGGCATTCCTGGATGCCTTGTCACGGGAAGTACGGTATAGAGGCAGGGTATACTTCAAATACACCAAGTCACATGACCTGGACCCGTGAAATCATCTGGCGGACAATATAGCACGATCCAATTTGGTAGTGCGACATAGAGTACCGCACATGCAGGTAGCGGAGAGCATCGAGTACGGCCTCGGTCTATGCTGGCAGTGGTTGAAGTATGATCAGAGATACGCACACTGCTACCCACAGATACGCGATGATGGGCTTTATTTTCACGAACCAGATGGATTTACACAGAATGTGGCGTTATCGGGCACAAACGAGATGAGAAGCAAGGTATACCCGAATGGCAGATATGAGAAGGATCAGGTCACAAAAAAGACAGAAGGGGTACCAGTTAATTTTGAGATGGTAACGTATAATGCTATTTCACTCACGGAGGCCAAGTCAAAGAAGTTGACTAAAGCGCAGCGTGAGGAGAAGAAGAAGAGATTACAAAAATTGAGGCTTCAATTTCATGATGAAAACCTACTGATGGTTGGAATACAGGAGGCCCGAGGGCGAGAAGGTCAGCAATGGGCAGATGGCTACGTGACTCTTCGAGCAGGAGCAGATGCTGGTGGACATGGATGTGCCTTGTTGGTTTCCACGACGATACCATATGCGACAGGTGAAAAGCAGGAGTATCATCTACGACAACAGCATTTGCGAGTGATACATAAGGCACCAACATGCTTGGTAGTGCAGATCAAGGCACCTCATCTTCATATAAGGGTGGCGGTGATGCATGCCCCACAGAGGGGGCGGCCTGTGGAAGAACGACGACGGTGGTGGAAAGAGCAAGCGGAAGTATGTCAGAAGCATCAAACGGACATCTTTCTGATGGGCGCGAATGCGCGGATAGACACTAGTGCTATGGAGATGCCGTTAATTTGAGATAGTCTACCGACCAGCAAGATCGACGAGAATGGTAAGATGCTGGCCGAATTTGTGAACATACATAACAGGCATCTGTATAATACCCTGGTTGGTGATGCTGAATGTTGGACGTGTACGGATGGGGCGGTCATGCACAGGACGGATTACGCTGGAATAGTCGGATCCTGGTTCCAAGCGGCGGCAGGATTGCGTGTTATTGCCAACATGGACAATGAGCTGGGCAAGGAGGGTCACCGACCAGTGGTCGTAAGAATGACATGCCAACATATCGCAGCACCAAGAGTTGAAAGTGGTCAAGTTTATTTATCATACGATAAGATGAAGCAGGAAGATTGTTGTGAGCGATTCAGAGGACTCCTAGAGGAAGCCGAACCAGGGCCATGGCAGCAGGATGTCAATTCTCAATATGCCGACGTAATGAGGCAGGTTAAGGATGCAGCAAGGCGATGTTTTGCGAGGGATATTTTCACACCAGCGCAGCCATACATTACGAGAGATACGATGCGGCTCATCAAGTTGCGGAGGTATGTATTACAAGGGCTGAGGAAATTTCGGCGAGAAGAAAGTGAACCATTTCAGAATATATGCAAGTTCCTGCCAGCCCAATACCAATTTGTTTCGCAGGAGAGCGATCCTTGGCATGAGGAGGCAGAGAAGCTGGTGTTGGGCGTGCAGTTCTTGAACACTGAGATATGGACAAAAACAGAGCTCAAATGCCAAATGGAAGCCTTCATGCGGATTACCTCAAATATACTGAACTGGCGGTTGGAAAGGGAGAAAGATGACAAATTGGTTGGATACGCGGAACAGATTGGAGCAAATACACTACTCGGGGACCATTGACAGGCATGGCAAGCAGCCAAAAAGCTATTGCGGTGCGAAGGTAGAGAGCATCCGAGGTTTTCAAGTGGAAAGTTCTTACCATATAGAAAGAACGATGAGGGGGAGGTCATTACATCAGAGGAAGGAATGGGATCGAATTGGATGCGAGTGTATAGCAAGCTGGAGGATGCGAAGGTGGTTTCGGCACAGGGGCATGCAGAGACATACGAGAAGTTTCCGGGTACTGCGCTTGGGAATGTTCCGTTGAACATTGAGATGCTTGTTCACTTGGCGGATGCAGAATATCGACTATCGAGGGGACCACGAAGGCGAGCTGCGGGTACTGATGGGCTGTTGGAAGAAGTATTGCATGCAGCACCCAAACAGATCGCAAAGTTGGTCAACCCGTTGCTGGTGAAAGCATGTGCAACTGGGAAGGAACCCATCGCGTTCAAGCATAGTAGATTGGGCGAAGTATCAAAGAATGCAGGGGACCCCTCGACGAACAAGGCATTCAGGGCAGTTACGATTTGTAATGTTTTCGCCAAACATCATTACCGATTTTTGAGGAGACAACTAGCATGCACGTTGGACTTTATGTTGAGGGACTCGCAAATTGGGGGTAGACCCAGGAGGTCACCAGCGATGGCGTCGCAGCAGGCACGTCTGATCACACAGTTGGCTGCAAAGAATCAGGTATCAGTGGCATTTATATTTGGACCTCAAGGCGGCGTTCCATCGCATCATACGTCAGATGGCTAGCAGAATGCAGTACTTGGAGGAGGAACCAGAAGCGATATTGAATGATTGTGATATCCCACTCTGTTTGGTACCTTTGGCCAGCCATATTATATCACAGCCGGCCTTGCTGGACGATCAACGTGTGGACCCCCATCTGGCTGCGCTGGTGGCAGAGTCACAGCGGTTGGTATGCGTTGAGGTTGGGGGTTCCACGCAATTGGGTATGCCAACGAGAGGGACGAGGCCTGGGTGTGCTACTGCAGACTACCTCTTTAATATTGTCTTCACGAAGCCGGTAGGGCTGGTACATAGGAGTCTGCAGGCAGCGAATATGGTGTTAGATCTGGGTAGATATCAATCTGAGTGTGATCTGGTAAGCAAGCCTGGGGGCGATGTCAACCCGTTGGTGGATATTACTTTTGTTGATGATGTGATGATCCCCATAGTGCAGGAGAATGACGGCATTATTCAGAGCGTGAAGGATGCCATGGACATCATGCACGCATCGTTTGTTGCACACTTCATGGAGCCGAATTACGGAAGAGGAAAGACGGGTGCGCTTTTCCAGCTCCGAGGACCAAGCCGCGAATCACTACGAGAAGCATTGTATGGAGGGGAGTTTGCGATGACGAGTGGCAAGTATGGGTTCACATTTCACATCGAAAGACATTACAAACATATGGGAGTGGTGGTTTCCTTTGACTGCTCACGGCGGCCAGAAATTACCAGACGTATTCAAAGTTGTGAACGGGCACTAGGCCCTATCAGACGGGGCATCATACCACGGAAAAGTATAAAAGATGAGTTCAAGGTTAGATATATGGAGGCACTGGCCTTTTCGCGGCTATTTCAGCAGATTGAGATATGGCATGAACTGGGAGAAAGGAATGAGTCAAGGCTGAGGGCTGCATATATGAGGGGTCTTAGGATGGCAACAGGACTAGCACGCAATGCAGGCACGGTGGAGCACCACCTCGACGAGTATGTACTTTGGAAAGCCAGACGGGCGGATTTCACGATGATTAAGCGTATTAGGAGGCTGCGTTATCTCGAAAGGGTGGTGAATCATGCGCCGGCGACCTTAAGGCGGCTGGTGGATATTCTTGGGACTGAGGGTACCTGGCTTGGTATGCTGGAAATGGACTTCGAATGGCTACAGCTATGGAGGAAGACAGGTGACACGTCAATGGAGACGCGACAATGGATCGAGCTCATACGGGAGGCTCCCAAGAAGTATCTGGCTATATGTAATGTTGCATGGAAGCGCTTTATGCAATGGCATGTAGATCATTGTCAACATGTGGTATGGCACCATAGAATTAGAAGTATGGTTCCAAGGGAACATGAGGTGCGTCAGAGTTTACGCTTCTTTTGCTATGAATGTGGAGCCACGTTTGAAAGCAAGTGTGCGTGGAACGGTCACCGCACCAAAGTACATGGCAATAGTGATGATATACCTCGGTATGCGTATGATGGGTATTGTGCTGCATGTGATGTGAACTTTCATACAAGGAAAAGGTTGATTTATCACATGAAATATCGCCACACCGAATGCATTGATCTACTGCGGGGTGTGGTGGAGCCGTTGGATGGCGAAAAGATGGCGGAATTGGATAAAAAAAGATATGAAGGAAACGGCAATGCTCAAAGCCATGGGATACTCTGAATCGAAGGCACTGAGACCACCTACGGAGGGACCGAGGTATTGTAGGAACTCAAGATCGAAGGAGAACATGAATGTGTTAATTCCGCAAGTAATGATGGAGGAAGTCCCCAAATTTGACAATGAGGAAAGTGCGAACTACCAATGTGTGGATAGGGAGTCGCAATTACTGCTGCTATACGACTCCGAGGGTGGTTCTGCAGCATGGTTGGATAACTATCATGAGGATGGACCATTTCAGATCAAGATGATCGACGTCAGGACAATGGAAATGGACGCGATTGCTACAGAGGGTATGGGTCACAAGGTGGTGGCGGATATATGCAAGCGAAAGATATTTGGTGTTGTCGGACAGATATATGGTTACATGGGTATGCGACTGTGGAGTGGTGCCGAAATCCGTGGGAGCATGTGGGATAAGCAAACAAGGGCGAATGCTGTATTTAGAGCCCTAATGGTTATATTTCATGCGTGTGGAAGGGCCAGCATACCAATGTGCGTGATTACGGACATGGCCATGATACCCACTGGAGTGAATGACAACTATATGGAGAAGGATATAATGGTCGGAGTTGAAAGCCCAAATATTGAATATGAGTACTGGCATGACCGATGGTGGATGATGAATGCGGAATACGTATGAAGTGACTTCCTGGTGAGGGTGCGCGGGTCGTGGCCCAGGGGGGGTGGATTCAGCCCACGACGTAACAACCCCCTGGGCTAGACGGCCGAGTCGGGGCTCCCGACGCTGTACGTCATGGGCGACCAGCGGGGCGCTGCTGGCGCGAGGACGTGGACGTAGACTGGGACCTCTGAGGAGGCCGGTGTGGCGAGCCCCCCAGGGTGGGTCCCCACCTGGGGGGTTGGACTTCGTCGTGATGGGGTCGAAGTGCCTGTGTTCTTTTGGGGGAGTGTGAGGAGGTAGGATGAGGATCAGGTGGCCAGGTCGACCCCGTCACGACTGCATGTTCGGCCCGCGCGTCGCGGGCTGTGGAGACGCTACGAGGATTGCCTCTCTTGGTGCGAGCGCAGCAGCAGGAGGAGGAGGAGAAGAAGGAGGAGGAGAAGAAGGAACAGGAGGATGAGGAGGAGCAGGAGGAGGAGGAGGAGGAACCGGAGGAGAGGGAGGAGGAGCAGGGAGGAGGAGGAGGGAGGAGGAGGGAGGAGGAGGAGGAGGAGGAGGGGCAGGAGGAGGAGGGCCAGGCCACTCGCAGGGGCGTTCCGTGCGCGCCCTGCTCAGGCGGAGACGCGCTCTGTCGCCTGCAGGGCAAGACATTGGTTCTCCTCCTCCTCCTCCTCCTGCTGCTCTTTCTCCTGCTCCTCCTCCCTCTCCTCCGGCTCCTCCTGCTGCTGCTCCTCCTCCTCCTGTTCCTCCTTCTCCCTCTCTTGGCTTTTCAGGGTCGAGTCTAGCCTCAACTTCCCTCTCCTCCTCCTGCTGCTGCTCCTCCTCCTCCTCCTCCTCCTCGTCCTCCTCCTCCTCCTCCTCCGCCTCCTCCTCCTTCTCCTCCTCCTCCTCCCCCTCCTCTTCTTCTCCTCCTCCTCCTCCTCCTCCGGCGGAGGTGCTGCGCCCGCAGGTGGCCCCACCCGTTCGGGAGACTGGCCCGCAAGTGTGGCAATGTTTTGCACGCATTGCGTTGACGAAGAAAAGTGCCATTCACATAAACTTTAGGCGCTCCGCGCGGGTTTCTTGTATCCGCGCTGGGGCCCCCCCGGCGGCGCCTCCGGCGCCGCCCCTGGCGCGCTCCGCGCGCCAGTTAGGGGGGGTCCAGCGCAGATCCAAGAAGTCCGCACGTATCGCCGAAGGTTTTTTTTGTTTTTTGTTGTTTCTTAGTTTTTTTTCATCTTCGGGAAACTGGCCCGCAGGCGTGGCAATGTGTTGCACATCTTGTGGGGCCCTCCGGGAAGTGTTGGTGGCTCAAAGGTCGGGTCCCGAAGGAGTGGGTCCTCAGAATAAGAAAGGGGTCCAGTGGTTGATCTACACTGTTTGAGGCACCTCGTCCTTAGGACCCCATCCCTCAGGACCCCATCTTTGAGCCGCCGAAAGAGGGGAAGGAGGACGAGAGGAAGAAGAAGAAGGAAGACGATAAGGAAGGGAAGGGTGCCTTTTGGTGGTCTGTCGGGATCCTCGGACTCCTAGGGATCCGGAGTATTCCCATGCATCCCCAGGCATCCTATCCCGAGGAACCCTACGACATCCGAGGAATCATTAGGCATCCTCTGAGAATCCTTTGGGAATCGCGAGAATCCTCAGGAATCCGTAGGACCCCTGTGGAAGTTGAGGAATCCTAAGGGAATCCGAGGAATCCTTTTTGGAATCCCACGAATCCCTCGGAATGCATCGGAATCCTCTAGGACTTCCTGGGACTGGCTTCTAGGATTCCCAGGGATATTGTTAGGAATCCCATCCTGAAGAATTTTACGAATCCTTATGAGTCCTCAGGAATCTGGAGGGAATCTTGAGACTTGTTTCGCAACCCGTATAAAACCTTGGGAATCCTACAAATCCATAGGAGTACGAATGTATTCCCGGGACTTTTAGGAACCCATCGGAACCCCAGCAGTGGCCGCGGCGGGAGACGAGTTATTTCCCCAATCTGATTTTCGGTCACAATCCGTCAATACACCCGCGCAAGAAAAAAAGATAGTTCTCATTTTAACCAGGTGTTTATGAAAGACCCCCAGGAAGGGCCGATAGCCTGGGAATCCACGCGCTGAAGCGAAGGCGTGCGCCAGAGGGTATGATCCGCGCTGCGCGCCTTGCCGCCCCGGTCAGACAACCCGTTCCCCTCCCTGGGGCGGCGCGGTGGCGCGGAGTGACACCGTGGTTCCGCGTGGCAGTCCCCTGTAGGACGAGTGAAACCGAGAGTTGCCCTTATTCAGCTCTTTTTCCACTGCTCGATCTCTCGCGGCGCTTTGCTGCTCTTCAGGAACGCTTAAATGGAAGATTGCTGCGGTCGCGCGGTGCATGTAGCTGCCCGCATGGTGCATGTTGGGTGGCCCATGGCCTGGCCAGAGGGAGAAGTGTCCTGGCCGACTGGGGGGATAAGGGTGGAGGAGATCGAGGCTCCTGGGCGGCGAAGACGGGAGCGAGGACTGTGTGCGTGTGTGCGTGTGCGTGTGTGTTTGTGTGTGCGTGTGTTTGTGTGTGTGCCTGTGATTCGCTTTCTGGTGCCCCCGTTCTTTATGGCTGGTGCAGCCAATTCAGCCTCGCCGCCGACGGAAAAGTGTGTGTGTGCTTGCATTTTATGTGTGGCCATCGCGGTTGGGGCGATGGAGCCTCGCAGAGTTCTTCGCCCGCCCCTCCCTCTTTCGATGCGCTCCCTGGCCCCCTCCCCCCCTCCCCCTCGTCCGCGCACATGCCTCGGGCCACGGTGCCCTCCTCCCCCTGTTTCCTGGAGGTCGAGGCTTGGGGTCGGAGGGCCTCGGTGCCTCGAGGAGCGAGGACCGACGAGCCGTGCTTCCGCATCGGGGGCCTGCGATCGGGGAACGCGGCTCGAGGATCGAGGATCGGGGGTCGAGTATCGAGAATCGGTGATGGAGGATCGAGGATCGAGGATCGAGGATCGAGAAATCGGTGAGGGTCGAGGATCGAGGGCCGAGAACGGGCGCAGCCCCCTCGCTGTCGTCTCACCGAGGCGCCGACGGACCCCTGGAGTAAAGGCTCGCACCGCGGCCTCTCGCACATGTACCTCGGCCAGCGGGGGGCCACCAAGCTCGCGGCGAAGGCTGGCGTGAAGGTCCGGGGCCTCCGGCAATTTCCCGGCGTGGCCGCCCTCGCTTCCCCCACCCTCTTCCCTTTCCCCTTCCCTTTCCCCTTCCCCTTCCCCCTTCCCCCTTCCCCTTCCCCTCCCCCCTTCCCTTCCCCGTCCCCCTTCCCTTTCCCGCTCCCCTCCCCTCCCCCTTCCCTTTCCCATCCCCCTTCCCCTTTCCCCTTCCCCCTTCCCTTTCCCGTTCCCCTTTTCCTCCCCCTTCTCTTTCCCCTCCCCCTTCCCTTTCCCCTTCCCTTTTCCCCTCCCCGCACCCCCTTCCCCTCCCCCTTCCCTTGCCCCTTGCCCCTTCCCCGGCCCCTTCCCTTCGGCTCGCCTGTGTGCCTTGCGCCCTCCGTAGCCTCCCTTCGGAGTGCCCGTGCCCTTCCCTCTCTCGAGACAGAGGGAGGGTTGGGGGTGGAGAGGGAGGGCTGTCTCTCAACACTTGGGGGGAAGACACACGCATTCTCTCTCTCACACACACGCCCAAACACACTCTCTCACACATGCACTCTCTCTCACACACACATAGAACACAGAACACACAACACAACACACAACACGAATCACACACGGCACACAACACACAGGACACACAACACACAACACACACACACAACACACAGCACACAACACACAGACAAAGCTACACAGGCACACAGACACACAGACACACAGACACACAGACACACGCAGACACACACACAGACACACACAGACACAGACACACAGACACATCACACACAGACCCACAGACAGGCACACAGACACACAGGCACACAAGCACACACAGACACACAGACACACAGACACACAGACACACACAAACACAGACACACAGACACACAGACACGCACAGACACGCACACAGACACACACACAGACAC
>CAUYUJ010022503.1:678271-693271 GCA_963575745.1 Prorocentrum cordatum
CAGAGCCCAATAATCGTGACCCTTCGACTCTCGCGGGGAAGACGCCGGGCAGCCCAAGCAATGCGCCCCTCGAGCAGCAGATACTGGGCATGCACAAAGGGGTCAGTCAACTTAAAAAGGAGCTGCAGCAGACTCAGGCGCAGCGGATCGTCGAGGACCACGACGTCGAGGCTGACGTCGCGGTCTGCTCCATAGCGCGGATGGCGGAGTTGGATGGCCTCATCTCGCTCCTCGGGGTCGGCGGGCCGTTCGCTCCAGAGATCGCGGCGGCGCTGGCCGGCTGCCGACAGGAGCGCGAGGTGCTCAAGAGCGAGGTGTTCCAGGCCAAGCACCCGTCCATCAAGGTCCGCGAACTCTCCGACAAGATCAACAGGTCGGAGCAGCAGCTGTTCCGTTGGGGCTCGGCCTTGGACGAGAAGAATGTCAATGTCGTGGAGATGCTGAAGGGTGCTTCAGAAGGTGACGAGGCGATTGCCATGTCGCGCGCCCAGCTCGTGGCTCTCCAAGCCGAGCGTGCTCAGCTATGTGCTACGACCCAATATCCTCCTAAAGAGCCTCTTGGCGACGACGCCGTTGCTGATGATCGCTGGGCTCTCACTGATGTGTGCGACGTCATGCAGCGCATGGGCTTGTCCACGCAGTGGCAGTCGAAGGTGGAAGGAGTAGTCGCCGATGTGCGTGACGCTGAGAGTGAGGACAAGCGCGCCAAAGTTCGGCAGCAACAACCTCAGGCACGTGCTGTCGAAGATTCGCTCCAGCAAGAGGCGGCGCTCCTCCGGCAGCCGAGGCCGCGCGCGGCGTCCACGTGAAGGACGCGGTCTTCGAGAACTCTGCCGCCGACGTGCTCCGAGCCTACTTTCCGAGCGTGAATTACCTACCCCGCTTTCGCTTCCAGGCAAAACCAAGCCATGCCACGCGCCTCCTCGTCGAGCGACCTGACCAGTACAGGCCGTAGTTTGGCATCGCTTGGTATCTCTTGGAAGCGAGGGTGGTCAAAAGCGGGGTAGGTTTGTTGCCCCCCTATGCTTGGAGGCCTGCGATCAGCGCGCTGGCTGGCGAGGCTGATGACGCTGACCTTCGCGGCGCAGTCGAGCGCTGTCTCGAACCCCCTTCTCGCCGTAAGTCGAGCGCCGACGGGCGGCAGCAGTGCGCGCAGCTGGCGCAGGCGTGCGTTGCGATGGCGGTGCTCACTTCTGGCGCCGAGACGAGTCGCGCGCTAGCAGGGCCGCAGCAGCTATTGCACAGGCGCGGGGACATTTACCCATTGCGCCCAGAGGTCGGGGCCCGCTGACGAGGCCCACGTCGGTGGGGTGGCCGATGCCCTCGTCCATGTGCCCCCTCTTGGCGGCGTGGCTAGGTGCTGCGACGCTCGCCCTGTCGCCCTGCGCGCTGCGCGGAAAAAGCGCGCCGAGAAGTTCGCTGAGCGGGTTGCGAAGCTCAAGGGTATGAAACTCCCCGAGCCCAAGAAGGCCCGGCCCTTCAAAATGGGCATCCCCCCCACCATCTCGCACGTCATTGACGCGCAGGGCGCGTCTCCCAACGAACTGATGACTATTCGTCGGGCTGCCGCGCGTGCAGGAGGGATTAGTAAACGCGGGTGTAATATAGATCTGACGTGGGCCCTCAGCCCTAAGGATGACCCCATCAAGATCGCCAGTGCGCCTTTGAAACGGTATGCTCGGGAGCGGCGGCAGTCTTCGGAACCGTCTCCCCGCGGGCCCAGGCGCCATTCGGATGCAATGGGTGCTGGCGCCCTCAGTAGGATTTTTTGGTCTTGCGAATTTCAGTTCAAGGGTTCCTCGGGCAAACCGGCCATGCTTCCCTGGCTGGAAGCTGGAGGGTGGCCCTGGGAAGGTTTCGCAATTTTCAGGTCCGCTCAGGGCAAGCGTTGATTGTTAACGGAGTCCCCGCCCCAGCAAATTGCCGACGCTGTCTCGGCCGATTTGGCGCCCAGGTTTCTGCGCACATAGGTGGCTAAAGTTTTAGCTTGCGCACCCGGCCCTGGCGCCCAGGCGAGGGGCCCACGGCCCCCTGCCTTGGCGAGGGTTGCAAAAGGCCTCGAGCGAGGTGCAGGTCATTTGTTCCGACGGGTCCTGTCAGGGGCCCTGCCCGCATGAGATTTCCTGAAGGTCTGGGGCTACGATGTGGACCCAGTCTGTCTGGTGTGCAAGGCCCGGCCTGACGCGGCCTGGCGCCGCATGCGGTGCGGCCAGAGTCAGGGGGCTGTCCGCAGGAGGGATGGGGCATTTCGGTGGCAATTTCCTGCGCCAGGTGCAGGCGGCAGGCCCATCTTGTTTGTTGTTTAGTAGACTCTGGCCTGCCTTCCCTGACCCCCCCCCCGCGAGGATTGGACTTTGAAATATGTTGGCCCTGGCGGGCAAGGGGTTGCGACACTCAACTTCAGGTCGGATGAGGCAATCTTCTCCGATGGGCCCTGCTCTCCAGGAGAGCGGGCCGAGATTTCAAGAACTGGTTTTGGCCTCGTCTCGATGTCTGACTCGGGCCAGAGGCTCCGAGGGATATAGCCCTCTACCGGAGCGTTTTGACCAGACCAGCGCTGACGCTGACCACGCTGGCCTCGCCATCTCTGTCATGCGCCGAGAACCCCCGGCTTCCGCCGCCCCCCCCCCCGAGCCTGTGAGGGTGGATTTTTCGGGATTCTTCTCGGGGGCCCCTCGTGGGCGCTCTCAGGGAGGTCTCGTTTTAGCTACTGGCAAGAAATCAGTCGCAGAGTTGGTGGTGAGTGCTGGCCGACCTTTGAAAAGGCCACTTTCAGTGGGGCAGTGGATGACCGCGATTTCTTGAACATAGTTTGTTCCACTGTTTCAGATCTGCGCGCCAAGTTAGGGGCGCAACTATGCGCGCATGCACAATTTGCGCCCCCGAGAGCTCGAAGATTTTGACGAAGGTGAGGCGGCATATTCTAGCCTTGTGATCGGAGCCATGCACATTCGCGGTGCGCGGCCAAGTTTCGAGTGGCAGTTCGGCAAATTGTCTGGGCTCCCGAAGGTTAAGTCCAGGACTGGAGCTGGCCCTCGGCGTGACCCCATCCGTCGCGGGTGGGTCTTTAGGTGTCTTCGATGTCTCAGGATCGTTTCCAACAGGACCACCACCCCCTGCCGGACCCTCTCCCCGACCATGTCGCCCCTCCCGCGGGGAGGGGCGGGGTCAAGGCGCAAGCTGAACTGGGCCAGCTAGGGTGGTGGAAACCGAGAAAGTGCGCCAGTGGATCTCCCTGAATACATTAAAGGTGTGTGTGTGTGTGTGTGTGTGTGTGTGTGTGTGTGTGTGTGTGTGTGTGTGTGTGTGCGTGTGTGCGTGTGCGCGCGTGCGTGCGGGGGGGGTCCCGAACGCCCCCCCCCCCTTCCTCCCTTCAAGGGAGGGGGGGGGGGTCCGGGACCCCCCCCTTCCCCGTTCCCTCTTAAGGAGGGGGTGGGGGGGGGGCGAAACCCTCCTCCCCCCCCTTCCCTTGAAGAGGGGGGCGCCCTTGAAGAGGGGGCGGGGGCCCGGAACCCTCCTTCCGCCCCCCCCCCCCCCGTGTAGGGGGTGCGGAGTTGGGAGTGGGGGGTGGTGAGTAGTGAGTAGTGAGTTAGTGCGTAGTGAGTAGTGAGCGAGGGAGGAGGGAGTAGGTAGTCGTGAGTATTGAATAGTGAGTAGTGTGTACTCATAAGTGAGTAGCGAGTGGCGAGTAGTGGGTAGTGAGTAGTGAGTAGCGAGTAGCGGGTAGTGAGTACTCAGTAGGGAGTAGGGAGTAACGAATAGTGGGTAGCGAGTTAGTGCGTAGTGAGTAGTGGGTGGCGAGTAGTGATTAGTGAGTAGTGAGTAGTGGGTACTGCGTAGTGCGTAGTGAGTAGTGAGTAGTGAGTAGTGAGTAGTGAGTAGCAAGTAGTGAGTAGTGAGTAGTGAGTAGTGAGTATTGAGTAGTACGTAGTGCGTAGTGAGTAGTGAGTAGTGATGAATAGAGAGTAGTGGGTAATGGCAGTGGGTAGTGAGTAGTGCGTAGCGAGTAGGGAGTAGCGCGTAGCGAGCCGTGAGGAGCGAGTAGGGCGTAGTGAGTAGTGAGTAGAGAGTAGTCAGTAGTGAGTAGTGGGCAGTGGTTAGTGAGTAACGAGTGGGGAGTAGCGAGTAGTGAGGAGTGAGTAGGGAGTAGGGAGCATGGAGTAGGGAGTAATGAGCAGTGAGTAGTAAGAAGTGGGTAGCGAATAGTGGGTAGTGAGTAGCGATTGGTGAGTCGTGGGTAGTGAGTAGTGACTAGTGACTAGTGAGTTGTGACTAGTGACTAGAGACTATGTGCTGACTAGTGAGTAGGGAGTAGTAAGAAGTGTGCAGTGAATAATGAGTAGCGGGGAGTGAGTAGTGAGTATTGAGTAGCGAGAATGGGAGTAGCGAGTAGTCAGTACGGAGTACTGTGTAGTCAGTATTGTGTAGGGACTAGTGAGTAGCGAGTAGCGAGTAGTGGGTAGTGAGGAGTGATATGTGGGCAATGAGTAGTTAGTGATGGGTAGTGAGTAGTGGATAGTGGGTAGTGGGTAATGAGTAGTGATTAGTGAGTAGTGAGTAGGGAGTAGTGAGTAATGCGGAGTGCTTAGCGAGTAGTGAGTATTGAGTAGTGGGTAGCGAGGAGTGAGTAGTGAGTAGCGAGTAGGGAGGAGGGAGTAGTGAGTAGGGAGTAGTGAGGAGCGAGTTGTGGGTGGTGGGTAGTGAGTAGTGGATAGTGAGTTGTGAGTCGTGAGTAGTGAGTAGGTTGTAGTGAGAAGTGAGTAGCACATTGCGAGTAGTCAGCAGTGGGTAGTGAGTAATGAGTAGTGAGTGCTCTTTGGGGCTGGGGTTAGTGGTTGGGGTTAGGATTAAGTATTTGGCTTAGGGCGAGGACCAGGGGTAGGGGTGGCGGGGGTCGGGTTGGGAGTCAGGGCGGGGCGGCGTGGCGAAAGGGGGGGGATCGGACCCCCCTTCCCTTTTGAAAAGGGGGAGGGGGGGGGGGTCCCCGGACGACGACGGGTCGGGAAAGGGGGGAGGGGGGGGTCCCCGACGACGGATCGGGGAAGGGGGGGAGGGGGGGGGTCCCCGACGACGGATCGGGGAAGGGGGAGGGGGGGCGTCCTAACCCCCCCCCTTGCGGAGATCCCGCGGTGCACCCTCGGAAGCCGATGTCCCGATTATGTATTGCGTGCTTTGTGGTGGTGTGGTTTCGCATCGGTTAAGTCCGATAAGCTTTCGAAACCATGTTTGAATCCGAAGCGGTCTCCTGAAAGGTCGAAGCTTCTCCGTGGGCTTCTACCGGGTTTTAGCTACACCCTGGGACAAACCTTTCCCCTCTCGTCGCTTCCTTCCTTTCCTTTGCCCCCTTTGCCGCCTTCCCCTCCCCCTTCCTTGTCCCAGGGCGGTAGCGTCACTCCTAGTGCTCCTACTCCTGTCCAAGGACCCTTGGTGGTGCCGACCCCGACCCTTGAGGGAGCCCGTGTGTTGGACGAGGGGGGGGACGAAGAGCCCCTTCTTCCCCCAATCGGTGGCAAGTTCCGTCGAGTGATAATGATTATATGTAGTGAGGTGCCTGCTGCTCCTAGAGTGACAGGGCACCCTTGTTGTCTGCGTGGTCTGCGAGGAGGGGGAGGGGGAGGGGGAGGGGGAGGGGGAGGAGGAGGAGGAGGAGGAGGAGGAGGAGGAGGAGGAGGAGGAGGAGGAGGAGGAGGAGGAGGAGGAGGAGGAGGAGGAGGGGGAGGGGGAGGGAGGTGGAGGAGGATGAGGGCGAACAGAAAGGGCAGAAGGCTCTTGGAGGCCTGTTGGAGTCTCTTCGGATTTCTGTCCAAGAGTTTCGTGGAGTCTGCTTGGGGTGTCTTCGGTATTTCTTGGTAGTCCCAGGGGCTTTTTGGGGCGTGTTGGGCGCATCTTGGGAGCCTCTTGGGGCCTCTTGGGATTCCCTTGGGAGCCTCTTGGAGGCCTCTTGGGGGCCTCTTGGGGCCGTCTTGGGGCACCCTTGGGAGTCTCGGGGCTTCGGGATCGTGATTGCGATGCAATTTTCACATCACCAAGGCGGTAGTGATGGATAAGGCCCCGCCTCGTACGGAAGACCGAGGAACAACGAAGCTGCATACACAGGAGTTCTCTGAGGTCCGCTCGGACATGTTGGATCGGCGCTGGGCTTCCCTTGGTGGCTCCTCTGGCGCTGCCCGTGGCGCGCTTCGCGCGCCAGGGAGGGCAGCGGGTCTAAAGAGCGCCGACCCGTCCAGATTTCAGCAAGTCGCCGTTTTGGCTCAAGTGCTTCCTGCAGCCAGAGTGATCTGCGAACATTCCCAGCCACATCCCAACCTGCCACCAATGACCTCGGCCACGGAGCGCATGGAACTCGCGGAGGCCGGCGGCGAGGCGAGCGGGTCGGAGCAGTTCTTGGTCCAGGAGGCTCGCGCCAGGCGTTCGCCCTGGCGGGCGGCGGGTGGCGCAGGCGTGGCCGCCCTGCTCCTGGCCGGCGCAGGCGCGGGGGCAGCGCGCTTGGCGCTGCACGGGGCTGCCTCGGACACGGACCGCCTCCAGAGTAAGGTGCAGACGGTTGCCCTGCCGCCGCGCGACAAGTGCGCCAGCACGGACGACGACTGCTACAGCCTGGGGTGCTGCAACGTTGCAGGCCTGAACTGCTTCGAGACCAAGCCGGGGAAGGGCAAGTGCCTGAAGAACTGCACCCCCAGCGCCTCCCAGTTGTGCGTTCAGACACAGCCGATCATGGACCCGATCCTCAAGGATGCCGACTGGTACGGCCCGTCATTGTACTGCTTCGCAGTGGTCATGCAGGACATCGGCAGCACGAAGAAGATGTACGACTTGGAGCTGCTCCAGGGAGCATACGGCAGGAAGACCAGCATCTTCGGGTGCGAGAATTGGGGAGTATTCAGCGACAAGGAGGGGGAGGTCGGGCCTGGCGCTCCGCTCGTGAAGCTGGAGGATGCCGACGGGGATTTCCATTTCGCGAAGAGAGAGGAGACCGGCACCTGGCTGAATACGGGCTTGCATTACCAGGCTTGGAAGGCAATTGGGGAAGCCGGCGTGTACAAAAGCGCCAATTGGGTCGTGAAGGTCGATGCAGACGCGGTGTTCGTGCCGAGCCGTTTGGTGTCTTACCTCTCTAGCAAGGTGGTCCCGGCCAACGGCCTCTACCTCGAGAATTGCAAAGGCGTGAAGTACGGGTGGTTCGGCAGCTTGGAGATCTTCTCGGCGGTGGCCTTCGAGACGCTCCTGGGGTCGATGGCCTCGTGCAAGGACACAGTCGATTGGAAAACGGGCGTTGACGGAGGCAAGTACGGCCCCATGGGCGAGGACTTGTTTGCGCAGGTTTGCTTAGACACGAACGGCGTCTCCCGTGGAGAGGCATTCGGCACCAAGCTGGACGGAACTTGCGAGGCGGACCGGCCAACCGCCGAGAAGAAGAACAAGAAGTGGAAGCCCTCGTGCGACGGCGAGAACTTCCCGGCGTACCACCCGCTGATGAAGCCCGAGGACTATATGGCGTGCTTGGATGCCACCACCAAGGCATTCGGCTACTGAGCGCCCTACGGGAGCGGGTGCAGCGGCGGTGCGCCAGGCAGAGCGCCCAGTCCGTTTGCCTCCTGCGCCCCGCGCCCGCAGTTTTTGGTCATGCAGGCCTTTTTCGCGCTGCCCTGGCCACTCCTCACTACACAAAGCTGGTGCTGAGCCAGGATGTGTCTGAGGCAGCAGGCAGCCTGGCGCTGCTTAATTATGGGCGTCCCCCATTTCTTCCTGTTAGTTCTGACAGCCCCAGTGACCAGCGACAGCCTCACCACCGTAGTTATGCAGTTCCCTGCCGTGGATCAGCATCTGCTCTTCCACGGGGGCCTCTGCGGTGCTCTGAGCCTCATATGCGTGTATACTTTCCCGATCTGCATCGATGCGGCGAGGGCACCAAAGGACAGGGCTAACGACGGCAGGGGTGTGTATGTCAGGTGCAACGTTCATGGGGGGATTGGCTAAGGGGGAGATGCATCGCCCCCCCATCGCCCATTCATCGCCGATCCGGGCCCGATAGCCCACACCGCCCAGGAACGCGCGGACTCGCTGTCGGGGCCCGTCGCCGATCGATCGGCCATGTATCGATGTTCGCCCCCCCCCCTCCACACACACACACACACACACCTGAGCCAGTCCCCTCCTCTCGTTGCCCCTCAGTGTGGAGGGGTTCGGGGGGCAGGGCGGGAGGGAGAGCAGGAGGCCAGGCTGGCCGCACTGAGCAGTCGAGGTCGGCTCCCCCTCCCGACCGCCCTGGCCAAGTTCCTTGCCAATCGCCCGTCGACATCCTGACGAATTCTAGACGCCTCGCGTAACCCAGCCCATCGAGAAACGATGCCCAGACGAGTTGCCCTGTTCAGGAATGTGGAGGAGCATGCAGTGGATTCAGTTGCTGGGCAAGACGTCCTGTCCAAAGAGGGGGGTGGATGGAGGAGGAATGGGAGAAAGAGTAGGACGGGGAAGAGGAGGAGGAAGAGGAGGAGGAGGAGAAGGAGGAGTGGACGGGGAGAGAGGAGGAACGGGTGGATGAGGAAGAGGCGGAGGAGGAGGTGGTGGAGGAGGAGGTGGAAGAGGATGAGGGCGAACAGAAAGGGCAGAAGCCTCTTGGAGGTCTCTCGGAGTCTCTTCGGATTTTTGTCCAAGAGCTTCGTGGAGTCACCTTGGGGTGTCTTCGGGGTCTCTTGGCAGCCCCAGGGGCTTCTCGGGGCGTGTTGGGTGCCTCTTCGGAGCCTCTTGGGGCCTCTTGGGGTTCTCTTGGGGTTCTCTTGGGGTCCTCTTGGGGCCGTCTTGGGGCCGTCTTGGGAGCCTCGGGGATTCGGGATCGCGATTGCGATGTAGTCTTCACATCCCCAAGGCGGTAGTGATGGATAAGGCCCCGCCTCGTACGGAAGACCGAGGAACAACGAAACTGCATACACAGGAGTTCTCGGAGGTCCGCTCGGACATGTTGGATCGGCGCTGGGCTTCCCTTGGTGGCTCCTCTGGCGCTGCCCGTGGCGCGCTTCGCGCGCCAGGGAGGGCAGCGGGTCTAAAGAGCGCCGACCCGTCCAGATTTCGGCCAGTCGCCGTTTTGGCTCAAGTGCTTCCTGCAGCCAGAGTGATCTGCGAGCATTCCCAGCCACATCCCAACCTGCCACCAATGACCTCGGCCACGGAGCGCATGGAACTCGCGGAGGTCGGCGGCGAGGCGAGCGGGTCGGAGCAGTTCTTGGTCCAGGAGGCTCGCGCCAGGCGTTCGCCCTGGCGGGCGGCGGGTGGCGCAGGCGTGGCCGCCCTGCTCCTGGCCGGCGCAGGCGCGGGGGCAGCGCGCTTGGCGCTGCACGGGACGGCTTCGGACACGGACCGCCTCCAGAGCAAGGTGCAGACGGTTGCCCTGCCGCCGCGCGACAAGTGCGCCAGCACGGACGACGACTGCTACAGCCTGGGGTGCTGCAACGTTGCAGGCCTGAGCTGCTTCGAGACCAAGCCGGGGAAGGGCTAGTGCCTGAAGAATTGCACCCCCAGCGCCTCCCAGTTGTGCGTTCAGACACAGCCGATCATGGACCCGATCCTCAAGGATGCCGACTGGTACGGCCCGTCATTGTACTGCTTCGCAGTGGTCATGCAGGACATCGGCAGCACAAAGAAGACTTGGAGCTGCTCCAGGGAGCATACGGCAGGAAGACCAGCATCTTCGGGTGCGAGAACTGGGGAGTATTCAGCGACAAGGAGGGGGAGGTCGGGCCCGGCGCTCCGCTCGTGAAGCTGGAGGATGCCGACGGGGACTTCCATTTCGCGAAGAGGGAGCAGACTGGCACCTGGCTGAATACGGGGTTGCATTACCAGGCTTGGAAGGCAATTGGGGAAGCCGGCGTGTACAAGAGCGCCAGCTGGGTCGTGAAGGTCGATCCAGACGCGGTGTTCGTGCCGAGCCGCTTGGTGTCTTACCTCTCTAGCAAGGTGGTCCCGGCCAACGGCCTCTACCTCGAGAACTGCAAAGGCGTGAAGTACGGGTGGTTCGGCAGCTTGGAGATCTTCTCGGCGGTGGCCTTCGAGACGCTCCTGGGGTCGATGGCCTCGTGCAAGGACACAGTCGATTGGAAAACGGGCGTTGACGGAGGCAAGTACGGCCCCATGGGCGAGGACTTGTTTGCGCAGGTTTGCTTGGACACGAACGGCGTCTCCCGTGGAGAGGCATTCGGCACCAAGCTGGACGGAACTTGCGAGGCGGACCGGCCAACCGCCGAGAAGAAGAACAAGAAGTGGAAGCCCTCGTGCGACGGCGAGAACTTCCCGGCGTACCACCCGCTGATGAAGCCCGAGGACTATATGGCGTGCTTGGATGCCACCACCAAGGCATTCGGCTACTGAGCGCCCTACGGGAGCGGGTGCAGCTGTGGTGCGCCAGGCAGAGCGCCCAGTCCGTTTGCCTCCTGCGCCCCGCGCCCGCAGTTTTTGGTCATGCAGGCCTTTTTCGCGCTGCCCTGGCCACTCCTCACCACACAAAGCTGGTGCTCAGCCAAGATGTGTCTGAGGCAGCAGGCAGCCTGGCGCTGCTTAAGTATGGGCGTCCCCCATTTTCTTCCTGTTAGTTCTGACAGCCCCAGTGACCAGCGACAGCCTCACCACCGTAGTTATGCAGTTCCCTGCCGTGGATCAGCATCTGCTCTTCCACGGGGGCCTCTGCGGTGCTCTGAGCCTCATATGCGTGTATACTTTCCCGATCTGCATCGATGCGGCGAGGGCACCAAAGGACAGGGCTAACGACGGCAGGGGTGTGTATGTCAGGTGCAACGTTCATGGGGGGATTGGCTAAGGGGGAGATGCATCGCCCCCCCATCGCCCATTCATCGCCGATCCGGGCCCGATAGCCCACACCGCCCAGGAACGCGCGGACTCGCTGTCGGGGCCCGTCGCCGATCGATCGGCCATGTATCGATGTTCGCCCTCCCCCCCCACACCTGAGCCAGTCCCCTCCTCTCGTTGCCCCTCAGTGTGGAGGGGTTCGGGGGGCAGGGCGGGAGGGCGAGCAGGAGGCCAGGCTGGCCGCACTGAGCAGTCGAGGTCGGCTCCCCCTCCCGACCGCCCTGGCCAAGTTCCTTGCCAATCGCCCGTCGACATCCTGACGAATTCTAGTCGCCTCGCGTAACCCAGTCCATCGAGAAACGATGCCCAGGCGAGTTGCCCTGTTCAGGAATGTGGAGGAGCATGCAGTGGAATCAGTTGCTGGGCAAGACGTCCTGTCACAAGAGGGGGGAGGGTGGAGGAGGAATCGGAGAAAGAGGTGGAAGGGGAAGAGGAGGAGGAGGAGGAGGAGGAGCAGGAGGAGGAGGAGGAGGCGGAGGAAGGGAAAGAGGAGTGGAAGGGGAGAGAGGAGGAACGGGTGGATGAGGAAGAGGCGGAGGAGGAGGAGGAGGAGGTGGTGGAGGAGGAGGTGGAAGAGGATGAGGGCGAACAGAAATGACAGAAGCCCCTTGGAGGCCTCTCGGAGTCTCTTCGGATTTTTGTCCAAGAGCTTCGTGGAGTCCCCTTGGGTGTCTTCGGGGACTCTTGGCAGTCCCAGGGCCGTCTTGGGGGGTGTTGGGCGCCTCTGGGGAGCCTCTTGGGGCCTCTTGGGGTTCTCTTGGGGTTCTCTTGGGGGCCTCCTGGGGGCCTCTTGGGGCCGTCTTGGGGCACCCTTCGGAGTCTCGGGGCTTCGGGATCGTGATTGCGATGTAACTTTCATATCCCCAAGGCGGTAGTGTTGGATAAGGCCCCGCCTCGTACGGAAGGCCGAGGAACAACGAAGCAGCATACACTAGAGTTATCGGAGGTCCGCTCGGACATGTTGGATCGGCGCTGTGCTCCCGTTGGTGGCGCCTCTGGCGCTGCCCAGGGCGTGCTTCGCGCGCCAGGGAGGGCAGCGGGTCTAAGGAGCGCCGACCCGTCCAGGTTTCAACCAGTTTCCGTTTTGGCTAAAGGGCTTCTTGCAGCCAGTTTGATCTGCGAACATTCCCAGCCACATCCCGACCTGCCACCAATGACCTCGGCCACGGAGCGCATGGAGCTCGGAGGCCGGCGGCGAGGCGAGCGGGTCGGAGCAGTTCTTGGTCCAGGAGGCTCGCGCCAGGCATTCGCCCTGGCGGGCGGCGGGTGGCGCAGGCGTGGCCGCCCTGCTCCTGGCCGGCGCAGGCGCGGGGGCATCGCGCTTGGCGCTGCACGGGGCGGCCTCGGACACGGACCGCCTCCAGAGCAAGGTGCAGACGGTTGCCCTGCCGCCGCGCGACAAGTGCGCCAGCACGGACGACGACTGCTACAGCCTGGGGTGCTGCAACGTTGCAGGCCTGAGCTGCTTCGAGACCAAGCCGGGGAAGGGCTAGTGCCTGAAGAATTGCACCCCCAGCGCCTCCCAGTTGTGCGTTCAGACACAGCCGATCATGGACCCGATCCTCAAGGATGCCGACTGGTACGGCCCGTCATTGTACTGCTTCGCAGTGGTCATGCAGGACATCGGCAGCACAAAGAAGATGTACGACTTGGAGCTGCTCCAGGGAGCATGCGGCAGGAAGACCAGCATCTTCGGGTGCGAGAACTGGGGAGTATTCAGCGACAAGGAGGGGGAGGTCGGGCCCGGCGCTCCGCTCGTGAAGCTGGAGGATGCCGATGGGGACTTCCATTTCGCGAAGAGGGAGGAGACTGGCACCTGGCTGAACACTGGCTTGCATTACCAGGCTTGGAAGGCAATTGGGGAAGCCGGCGTGTACAAGAGCGCCAGCTGGGTCGTGAAGGTCGATCCAGACGCGGTGTTCGTGCCGAGCCGCTTGGTGTCTTACCTCTCTAGCAAGGTCGTCCCGGCCAACGGCCTCTACCTCGAGAATTGCAAAGGCGTGAAGTACGGGTGGTTCGGCAGCTTGGAGATCTTCTCGGCGGTGGCCTTCGAGACGCTCCTGGGATCGATGGCCTCGTGTAAGGACACCGTCGATTGGAAAACAGGCATTGACGGAGGCAAGTACGGCCCCATGGGCGAGGATCTGTTTGCGCAGGTTTGCTTGGATACGAACGGCGTCTCCCGTGGAGAGGCATTCGGCACCAAGCTGGACGGAACTTGCGAGGCGGACCGGCCAGCCGACGAGAAGAAGAACAAGAAGTGGAAGCCCACGTGCGACGGCGAGAATTTTCCGGCGTACCACCCACTGATGAAGCCCGAGGACTATATGGCGTGCTTGGATGCGACCACCAAAGCATTCGGCTACTGAGCGCCCCACAAGAGCCGGTGCAGCTGTGGTGCGCCAGGCAGAGCGCCTAGTCCGTCTGCCTCCTGCGCCCCGCGCCCGCAGTTTTTGGTCATGCAGGCCTTTTTCGCGGTGTCCTGGCCACTCCTCACCACACAGAGCTTGTGTTGAGCGAAGATGTGGATCAGCACCTGCCTAATGCAGCAGGCAGCCTGGCGCTGCTCAATTATGGGCGTCCCCCATTTTCTTCGTATTAGGTCTGACAGCCCCAGTGACCAGCGAAAGCATCACCACCGTAGTTATGCAGTTCCCTGCCGTGGATCAGCATCTGCTTTTTCACGGGGGCCTCTGCGGTGCTCTGAGCCTCATATGCGTGTATATTTTCCCAATCTGCATCGACACGGCGACGGCAACAAAGAACGATAAAAAAACATGCTCATGCCCAAATCCTACAAAAACCTAGGGGGAATCAAAGATTTGCTTCTTCGGGTCATCCTGGAGGACCTCTTGGACGCCCCTTGAGCTGTCTTGGACGCCTCTTGGGGCCCGCTTGGGCTGACTTGGGCCATCTTGCAGGGTTCTTGGGCGGATCCGGAAGCATCTTGGACCCTCTTTGGCCGTCTTGGAGGCCATCTTGGGCCATCTGGACCTCATAGCCTTCCAAGAAGCTGGCGGCACGGACTGGATGCCCAGGGGAGTTCTTTTACAGAAACGACCAAAACAAAACCAGTAGGGTCTAGCGCGCCAGGCGCCCCTGTGATGAATGGACAGGGGGCGGCGGATAGCCAGTGGCCTTAGGCCTATCCCGCCACCGTGCTTGGGTTGTGGGTTAGATGCCTCATGGATGTTCGTTTGGATATCGTGGGGGAATAATTTTGTAAATGTGGGAATGGACCCAAACTGAACACCGAGGACAATTTAGCACGCACGGCACCCTGTGGCAAGACCACATGGGGGCAGCGGATCGAAGCTGCCTACTGCCAACCACCGCGGTCCCGTGCCTGTTGGAATCGCCCATGTGGCCGAGCGTTGTGGTAAGAGCTCTGTCAAGCTATCGGGCCATGTTTTCCCCGAACCGTTGTGGAAACCCTTCGAGGAGATCTTGGGGGAGGATGTCGGGGAAGATCAGGAGGAGGACGAGAAGGAGGTGGAGAGGGAGGAGGAGGAGGAGGAGGGGGAGGAGGAGGAGGCGTAGGGTAAGGATGATGCTGCTGCTGCTGCTGAGCTGATGCTGATGATGATGATGATGATGATGATGCTGATGATGATGATGATGATGATGATGATGATGATGATGATGATGATGATGATGATGATGATGATGATGCTGATGACTAAGAAGAGGAGGATGAGGAAGAGGAGTGGGAGGATGAGGAGGAGGAGGAGCCGAATGGGGAGGAGGAAGAGGATGAGGAGAGGAGTTGGAAGAGGAGGATGAGGATGAGGATGATAATGAGGATGATAATGAGGGGGAGGAGGAGGAGGAGGAGGAGGAGGGGAGGCGGAGAAGGCTCAGAAGAAGAGGAGATGAGTAGGAGGAAGGGAGGAGATAGGAGGAGGAAGAGGAGGGAGGAGGAAGGATGACGGAGGAGGATGAGGAGGAGGCCGGGGCGGGAGGTGGAGGAGGAGGAAAGGGAGGGAAGGAGGAGAGGGGGGAAGGGGAAGTGAGGAGGAAGATGATGATGGATGATGATGATGATGATGAGATGATGATGATGCAGATGATGATGATGATGATGATGATGATGCTGATGATGCTGATGATGATGATGATGATGATGAGGAGGAGGAGGAGGAG
>CAUYUJ010022503.1:698271-783271 GCA_963575745.1 Prorocentrum cordatum
CCTTTTTGGAAGCGCCTATGTGGCCGAACTTTGAGGCCAGACCTGCCAATCTATCGGACCATGCGTTCCCCGAATCGGTTTGGAAAGCCTTCGGGGAACACGTGGGGATCTTGAAGGTCATCTTGGCCGTGTGGAGGCCATTTTGACCCTTTCGGGCCTTCTTGGAGGACGTCTAGGAGGGCTCTTGGGCCGTCATAGAGGCCATCTTGAGCGTGGAGGCCTCTTGGGCCGTCTTGGGGGCCTCTTAGGCCGTCTTGGCGGCCTCTTGGGCGATCTTTGGGGGCACTTTGGCCGTCTCGGGCCGTCGGAAGGCCGAACAAAAAGCAAATGCCACAATCCTTCAAGAACTAATGGGAAATCAATGATTGGCCTTTTCGGGCCTTCCTGGATGGCCATCTTCGGCCGTCTTGGTGGGCTCCTGGCCCGTCCGACGCCGTCGGAAGCCGTTTGGGGGGCCTCGCTGGGCCGACTTGGGGCCCTCTTGTGGCGTTCCAGGGCCGTCTTGGAGGCCACCTTGGGCGCCTTGAAAGCCTCCTGGGCCGTCTTGGGGGCCTCCAGGGGCCGTCTTGGGGGCCTCTTGGGCCGTTCTTGGGTTGGAGGCCTCTTGGGCGATCTTTGGGCGATCTTTGGGCGCTCTTGGGCCGTAACCCGAAAAGAAGCAAAGGTCAACATCCTACAAACACCTAAGGCATATCAATGTTTTTTGGCATTTTTTTCTGGCCTTCCTGGAGGCCCTCTTGGAGGCCTCGTGTGCTGTCTTGGACCAGCTTCGAGCCAACTTCGGCCATCTTGGCGGGCTCCTGTCCCGTCTGACGCCGTCGGAAGCCGTTTGGGGGGCCCCTCGGGGCCGACTTGGGGCCCTTTTGGAATGCTCCAGGGCCGTCTTGGAGGCCATCTTGGGCGTCTTGGAGGCCTCTTGGGCCGTCTTTGTGCCCTCTTGGGGCCGTCTTGCGGGCCTCTTGGACAGTCCTGAGGCCATCTTGGAGGCCTCTTGGGCGTTGTGGGGGCGATCTTCGGGGCCTCTTGGGCCGTCTTGGGTCGTCGAAAACCCGAAAAGGAGTAAATGCCCAAATCCTTCAATTACTCACTGCGTGGAGCTCCCCATATGTGCATCTATTCGCATGGACCTGTCCGCCGTGAATGTCTAGGCGCAAGAGCTTTCAAATATAAACGGGCTTCAGTTGTGACGGTCTGGACATGCATGTAACTGCGAATGAATTGGAGTGTGAATGAGCCTCAGTCGTACGAGCGCGTCTCTGCGCATGAGCCTGGGGCCTCCTGGGGCCTCCTGAAACCTACTGGGGCTTCCTGGGGTCTCCAGGAGCCTCTTGGGGCCTCCTGGGACCTCCTAGGGAGGTTTTATGCCCCAGGAGAGGCCCAATCTAGAGCAACAGACGCACATAAAACATTGCGGATTAGAGCCACAGAAGAATGGGCAATCTATAGGAACACACGTAAAACACCAAGGACTCGTGCCCCAGGAGAGGCCCAATCTATAGGAAAATAAGTAAAACATTTAGGATTGTGTACACAGGAGAAGGACAATCTATAGAAGCATACGTATAACATCAAGGCATCGTGCTCCAGGTGAGTTCCAATCGATAGGAGCATACGTAAAACACATGGGATCGGAGCCACTCCTGTTGCCTTCTGAGGCCTCCTCCTCCTGGGGCCTCTCGGGGCCTCCTGTTGCCTTCCGAGGCCTCCTGGCGCTTCCTGTGGCCTCCTGCGGCCTCCTGTGGCTTCCTGAGGCCTTCTGGAGCTTCCTGGGGCCTCCTGGAGCCTCTTGGTACATCCTGTGGCCTCTTGAGTCTTTCCGTGGCCTCCTGATGCCTCCTGGGACCTCATGTGGTCTCCTGGGGCCTCCTGGAGCCTGTTGGAGCCTCCTGTGGCATCCTGAGAAGAATCTGCGCCCACGTGCCTGGCCACCAAAACAGGCAAACCGATCGAGACATCCTCAAAATCTGGCCCACCTGGGGGGTGAAAATGAGCGCCTCGCTCGAGACATCTTCCAAATCTGCTCCGACAGTGAAGGATGTTGGGACAGAAAACAGGCAAACCGCTTGAGACATCCCCACAAAACGGCCGCGACCGGGACCGTGAAAACACCCCTGGCGGCTCCCTTTAGAGATGCTGAATCCAGCGCCCCGCCTGAGACATCCTCACAATCTGCTCGGATAGCCAAGGATGTTGGGACAGAAAACAGGCAAACCGCCGGAGACATCCCCGCAAAATTGCTGCGAACGGGACCGTGAAAACACCCCTGGCGGCCCCCTAACTTGGGGATGCTGAAGCCAGCGCCCCGCCTGAGACATCCTCACAATCTGCTCGGATAGCCAAGGATGTTGGGACAGAAAACAAGCAAACCGCTTGAGACATCCCCACAAAATTGCTGCGAACGGGACCGTGAAAACACCCCTGGCGGCCCCCCTTATGGGGGCTGAAGCCAGCGCCCCGCCTGAGACATCCTCACAATCTGCTGTGTTTGTGTGGAATAAATCAGACAAATAAAAGGTCTGAGTACGAGCAGGTCTGAGTATGAGTAAGTCTGGGAACAAGTCTGAGTATTAGTTAGTCTGGGCATGAGTGAGTCTCAGCATGAGTAACTCTGAGTAGGATTTGGTCTGAGTATGGGTAGGCCTCAGTATGAGTAAGTTTGTGTCTGAGTAAGTCTGGGTATGAGTAAATCTGAGTGTGAGTAAGTCTGGGTATGAGGAGGAGGAGAAGGAGAAGAGGTAGAAGAAGGAGTAGGAGGCGTCCAAGTAATAACAAGAGCCCCATCTTAGGATATGGGGAAAAACCTAAGGGCAATCACAATTATTTTGGCCTCTTCGGGCCCTCCTGGAGGACCTCTTGGAGGCCTCTTGGGCCGTCTTGGATGCTTCTTGAGCGAATTTGGAGGTATCTTGGACTCTCTTAGGCCGTCTTGAAGGCCGTCTTGAAACATCTTGGGCGGACTTGGAGGCCATCTTGGACCATCTTGGAGGCCATCTGGGGCTAACGTGGCCATCTTGGAGGCCATCTTGAGCCGTCTTGGAGGATTTATTGTGCACGCTGAGGTGGTTTACGCGGCCTTTCGGGAGTCCGGCGGGACGGGCCGAAGCCCCAGGAGGAGTTCTTTGGAGCAAGAACCACGACCAAAACCGAAAGGATCCAGCACGCCAGGCATCCCTGCGATGAATCGACAGGGGGCACGGCGAATCACCGCCGCCCCCTGCCTTTTTGAAAGCGCCTATGTGGCCGAACGTTGAGGCCAGACCTGCCAAGCTATCGGACCATGTGTTCCCCGAATCGGTTTGGAAAGCCTTCAGGGAACACGTGGGCATCTTGAAGGTCATCTTGGCCGTGTGGAGGCCATTTTGACCCTTGCGGGCCTTCTTGGAGGACGTCTTGGAGGGCTCTTGGGCCGTCTTGGGGGCCATCTTGAGCGTCTTGGAGATCTCTTGGGCCGTCTTGGGGGCCTCTTGGGGCAGTGTCTTGGGCCTCTTGGGCGATCTTTGGGGGCACTTGGGCCGTTTCGGGCCGTCGGAAGGCAGGAAAATAGCAAATGCCACAATCCTTCAAGAACCAGTGGGAAATCACAGAGTTTGGCCTCTTCGGGCCTTCCTGGAGGCCCTCTTGGAGGCCTCTTGGGCCGTCTTGGGCCATCTTAGGGCCATGTTCGGCCGTCTTGGTGGGTTCCTGGCCCGTCTGACGCCGTCGGAAGCCGTTCGGGGGGCTTCTATGGGCCGACTTGGGGCTCTCTTGGAATGTTCCAGGGCCGTCTTGGAGGCCAATCTTGGGCGTCTTAATGGCCTCCTGGGCCGTCTTGGGGGCCTCTTGGGGCCGTCTTGGGGCCCTCTTGGGCCGTTCTGGGGCCATCTTGGAGGCCTCTTGGGCGATCTTTCGGCGATCTTCGGGGGCTCTTGGGCTGTCTCGGGCCGTCGGAAGGCCGAAACAAAAAGTAAATCTCAAACTCCGTCGAAAACCTAAGGAAAATCAATGTTTTGGGTCTCTTCTGGCCTTCCTGGAGGCCTTCTTGAGGGTCTCTTGGGCCGTCTTGGGCCAGGTTCGAGCCAACTTCGGCCATATTGGTGGGTTCCTGGCACGTCTGACGCCGTCGGGAGCCGTCTTGGGGGCCTTTCTGGGCCGACTTGGGGCCCTCTTGGGGCGCTTCGGGGCCGTCTTGGAGGCCATCTTGGGCGTCTTGGAGGCCATCTTGGGCGTGTTGGAGGCCTCTTGGGCCGTCTTGGGGCCCTCTTGGGGCCGTCTTGGAGTCCACTTGGGCCGTCATGGGGCCCTTTTGGGGGCCCGTCGTAGACCATCTTGAGGCCATCTTGGGCCGTCTTGGAGGCATCTTGGGGCCGTCTTAGCAGTCTTGGAGGCCATCTTGGGCCGTTTTGGAGACGTCTTGGAGACCATACTGGGTCATCTTGGCCGTCTTGGACGCCATCTTGGGCCAACTGGAGGAAACAGAGGCACGACGGACGCGTTTTGAGATCCTTCCGGGTGGCCGGCGGGACGGGCCGAAGCCCCAGGGGGAGTTCTTTTGGAACAAGAACCAAAGCCAAAACCATATAGTTCGGCACGCCAGCCACCCCTGCGATGAATCGACAGGGGGCGGCGGATCGAAGACGCCTACGGCGAATCACCGCCGCCCCTGCCTTTTTGGAAGTGCCTATGTGGCCGAACAATGAGGCCAGACCTGCCAAGTTATCGGACCATGTGTTCCCCGAATCGGTTTGGAAAGCCTTCGGGGAACATGTGGGCATCTTGAAGGTCATCTTGGCCGTGTGGAGGCCATTTTGCTTTTTTTTTGCCTCTTGGGCCGTCTTGGAGGCCATCTTGAGCGTCTTGGAGGCCTCTTGGGCCGTCTTGGGGGTCTCGTGGGGCCGTCTTGGGCCTCTTGGGCGATCTTTGGGGGCACTTGGGCCGTCTCGGGCCGTCGGAAGGCCGACAAAAAAGCAAATGCCACAATCCTTCAAAAACTTATGGGAAATCACAGATTTTGGCTTTTTCGGGCCTTCCTGGAGGCCCTCTTGGAGCCCTCTTGGGCCGTCTTGGGCCATCTTAGGGCCATGTTCGGCCGTCTTGGTGGGTTCCTGGCCCGTCTGACGCCGTCGGAAGCCGTTTGGGGGGCCTCTCTGGGCCGACTTGGGGCCCTCTTGTGGCGCTTCGGGGCCGGCTTGGAGGCCATCTTGGGTGTCTTAATGGCCTCCTGGGCCGTCTTGGGGGCCTCTTGGGGCCGTCTTGGGGGCCTCTTGGGCCGTTCTGGGGCCATCTTGGAAGCCTCTGGGCGATCTTTGGGTGCTCTTGGGCCGTCTCGGGCCGTCGGAAGGCCGAAAAGAAGCAAATGTCAAAATCCTTCAAAAAACATGGGAAATCACGTGTTTTTGGGCTTTTCTGGCCTTCCTGGGGGCCCTCTTAGAGGCCTCTTGGGCCGTCCTGGGCCAGCTTCGAGCCAACTTGGGCCATCTTGGTGGGTTCCTGGCCCGTCTGACGCCGTCGGGAGCCGTCTTGGGGGCCTCTCTGAACCGACTTGGGGTCCTCTCGGGGCGCTTCGGGGCCGTCTTGGATGCCCATCTTGGGCGTCTTGGAGGTCTCTTGGGCCGTCTTGGGGCCCTCTTGGAGGCTTCTTGGGCCGTCATGGGGCCCTCCTGGAGGCCTCGTGGGCGATCTTCGGGCGATCTTGGCGGCCTCTGGGGCCGTCTTGAGCCGTCGGAATGCCGAGAAGAGGCAAATGCCCAAACTCCTTCGAAAATCTAAGGAAAATCAATAATTTTGGCCTCTTCGGGCCCTCCTGGAGGACCTCTTGGAGACCTCTTTGGCCGTCGTGGGCCGTCTTGAGGCTTCTTGGGTGAACTTGGAGGTATCTTGGACCCTCTTGGGCCGTCTTGGAGGCCATCTTGGACCATCTCTGGCGGACTTGGAGGCCATCTTGGACCATCTTGGAGGCCATCTTGGGCCAACGTGGCCATCTTGGAGGCCATCGTGGACCATCTTGGAGGATTTTTTCCGGATTGAGGTCCTTGGCAATCTTTCCGGATGGCCGGCGGGACGGGCCGAAGCTCCAGGAGGAGTTCTTTTGGAAAAAGAACCAAAACCAAAACCGAGAGGGTTCAGCACGCCAGGCACCCCTGCGATGAATCGACAGGGGGCGGCGGATCGAAGACGCCTACGGCGAATCACCGCCGCCCCCTGCCTTTGTGGAAGCGCCTATGTGGCCGAACGTTGAGGCCAGACCTGCCAAGCCATCGGACCATGTGTTCCCCGAATCGGTTTGGAAAGCCTTCGGGGAACACGTGGGCGTCTTGATGGTCATCGTCGCCGTCTTGGAGGCCTCTTGGGCGATCTTTCGGCGATCTTTGGGGGCTCTTGGGCCGTCTCGGGCCGTCGGAAGGCCGAAAAAAGGGAAATGCCCAAATCCATCAAAAACCTTGGGAAAATCAGTGATTTTGGCATCTTTTGGCCTTCCTGGAGGCCCTCTTGGGGGCCTCTTGGGCCCTTTTGGGCCAGCTTCGAGCCAACTTCGGCCATCTTGGTGGGTTCCTGGCACGTCTGACGCCGTCGGGAGCCGTTTTGGGGGCCTTTCTGGGCCAACGGGGGACCCTCTTGGGGCGCTCCAGGGCCGTCTTGGAGGCCATCTTGGGCGTCTTGGAGGCCATCTTGGGCGTGTTGGAGGCCTCTTGGGCCGTCTTGGGGCCCTCTAGGGGCCATCTTGGAGGCCACTTGGGCCATCAGGGGGCTCTCTTGGGGGCCTCTTGGGCGATCTTGGGGGCTTCTTGGGCCGTCTTGAGCCGTCGGAGAGCCGAAAAGGCGCAAATGCCAAAATCCTTCAAAAACCAAGGGAAAATCAATGATTTTGGCCTCTTCGGACTCTCCTGGAGGACCTCTTGGAGGCCTCTTGGGCCGTCTGGGAGGCCTCTGGGGGGCCTCTTGGGCCGTCTTGGGCCGTCTTGGACTCTCTTGGGCCGTTTTGGAGGCCGTCTTGGACCATCTCGGGCGGACTTGGAGGCCATCTTGGGCCATCTTCGCGATTTTTTGAGGATGTCCCGAGCGAAACGGCCGTTTTTGGAGGATTTTTTGCAGTCGTTGAGCACGTTTGGGGAAATTCCGGGTGGCCGGCGGGTTCTGCCGGAGCCCACTGGGAAGTTCTTTTGGAAAAAGAACCAAAACCAAAACCTGAATCATCCAGCACGCCGTGCACCCCTGCAAGCAGGGGGCGGCGGATTTAGTGGCCTTCGGCCCATCCCGCCACCGTGCCTAGGTTGTGGGTCAGCTCTCAGGGATGCTTCATCTGGTCTCGTCGGAGCGCTCTCGGGGGCCTCTTGGGGGCCTCTTGGGGTCTTCTGGGGTGCCCCCCTAGGGGCTCTTGGGGCCTTCTGGGGCTAGGGCTCGAAATGTCTGCTCGTGTGCTCCATCTGGGCCCCCTCTTGGGGCCGTGTTGATGCCCTCTTGAGCCGTCTTGGGCCCCCCCCTCTTGGGTCGTCCTGGGATCCTCTTGGGCCGTCTTGGTGCTCTCTTGGGGGGCCCCTGGGGCCGTCATGAGGCGATCGTGGGGGCCTCGTGGGCCGTCTTGGAGCGTCGGGAAGCCGAAAAGGCGAGAAGGCCTTCAACAATCTAAGGGGCATCCATCTTTTGTTGCCTCTTGGGGCCCTCTTCGGAGGCCTCTTGGCGCGTTTTTAAGGCCTGTTAGGGGCCTCTTGGGCCGTGTTGAGGCCATCTGGGGCGTCTTGGAGCGATCTTTCGTCTCGAGTTTTTTGGATCATCTCGGGAGTCTCTTGAGGCCCTCTTGGCCCGGCCGGGGGCCTTCTTTGGCCAGGAGAAGTCACGCGGGGAGACGATCCAAGGCCCTGGGGACATGCGACAAGTCCAAGATGATTTGGCACTTCGGGCTCCGGGCCCCTTAACAATCCTTAAGATCAAGGATTGAGGCTCAGCGGAATGGGCAACCGACTGGGGGACACGCCCACTCCGTGCCCAGCGGCTCGGTGGAGGACTGATGATGATGATGATGGTGGTGGTGGTGATGATGATTATGATGCTGCTGCTACTCATGATGATGATGATGATGCTGCTGCTGATGACGAGAATGATGATGATGATGCTGATGATGAGTATGATGCTGATGCTGATAATGATGCCGATGATGATAGTAGTGTTGGTCATGCTGATGATGAAAAGATGATGTTGATGCTGCTGATGATGATGATGGTTGTGGTCGTGGTGCTGGGATGGTGATGATGCTGATTATGCTGATGATGATTATGCTGATGCTGATGCTGCTACTGCTGCTGGTACTGCTGCTGCTAATGCTGGTGATGATGCTGATGATGATAACGATAATTATGATGATGCTGATGATGATGCTGCTGCTGATGATGATGATGCTGATGACGATGCTGATGATGATGATGCTGCTGATGATGATGATGTTAATGATGACGATGGCAATTATGCTGATTTGATCGTGATGCTGATGATGATGCTGCTGATGATGATGCTGCTGCTGCTGACGATGATGATCATGCTGATGATGATGATACTCATGATGATTATGATGGTTATGACGATGACGATGCTTCTGATGATGATGACGATGATGACTATACTGCTGCTGATGATGCGCTGCTGCTGGTGATGATGCTGATGCCGATGATGATGCTGATGCTGATGACGATTATGCTCGTGATGATGATGCTGCTGATGATGATGATGGTGATGAGGATGATGCTGGTGTTGATGCCGATGCTGATGCTGATGATGCTTATGATGATCATGATGATGCTGATGATGATGGTGATGATACTGATGATGATGACGATGCTGCTGCTGCTGATGATGACGATGACTAATCTGATGATGCTGGTGATGATCATGATGATGCTGATGCTGCTGCTGCTGATGATGATGCCGATGATGATGCTGATGCTGATGATGCTGCTGCTGCTGATGATGATGATGATGATCACGATGACGACGATGATGATGAGGATTATTATGATGATGCTGCCGATGATGATGATGCTGATGCTGAGGATGATGTGGATAATGATGATACTGCGGCTGCGACTGCTGCTGCTGATGGTGATGCTGCTGATGAAGCTGATGATGCTGATGCTGCTGTTGCTGCTGCTGATGATGATGATGCGGACCAGGATGATGATGGTGATGAGGACCAGGATGATGATGATGATGATGATGATGATGATGATGATGATGATGATGATGATGATGATGATGATGATGGTGGTGATGATGATGATGCTGATGCTGATGCTTATGCTGATGATGATGATGATGACGATGATGATGATGATGATGATGATGCTGCTGATGATGATGTTGTTGTTGATGATGATGATGATTATGATGATGATTATGATGATGATGATGATGATGATGATGATGATGATGCCGATGCTGATGATGATGATGATGATGATGATGATGATGATGATGACGCTGATGATGATGATGATGATGCTGATGATGATGATGATGATGATGATGATGATGATGATGATGATGATGATGATGATGATGATGATGATGATGATGATGATGATGATGATGATGATGATGATGATGATGATGATGATGATGATGATGATGATGATGATGTGATGATGATGATGATGATGATGATGATGATGATGATGATGATGATGATGATGATGAGATGATGACGATGATGATGATGATGATGATGATGATGATGATGATGATATGATGATGAGGAGGAGGAGGAGGAGGAGGGGAGGAGGAGGAGGAGGAGAAGTTGTAGGAGGCGGAGGAGGAGGAGGAGGAGGAGGAGGAGGAGGAGGAGGAGGAGGAGGCGGAAGAGGAGGAGGAATCGGTGGAGGACGAGGAGGGGGAGGAGGAGGAGGAGGAGGAGGAGGAGCGGGAGGAGGAGGAGGAGGAGGAGGAGGAGGAGGAGGAGGAGGAGGAGGAGGAGGAGGAGGAGGAGGAGGAGGAGGAGTCGGAGGAGGAGAGGAGGAGGAGGAGGAGGAGGAGGAGGAGGAGGAGGAGGAGGAGGAGGAGGAGGAGGAGGAGGAGGAGGAGGAGGAGGAGGAGGAGGAGGAGGAGGAGGAGGAGGAGGAGGAGGAAGAGAGGAGGAGGAGGAGGAGGAGAAAGAGGACGAGGAGGAGATGATCTGCGGGTCCAGAGGTCCACAGTCCGCCCAGGCTGGCCACACTTCGGATGCCGACCCTCGAGGGGTCTCCCCAGCCTGCACGCCGTGGGCTCGTTCGTCTTTTCAAGTCGGGCCCATCGAGCGCGGACAGGTCGCACCGAGCCTGGCTGGCCTGCTCGCAGCATGCTGGGAACACTTCTTGCAAGCCATGAGGGCGTCGCCCACCTCGGCCCGAGGAGGTAGGAAGGAACAGGGGGAGGAGGAGGAGGAGGAGGAGGAGGAGGAGGAGGAGGAGGAGGAGGAGGAGGAGGAGGAGGAGGGAGGAGGATGAGGGATGAGGGACATGGATGTGGGTGGAGGGAGGGGGGAAGGGAGGAGCTAGGAGGAGGGAGGATGCGTGGGGGATCAGGGTGGAACAGGGCAGGCCGTCGAGGGAGGAGGGAGCCGGGCAGCAGCCGAGGCTGCGGTCAGTTTCGCCTGCGCGCTCATGGTGCCCTGGTTGCTATCCGCGTGCAGCCGCAGGGACGGCCCTGGGGTGGGCAGCCTCCTCTAGGTCCCTTTGCCGGAAGGTTTTATTACATTCCCCATTCATTGCCTGCACGGACGGGGTCCTCACGGAGGTTGTGCGGATTTGGTGAAAGTTTTTCGCTAATGTCTGTAGGCGGCCTGGTTCCTGGTTCAAGGGTTTGGGTTCCCAGTGATGTAAGGCTTTGGCGAAAGCGTGCCGCAGATTTCGGTAGGCAGCCGGGCTCCCATTTTCCAGGTTTTTTGGTTCCTGCCGATTCTGGTGGGCGGCCAGGGTCCCGCCGATTCTGGTGGGCGGAGGAGGAGGAGGACGAGGAGGACGAAGAGGGGGAGGAGGAGGAGGACGAGGAGAGGGAGGAGGAGGATGACCAGGAGGAGGAGGAGGAGGAGAAGCAGGAAGGGATGGTGGTGCTGATGGTGAGTGCCCACTTATCCTCCATTTGGAAGCTTCCAGAAGTGAAGGCCCTGGTGGGCTTCAGGACTCGTGCTCGCGTTGGGTTAGACAATCTTGATCAGTGTTGTTGTGGCGCCCCGTCTCGGAAATCGCCGACGTGGTTGGTCATTAGTACCTCGGGCCTGCCTGGATGGGGTAAGTGCTCCTGCAGTTTCCACAGAGTTGGACTAGTTGGTACTGGCGTTTCGGGAATTTTCAAGACTGCTGTGGCCAAGCAGTACCCTTCCCGTATGTCCGAACTGTTGGCGCAGGCATGTTGACCTTCTCGGGTCTTGCTACCGTCTTGTGCTCGTGGGGTTTGTGATGTTCGGCCTTGGTTTCATGTGCCGTTCGGTCCGTATCACAGCCAACACGGATGGGATAAGTTTGCTCCCGACGTGCATGGATCTGCTTGGGTATAGGCCGCTTGCTCTCTCGCTGTCTCTCTCTCTCTCTCTCGGGTTCTTTCTCTTTCAGCTTCATGCTTCAGTCGGTGAAGGAAAAAAGGACGAGGGACCAGCTTAAACCCAAGACTCATCGACGATCTTGCAATTACCCCCCCGTCCAAGTTTCCTCTTCATAGGCCCCTCACACGGGTTTATTTTCAGGGAGGGAAGCGCCCCCTTGGAAGACAACCGTCCGGACATCCGGAATTGCATCATAATGCCATTCCTGGGACACCAACGGCGCCAATCACCTATACTGCTGGATCTTGACGATCATAGATCGCGCCAGAAGGCCGTGTCTGGGATTTGAGCACCGCGAATCGAGGTGACCGTTGCGCCCTGATATCCCGACCTCGCGCCGAAGCATTGGTTCTGGCACGTTAGCCATGATTATCTTTGAAGCTTTTGCAAATTTGTTCACACGAATGTGCGCGGCGCACAGGCGACAGTTACATAATAAGAACCGCCTTGCGTCCGTGAAACTCTGGCAACTTTGTAAGACAAATGTGCGCGGCGCTAAGGCGATAACCACATCTTGAAAACGTGCCGCACGCCTTCCGCGAACCTCTTTTACGAACTTCTAGAAGCGAGTGTGCGCGGCACTAAGGCGATGGCCACATTTCGGAAACGGGCCACCCTCCATCCGTGAGGTTTCTGCAAACCTTCAGCGTTGGGGTCACAGATGGCGAGGTAGTCTCAGGCGACATGTCGGGCCTGCCATTTCGACAGGCCTCGGGGTGCGACCGGGAGTAGCTATCTATAAAGAGAAGAGATGGAGGAGGAAAAGGCGGAGGAAGAGGAGGAGGAGGAGGAGGAGGAGGAGGAGGAGGAGGAGGAGGAGGAGGAGGAGGAGGAGGAGGAGGAGGAGGAGGAGGAGGAGGAGGAGGAGGAGGAGGAGGAGGAGGAGGGGAGGAGGAGGAGGAGGAGGAGGAGGAGGAGGAGGAGGAGGAGGAGGAGGGGAGGAGGAGGAGGAGGAGGAGGAGGAGGAGGAGAGGAGGAGGAGGAGGAGGAGGAGGAGGAGGAGGAGGAGGAGGAGGAGGAGGAGGAGGAGGAGGAGGAGGAGGAGGAGGAGGAGGAGGAGGAGGAGGAGGAGGAGGAGGAGGAGGAGGAGGAGGGAGGAGGAGGAGGAGGAGGAGGAGGAGGAGGAGGAGGAGGAGGAGGAGGAGGAGGAGGAGGAGGAGGAGGAGGAGGAGGAGGAGGAGGAGGAGGAGGAGGAGGAGGAGGAGGAGGAGGAGGAGGAGGAGGAGGAGGAGGAGGAGGAGGAGGAGGAGTAGGATGAGAAGGAGCAGGATGGCAAGGATGAAGAGGATGATGATGCGGATGAGGAAGAGGAAGAAAGGGGGCAGAAAGAGGAGGAGGAGGAGGAGGAGGAGGAGGAGGAGGAGGAGGAGGAGGAGGAGGAGGAGGAGGAGGAGGATGGGGATGAGGAGGAGGAGGAGGAACGCCGTCACAAGTGATGCCATTCATCTTCCCTTGACGACGAGCCCGCGTGGACCTGGGCTGGGTAATTTTTGGGCCTCTTGTGTGCATCTTGGAGGCAGTTTTTGGCCCTCTCAGCGGCTTCTTTTGATTTCATTGGCGCCTCCTGTGCACGTTTTGGGGAGGAAGTGTCGAACTGTTTGTTCGTGTTCCCACTCTTGGACTGGAGCCCTCTTGGGCTGTCTTGGGGTGCGGCACTGGTGCGGGGTTCTTCGATCGTCTTGGGGTTCTCTTGGGGCCTCTGGGGCTGTTTCTTGGGGCGTGGGGAACTTGAAACATGCCATAAACATCAACACAGCAAAATGGGCATGCATAAATTTTGCCTCCCGAGGCCCCCGGGGGACGGCTATTGGGGCTCTCTTGAGACCTCTATCGGGCTCTTGGTCCATCGTGGGAGTCGCTGCGAGGCTTCTGGGGCCTCCGCGGCGTCCAGAAGAAGGTGGTCGGCTGGCCGGGCAGGCCCGGTAGACCGTCCGAAAAGTGCCGGGGGGCGGACCGAAAATTGTCCTTTGAGTTTTGGGGAAGTGGATGGGCGGGGGGGGCGGCCACTTATGTTTTTGTTGTAGAAGAGGTAAAAGGAATGTGCATTCATTGTATCCTATTTTTGTGTTGTTCTTCCGTGCAGGGTGTTCTAGGCCTCCTAGATGGGGTCGGAGTAGATGGGGTCGGAGGATCGCGCCGCATCGCCGATGCATCGGCGATGCATCGGCGATGCATCGGCGATGCGGCTCGATATGGGGCCCAGTTTTCTCCACGCCGACGTCGCGGATGTATCGCCGACGTCGCCAGTGCATGGCCGATGCATCGGCGATGCATCGCTGATGTATCGGCAATGCGGCGAGATCCTCCGACCCCATCTACTCGGACCCCATCTAGGAGGCCTCTAGGGTGTGCAATTCTAAGACTATGTCTGTCTGTATGCCTGTATGTGTGCATGTATGCATGTATGTGTAGATGGCTGTCTGTCGGTCTGTCTGTCTGTCTGTCTGTCTGTCTGTCTGTCTGTCTGTCTGTCTGTCTGTCTGTCTGTCTGTCTGTCTGTCTGTCATGTCTGTCATGTATGTATGTATGTATGTATGTATGTATGTATGTATGTATGTATGTATGTATGTATGTATGTATGTATGCATGCATGCATGCATGCATGCATGCATGCATGCATGCATGCATGCATGTATGTACGTATGCATGTATGCACGCATGCATGTATGCATGTATGTATACATGTATGCATGTATACATACATGTGCATATGCATGCATGCATGCATGCATGCATTCCTCTTCCTATATTTTCATAAGCCCGGGCGGGGGGAAAACCCATCACTCCCCCCCCTAAAACCGGACCCCCGGGATCTGGAGCTTTGGGACCCTCCGGACGGACCTCGAAGCGGCCCCCTGGGCCTCGCAGGGCGTTTTGCCAAGCCTTCGAAGCACACTCAGGGCGATCAGGGGGGTCACCGGAGACGTCCCAGAGACCCCCAAGACAGCACAAGAGCGCTCCAAGAAGCCGTCATACCCCGAAAGATCGCTCCAAAACGTATCAAGAGGCCTCCAAGAGCACCCCCAAGAAGGCCCCAAGAGGGAAACAATATAGATTCTATGAAGTTTTTTGGTGCATCTGGGGTTCTCCTCTTTTCGGCTTCCCGACGCTCCAAGACGGCGGTCTCCTAGGCGTCCGAAGCCGCCTGGGAGGCTCCAAAATCGCCCCACAAACATCCGAAAGGGCTTCCAGGCAGTCCAAGAGAGCCCCAAAACGGCACAACAGGGGTCCAAAATGGCCCTAAGAGAGCACCATGGAGGCCCAAGATGACCCCAAGACATCCTCCGAAGCATTCCAAATCGTGACTGGGGCGTTCAGGGAGACCGCGGTTAGAGGCAGGTTGGCCCTAGGAAGCCCCAGAGGCCCCCAGAACACACCCAGGCGGCCTCCAGAAGGCTTTAAGAAAGCCTGAGAACTTTGGTGAGGCCCCTAGAGGCTCGGAGCCTCCGCAAAAAGAGCTGAGGAGGATGGGGAGAATGCCCAGGGTATGGCGAGAATGAGGAAAAATAAGCATGGAGGAAGGACAACGAACAACATTATTATAACGGCGATGCCAGAAAAGGCAGCAAGGAGTTATCGCTAATTTGTCGGCTTGACCTTCCTGCCATTTCCGCCTGTATACCAAAATCCAAGGACCAAGGTGCATGGCGCGAAGCGCCACTGCAGTCTTGTATATATATATATATATGTATATATACATATGCATGTCTGCATATACTTACGTACGCATGTCTGTCTGTCTGCCTCTTTGTCTGTATGTATGTCTGTCTGTATGTACGTATGTGTCTGTATGTATGCATGTACCTATGCATGGATATATGGATGTATGTATGCATGTATATATGTACGTATGTATGCATGCCGGTATGTGATGTTCTGTGTGTATGTATGCATGTATGTATACATGTATGTATGCAACCATGTATGTTGTATCTATGTATAGATGTATGCATTTACGTATGTATGTATATTTGTCTGTATGCACATACGTACGTATGCATGTATGTAGGCGTACACATGTCTGTGTGTACGTATGCATGTACGTATGCATGTATACATGTATGTATGTATGCATTCATGTATGTATGTATATGTGTATGTATGTGTGCACGTTTTGCATGTACTTACGTATGCACTTATCATATTTATGTATGCATGCATGCATGCATGTATGTATGTATGAATGCATGTATGCATGCATGCATGTATTCGTGTATTCGTATGTATACGTGTACGTACGTACGTATGTATGTATGCATGCACGTATGCACGTATGCATGTACGCATGCATGCATGCATGCATGCATGCATGCATTTATTCAAGTGTGCATATATACATGTATGCATACATGTAGTTCTGTATGTGTGTATGTATGTATGTATGTATGTATGTATGTATGTATGTATATATGTACGTATGTCTGCATGCATGCATGCATGCATGCATGCATACATATCTACATGTATGTACGCATGTATCTATGTATGTATGTGTGCGTACATCTGTACATATTCACATGCATACACATATACGTGTGTGCATACTCATTCACATACAGTGGCCCTTTTGGCAACGTACCTGGGTCTTGCAAGTTCGGCATGATAGCGGAATTCAAAAATAACACTGACTCAGGCAAACAAGGGTAGCTTCCGTTGCCGTTTTCGCCGTCGTCGTTATGATGTTTGTTTCTTGTTCCTTCCCTCATATTTCATCGTTCCTTTGGTCGCCCTCGCCCTACAGAACCGAACCTTTCCACATCTTTGCTCTTCGCTGAGGATACTCCTTGAAAGCTTCTTGGGGACCAAACGAAACCTTCATGGATGCTTTTTGGCTGCCTCTCAGGGCTTCCTCGGGCCTCCTTGCTGCGAACCACGGTCTCACCAAACGACAAGGTCACGATTTGGAACGCTTCGGGAGTCGTCTTGGGGCCATCTTGGGCCGTCATGGGGCCCTCTTCGGGCCTTCTTGGAGCTATGTTGGGCCGTCTGAGAGCTCTCTATGACTGTATGCAGGCCCTTGGGTCGTTTTGGACTCATTTTCTGAGCCCCTTGGGAAGTCTCGGACACCCAGAAAACAGGACAACAGAGTATCAACCAATTCATACAAACACCATGGACCGATATTTATTTGTCGGGGTGGAGGGCCTCTTGGCGGTGTTCTTTGGCCCGTCTTCGGGCTTCTGGTGGGCATCTGGGGCCGCTTGGGGCTCTCGCGGGGCCGTTGGGCCACCCTCATGACCGCTTTGGGCCCGTCGGCTAGGCGCGCTCAGGAGGCCCGGAAGTTCCGGGGTCTTTCTGCAAGTGCGTCCAGGGGGTCCCTGGGGCCAGGGGTCCAGGAGGGGGCTGCTGAGCCGCTTCCGACAGAGCGCCCAGCGCCACATGTTGCTGCTTTTCCTCATCACGCCGAGACACGCGGTGAGCTTCCTAATTGCTGCCGCGGACATCGTCGGCTTCATTTTCACGCGCTTCATGTTCGCGCCAAGGTTTTTTCACCTGGGCCCGCCATTTATCGCCTTCCTGGGGGAGATGAGCTGGGGCGCCACTCGTTCACTAAATTGCGTGTTGTTGCGACGGCCGCGGACTGCTTCATTCACAGCACAAGCATCCTGATTTGGGCCACCATTGCCTTAATGCTTATTTTGCTACGCGTGTTCCCCGTCCTGCTGGTGCCCACGGCGCGCTTCGTCTACTGCCTGATTCTTAGGCTTACGCCACACCGCCGACCCCTTGTTTATGCCAATCTGGGGGTAGTAGAAGCTGCGAAGGGGTGAAAAGGCGAGTGATATTTGTTTGGTGTCTGTTCGCCGCCACCGCCAGAGGGTCTCGGGCAGTTCCGCGGGGAGGTCCGAGCGGACAGCGACACTGCGAGTTTTGGAGCCACTCGGGGGCCGTTTCGGAGCCTCTGGGGTGCTTCTTGGGGGTTCCTTGGGGCGTCTGGGCGGCCTCGTGAGGGCCTCTGGGGGCCTCTTGGGGCACTCTTGGGGCCCCCTGGGGCTCCTGGGGGCAGAAAGCTAGAGTTTCAACATGTTTGGTCGCCCTCTTGGGCCCCTCGTGGTGCCGTCTTGGAGCCCTCTTGGGCCGTCTTGGGGACCTCTTGGGCCGTGTTGGGGCCCACTTGGGAGCCTCTCGGGTCGTCTTGATGCCGTCTTGGGGGCTTCTTTCGCCGTCTTGGAGCGTCGGAAGCCCGAAAAAACGCGAAGGCCAAAAACGTTGAAAAAACCAATGGAAATCGACGATTTTGGCCTCTTGGGGCCATCTTGGGAGGCGTCTTGGAAGCTTCTTGGGGCGTCTTGGAGGCATCTGGGGCCATCTGGAGGCCATCTTGACCGTCTTCGAGTGTTTTTTCGGCGACTCGGGGCCCTCTTGGACCGTCTGCAGAGCTTCTTGGGAGCCTCTTCGCTCGTTTGCGGCCCCCCCAGCAGACTCTCTGGAGCGGATGACCCCCCCCGGACCGCGCCGGCGGATCCCGGGGAATCCGGCCGGACCCCCCCCCCCCCCCCTCCAAAACGACCGGACCAGGCTCCGGGTCCTTTTCGACGGTCCTTTCGTGAGGCCGTGCCGCCTCCCGCGTGAGACTCTCACGGAACCGCTCGTCCAGCCGAGAGGCCCTCCTGCGTGGGTGGCGCCTCGTGCGCATACCACGACGACGCCGACGCCAGCGGGCCTCGTGCGTGAGCCGAACCTTTGGGGGCGCCACGCCGCCACACCTCCCTTGGAGGACATTCCCGAGGTCCACGCGCGCGACGCCCAGGCGCACTGTGCCGCTCCCTGCGCGTCGATCCCTGGGCGGTGCCCATGTGGCGCCTTTTCCCGCATGGCCCGCTGCGGGCGCGCTCGCTGCGCAGCACTGGCCCTCCACGTGCTTGTCGTGCTGCTGTGTCTTGCAGACTTCCGCCCTCCGGTATTTCCCTCCCTTCTCTACACCTTGTGTTGGTGGCCAGCACTTCGGCCACATTCGCCGGACAACGCTTTGCGAGTCTCACCCGAGTCCGGGGCTATTGCTGTTTTTCTTTCTGTGCGCGGTTGTCAGGATAGCCCTCTTGAAGGGCAGCGGATTCCTCCTTCTCCCTTGCCTCTGTGCCGTTGAAAAAAAAGAATTGGTCCATCAGGCGCGCCGCTCCGTCCATGTCCGAGGGACGCGTCACGCCGTGCCCTGGCCCTTGCCCATGCGTGCACGGGTTTTACCTCTGCTGCCGGTCTCGCCCTCTGGCAGTCGGCGCCCCCAGGCCTCGAGGGTCAGCAGAGGGCGTGCGGCCTCCCCCCCCCGCGACCGCGGGCAGGGAACAAAGTCAGTGCAAGAGGAAGGAATGGGAGTCCTGGGATGTCAGGTGTGGCGCGAGCGCACCCAGCTCGCCCCCACCCACCCCTCCCCTGCCCCATCCCCCCCCATTTCTCAGGGAGTCGGGGGGGGGTCGCAGCTCCTCCCCAGCGGCAACTGGAAGGAGGGTGCCGGGCAGGCCGCTCGCAGCAGAAGCCCTCCCTCGCGGCTGGAGCGCGGCACGGAGGCCCCACGGGGTGGGAGGGGCGGGGGCCTCTCTTGCAGGGGCCTCGAGCGCAAGCCGCGCTTCGCGCATCGCGGCTTGGGCCGGAGAGGCGCCCTCCTCCAGGGAGGCGGCGCGAGGGCGCGAAGAGAACAGCGCGTCGCGCATCGCGGGGCGCGATGCGCGAAGTCAGGTGCTCTTGAAGGGAGGGCGGAGTGAATCTTTCGTGCACGTATAGAGGGTCGAGGTCATCGGGCGTTTTCGGCTGTCGCAGAGGTCTTGCGGCTAGCTGCGCCGACGCTGAAGGGATGCCAGCAGTGTCGTCACGGGCGGGATTGGGTGCGGGAGGAAAGGGGCGGCAGGAGATGCCAGAAGGGCGGCATGGAGCAAAGGCGCAGCAAGAGCAAGTGGCACGAGAGGAAAGGGCGGCGGAATGGGTTCAACGGGCAGCAGGGAGGCGAGCAGTGTGGGCCCGTTTGGGTGCAATCTGCCCAGGAGTTCTTTTGGACCGTCCGGGGGCCCTTTCGATTTTGCTGGGGACTTTTTCGGGCCCTCGGGTTGTCTTGAGGCCCTCGACAGCTTTCCCGAATCTATCTTTTCTAAGGTTTTGAGTGTAGCCTTCTGCAGATCCCGACACCGCGCCTGTGTTGTCTGGCTGAGGCTTGTTGGATGCCTCTTCGTTCGTTTCTCATGCGGAGCCTCTTGGGGGTCTCTGGAGGGCTTCTTGAGCTTATAGGCCTCTAGGGGGGTTTCTTGAGGGTCTTCTCGAAACATCGGCGAGCTGTTGGGCCCATCTTGGAGGGGAGGCTTCAGCTATCTGGCGGTGGCACGCTTTTTTGGGTCCCTTCTCTTCGGCCTGTCTCGGATGCTTCTTGGGCCCCTCTTCTCTCGGGGCGAAATATGGGGCCTCTTGGGTCGTCTTGGACGCTCTTGAGACAACAAGAAGGTAATGCTTCAATCACACCACCCAACACGCAGGTTCAAGCGACTTTAGCCTCCCAGGCCAGCCTCGAGGAACTCGAAGACTCCCCAAGAGACCCCCAAAACGGCTCCAGCTTGGGCTGTTGGGCTATCTTTGGGCACGTTCGACGTTTCATTTCCGAGCCGCATTACATGCATGTCAGCTCGGGGTCAACGGGGGAAGGAACGGGAAGTCAATGGGATGGGGTTGCCCCCCAGCCCGCCCGGCCCCTCCTGTCGGGGAAGGAACTAAATCAAAGGGGCTTTATTTCGATTCGATTGCGATTTGTCATGTTCGGTTTCTCTTGGGCTGGTGTGCCTGACGCGGATGACCAAAGGAGGCCAATGCAAAACGGGAATGGCTTCAATTGGAGAAGCCCCTCGCACACGCTGGCAGGGTCGGCGTTTTGTTGATCTCTGGAAGCCTCTGGGGGCCTGTGGGGGCTTACAAAAACCTGCCGACACGCTTGGGGACCCCGAGAGGGAAGATGCAAAAGAGGAGGAGGAGGAAGAAGAGGAGATGGAGAAGGTGGAGGAGGAGGATGAGGAGGATGAGGTGTTAGAACATAGCGTTGCGATTGGGTGAAAAGGATGTAAGTAATTGTTTAGTGGGCAAGCGGATGTGGTTACAGACGCCATTTGACGCAAGTGACCAAGCAGTGCAGAGTTTGTCCCTTGCCTTTTGACACATAACATGAGTCCGTTCCCGTGCACATCCTCTTAGGGATTTCTCGCGGTAGCGGGGTGGGATCAATGCGGCAGCAGCAGCAGCGCCCGCACATCCAGGAGACCCGTCTCCCGAGTTAAACACACCCCAATAGCGCGGTCAACTGCTTAACTCGAGTCCAGCGAGGTTTTGCCAGTTATGGGAAAGTAGCCGTGAGGGCCAATTATGAGGGAGTGCGAGAGTTCGTGGCGAGACAGACAGCCGAAGGTATTCATATTGTCACCTGGGAGGAAAGCTATGGGCTCTTGCCAATGAGTCAGAAAACGAACTCCCTGGTGGTACTTATCGTCGTCCGCAACATGTACGCATAGGATTTGCCAACACAGTGCAATAGAGAGTTGAACGCGTGGAAGAACAGACGGACGCGCACAACAATGAAAAATGATTAGGGCATCAAGATCGAAGAGTCACTCGTTGATCGTAAAAACAAAGCAGGGGGGCGGACATAAAACCAGTTAGCGAATACAAGGCCACGCAGCAGTTCAAAACCTGCGCGGGAGAGATAAGCGAGTTTCGTGAGTGGAGCGAGAAGCTCTCACACCCGCTGGCGCAGGTCAGTCCCTAGTGTCGCAAAGCTTTGAATAGTTTAGGATACAGACGTGAAACAATGGACTGACGAGGGTGGCGATGAGATGGTCAGGGTTCTCCATGGCAGTTTAATAACAGCGGGCTAATTAAACTGAAACCAGCCAGGCCAAACTAGAGTGCGGCAAAGGGGAGTTTGAAACATTGAAGACATGGTACATCAGCCGAACGGTGACATGTGGCTTATATTCAGCCACAATGTATATGGAGTGGGACCCCCTGAAAAGTTGGCGGGGGTCTGGACGGGGGACGGACTGCAGGCGTATCCAAAATTATGCAAGTGTTATCCCGCAGTTGTTTGAGTCACTCTGTCGGCCACGATGGGGCTTGCCGTGAACTTTGGCAAGCCGAAGACATGGTGACGTAGCCACTTATTTAGAACAGTTGTCGGCCTTGGTGGTGACCCTGGTGAAAAACTGCTTCATATTGCTCGTGAGTGTTGCCTTCGGAGTTGCGGCGCCGAAAACTATCGTGAAACGTGCTGGTGACTTGTTCGAGGGTTGGCGCCAGGGGTGCTGCAGGGCTCCGGAGTCACTCGCGCAAGAAGCTATAAAGCAACCGCGCGTTAAGAGTAAAGATTGGGCACGCGAGCTTAGATGCCGACGCTCGGAACCGCGACGCCATGGGCATCGGTGGAGTCGGCGGAACTCGCGTGGAACAGGTTGCACCTTGGATGCGCGCGAAGGCTGGGGCAAGGGGGATATGTGGACGAGGGCGGTCATTGGTGGGCAGATGTTCATTGGGGTCAAGAGGGCGAGGATGGAGGAGAGAGCGGCGTGGATGCAGTTAACAGGGGCATACGAAAAGGGGAGAGGGGCGCAAGTTTTCTCTCGGGCGCGTAGCTGCGAATTGCCGAATCGGATGAAGAACTCGAGAAGGTTATGGTGGGAACGAGGGGGGGGGAGATGACCTGCGGGAAATGCGTCGGATGGGGCGGCTTCGGCAGTTTTAGCAGCAAAGGGCCCGGGGGATGGAGCGCAGGGGGATAGGTCCCGATGGGCGACTGGGAACGTCGCAAGCGCGGGAAAATGAGGCATATTCCGGACCGGTGCGCAGACGATGGAAAAATGAGGTTGAGCAGCGCAAGGAGACAGGGCCCGAGCTAGACAAGCGCGGAGGAGCGGCTGGGGCGCAAAGCATTTCATTGGGGCAGAATGCCTGGATGTCATGGAGTGGACGCGCCGTGCGACCAACTTTGGTTAGGAAGATGGGCCCGGCAATGTCACGGGAGAAAGAAGAACAGCGCGACGATGAGGTCAGGAGTAGTGCGAGACAACGGAGAGGGCGCGTCGTGCCCGCGTTGCGGCCGCAACGGCCACTGGGAATCCAGAGTGCGCAGGAGTTGGCGATTGGAGAAGGACAGGCAACGAAAGAGCGCTGAAGTACAGTTGGTGGAAGCTCCTGGAAGTTCCAGGCGCCAGTCGCGAACGGGCGCGCGCGGCGCAGTTGGCGCCCCCGCCACGTGAGAGGATAGGCTCGATGGAGGAATTGCTCCGCGGGAGATGGGGGGCCGAGCGACAGTATTCCGGCCATCTCCGCAGATTCAATGTGTTAGGAGGAAGGGGCGGTGAGAGGGTGGAAGGTGGCCCATGCAGAATAAAATTCTTTTGATGCAGTGCAGTGGCACCAAGGTGACTCGGAATAAGGTGGTGCTGAACAGGGGCCGCGCCCGTGTTCAGCCAGAGGCGGGCGTGATCGCGTTCGCTGGCCTTGGGCGGGGCGCCCTCGAAAGCGGCGGCGATCCCGCAGTCGCGTCGCTCGAGGAAGCCGCCGAGCGCGCGTGGGATTTGATTGTGGGGGTTGAATTTGGCCCCGCTGGGGACTCGCGTGCCACTCGCGAAAGTGTGGGAGCTGTTCGAACCGTGTTCGGACAGTTCGGGCGATGAAGTTTGTGCTGGGCAGTGATGCTTTGGTTCAGTGGTTCGTGTCGCGCGCTTCGTTCGGCGCCGAACATACATGTGCCGGGAGCTGATGGAAAGGCAGCGCGTGCGAAATGCAGGGCGAGAAGTGCCAGCGAATATTTGCCGAACTTTTCGGAGTTATATATACACAACCAAGAGTAAGGAAGCGGGGGGGGGGGGGGGGGGGGGGGGATCCGAGTGCAGGCGCAGGATGGTGAGTGATGTGTTCTCGGGTATTGCAGAAGTTAGTCAAGAGCCCATCATTGGCACGCCATGGGCACCACTTAAGTCGCAGGCATTCAGGGGAAAATGGCGTGAGGAAGAGTAGTGACACATAGTTGAGGTAACGAGCATGACGGGGCTTCCGTGGCAACCCGACCCCAATTCTTCGGAATTTGATTTGAAAGTGAGGGTGATCATGCCCATTCTCAGGCAACCCAGGGGCGACGGCGGCAGCGACGCCGAGCCCATCTGGGCCCGAGGAGTAGCTGTTGGGGGTGCGGAGTGCTTAGCCATGGGTCCACGCCCAGACGGTGTGTCTATAAAGCCGTAGTAAGATGGGCGCCAGCCATTAGCGGCGCGGCGTCGAGTTCCGCGCGCGAGTCATCGAATGGCTAGAATAACGGGGCGATCCGAACGTCCAGGAGAGGCTGGCCTCAGCTCAAGTCAGACTGGAACAGCTTGCCCTAGAAGAGAGAAGCCTCGCGCCCAACGCAATGCCATGTTCGCGATCTCGTCGACGTTCTGACCCACAGGAATCGGATGGCCATGTGGCAGCGCAGCGTGCCCAGCGCAAGTTTGGGCGTTCCCTGCAGGTGCCCGCCGACCAGCATCAGAGAGCGAAGGCAAATCTGAAAGACCCGCGCGTATGGCACGTAGTCGTGGAAATGAGTGGTGGTGGTGGTGGTGGTGGTGGTGGTGGGGGGCGCCCGAGCGGCCCGTGACGCATCCAAGGATATCGTCGAGAGGGAGCTAGGACAAGGAGAGACAGGATGAGATAATCTTACGTTGGGGAGGAAAGAGCAGCCGATGAAACAATGCCACCACGCTCGGCGTCGTTAGCGACGCCAGGGGTCAAGAGGGAACGGGGGGGCATGGGCGGGGAACTTGACCCAAAGGACCCGTCTGCCGACGCAGCGATCGCGCTGGAATCGGACGAAATCCACGGGCAAGTCAAGCGGGGCCCCATTCCATGGTCGTCGCCACGAACAACTTCAACGATTGGTTAGTTAATCGAGGGGCCCAGATTTCCAAGACATGCAGTGCAGTGAAAAGGGTTGCAAGGCAATATGGGACAGGCCGGGGAAAGTTCAGGCGCGCGTCGCCGTGGCGTGTTCCCTTATCAGCGTAATTGTCATGGCAGACAAGGTGGGGCGTTTGACGGCGCGAGACGGGCGCGGGAACCCATGGGTTGTATCGATGAGGCCACGAGGTATACATATTAGCATATTACTCACATGACATCTGCGCCCTTGCTGGTAGGTTGTCCAATGTCTTCGGTTTTCATTAGTTTACAGATGCGCTGTGTCGAACTTGGGAGAGGGCTGCATGGTGGAAATGCTCGCAAGTTGCGTGCAGCACTTCGGCTTCGTTGTCGAGTCTGGTGGAGTCCAAAGGAGTTTGCTACACTTTCTCTTCAAAACCACCTTGCTGGAGCATCTTGTCGGCGCGCCATCTCGGTGCGGCGAATGCTGGGCAACCTGGAATTAGCTTGGTCGAGGGGGGCATTTGCCGATCTGACGTGACGCAATTGATCACTTGGGAAGAATCAGCCATGGGCGAGGGCGACGCGTTTCATGACCAACAGCAGCTTAATTCGAAGAGAGGTCAGCCTTAAGGGCAGAGGTCTGCTGCGCCGACGCACGTATCTGATTGGGGGGGCAGAACCGGCGGGGCAGCGGTGCAACCCGACAAGTTGTGTCGCGCCAGAATCCTTGGGTTAATCAGACAAGTGGGGGCTTTGCTGTCGAGCGGGATGCTCATGCGCAGCTGTTGAGGCGGACTTGTTACGCGGAATCCCAGATGAGTTTCAGGGGGAATGTGCGAAATCAGTCAAACAGACTCGGGAGAGGCTATGGACCTGGAGTGTGCCAATCGAGATTATGGGGCCCAGAGGCTGATGTTGCCAGGGTCCCATATGTCTAGTGTGGAACATGTGCGTTAGTCGCAGAGCCACCAGCTTGGGCTCTGGCCGAGCCTCTGAGGACAGGTCAGTTCATGAAATCTTGGGCAAAGAAAGAAGACGAGTCAAAGGAATGCTCGGGAGTCTCGAGGCCAAGTTCAAGTGCCATCCAGTGGGGGGCGCGCGGGCCCATGCGCGGGAGTGCGATGCATGCGACCACCAGGCTTGCTTGGTGGTCGGTTAATGCTGTTAGGCGGCGATGCCGGTTTACATATGTTTACAGGTGAAGTCAGGAAAGACGTCGACTTGCACATGGGGGCTTTAGGCACCCAGGAGTTAAACGTGAAGAGGTTCAGTCCACGCGAGTATTGAGGGGGATCTTAGACAGAGCCAGGATGGGTTTTGGCATGGAGCTGAACGGAGCCACGGGGGAAGACTAGCGAGGGGACTGGAGCTTGAAAGCCGCAGGGTGCAACCAAGTGTACGGGGCGACAAATTACGGTCAACGAGGAAGATGACAGCATGCAGATATGTATCAGACCGTATCGGTTGGGGTCAGTGGTTCGGATCAAGATGCGTCTGACATGCAGTGCGCCGTCAAAGAGTTTACTGTGCCCGTGGCGCACGCAGTATTGGGGCCCGAGAGAAGTAGGACAAACTCGGGACATCTCTCAATAACCAGAGTGGGTACAGTAGTTTGCACAATTATCAGGTATTGCTGGTGATATGTGCAGACATCTAGTGCCAGGTGCAACAAGAGTCGCAAACCGACTAGTGGGGGAGATGTTCTGTGGGGCGGGGACCTGATCCAATCTTGGAGCAGCGCGCAGGGCGGTATAGTCCCATTAGTTGGGGAAGCAGGGTATCATGGAATTTTTAACGGAGGATTCGCGAGCTTAGGGAGTCAGTTAGTGTCCGGCATGTTTAGCATCCCCACTCGGCTAGTTATGAAGAGCGATGCAATCGCAGCTGTCGCCATATCAAGGAGGAGGGGGATAGGACAAGTGAGGCGCATTGACGTCTGCCAACCCGAGCCAGCTCATCGCCTCACTGAAGCGGCGGTAGATGAGATCTCGGGCTGGGCTTACACTGCCATTCGTGACGTGTAAACGGATGCTACTATCATGGGCCCTCCGTTTGGGGCCAAGGCGCCATCTCCGCTTGCGCCGCGGACTCTGCCCAAAGTTGCGCCAGCAAAAGCGGCTGGTGGCGCGCCGTTCCTGCGGGGCGCTCCAGGGCGGGGCGGCCAGTTTAAGCGGCGCCAGCGCCCGAGAAGACACCTCCGCCCAGTAAGCGAGGGGGGCGCAGCAGGAGGGGCCGCCAAGAGAGACCGATCCTGCGACCGTGGACGTCCGCCCAGCGTCGCAGGCCCCAGCAGCGGCGGCGAGTTTGCCGGTGGCTTTTGAGCGGAAGGGGCCTCGCGTCACTGCCAGTTGGAGCAGCCAGACCCCCCCGACAGCATTCCACCGTGGAGGCGTTTGCCAGTGCCTGAGCCGCGGCCATCGTCGCCAAGCGCCGTTGGTCGCACCTGGGTCTGGTGTGGTTAAGCAAGGGGGCGACGATTTGCATGGCCCCGACATCGATCCGATCCCGGAGCGGTGCGAGTGGGGTATTCAAGCCGCGCGCATTTTTCGGGGTAGTTTCTGCGGTTACTGGATAGGAGATAAGCAAACGCGTGAACTTACAGAGACTTCCGAGCAGGTCATCTCGCGACAGGGTCGGTTGGTATTCAAACCCCACTCTGAATTCCGCTACGGTGGCGCATGCCATTTTTTCCGTTACCGTACCTGGACGGGCTTCCATGTAGCGGAACGAGCTAATAGGCCACCGCTTGGCGTCTCACGATGCGTGGATTATCCAGGTTGGCCGCCGCCCGTCCAAGTTACCCAGAAACTACAGTGCGCCGTGGGGCCCGAGGGGTCTTAACCCGTTGTTCACCACCCTCGGTTGTGGCCACCGAGCAGGTCCTCATCTCCTGACGTTCCCAGGGCGCCGGTCTTCATCCAGGCCGCCCCTAAGACGCAATCATGTGGGGTCATCAACGTGCTCGGTGCCATTTTGGGAACCTGGTGGGCGGGCGACCCGGTGATCCTTTAGGTCGAGGTTATCTTTGACAAGTCCTGGCAGGAAACGCGGCGAGATCAGCGCGGCCAGTGTGTCTGTGAGCTTTGCGACGGAAGAGTTAGCCTACTTCTTTATTCAACTGGCGGATGGGTTGGTGATCTATTGCGGGACGTGCGATGCCCCCGAGCAGTTGCCGCGAGATGAGATGCGCGCTCCGCGCCGGACCCGGGCGCGCGCCGCCGCCGCGCGGAACTCCAAGTCTTGCTGTCGCGCGCCCATCGTGCAGTCGATCTCACCACGCGTTCCTGTTAGACGCCGCGCCAGAGCGAGGAGGGGGGCTGCTTGCTGGCAGGCCTGGTTGCCGGCATCTGGCTCCGATCTCGGGATCGAGGGTGGCAGGTGGTTGGCGCGCCCTCGCGCCAGCAAGGCGCTGCTCAGGATGAGCGGAGATCTGCGTGCGTACTTCCCGTGTTGCTCGCGCCAGCCGCATGTTCATCGTGGGAGGCAAGGGGGCTTTGCGAGAGTGTAGTGGACAGGGGGAGCATGCAGCCAGTTAGGGGCCATGATTACGGCTGCTGGGTTAATGGAGAGCAAAACGATGAGGCCGACCATTCCATAGGACTGTGCGACCTTGGGGATGAGGTCATGAGAATAACAGGTCGCCCATATTCAAATCAGACATCACCCCAGAGCAAGTTGAAATGCGTGGCGACCGCCGTTGCCAGCGTTAGTCGTTGCCTTCCGTAGCACCCCGCAGTTGCGGATAAGAGTGAGGGGGCGGGCGCGGGCGACGCGGGCGTCGTCGAGCCGGCGGATCTCGTGGCCCCCACCTTCCCTGTCGATGGCGCTCTCCTCTTCCTCCTCTTCCTCCTCCTCCACCTCCTCCTCCTCCTCGTCGTCCTCCTCCTCCTCCTCTTCCTCGTCCCCGTCCTCATCGTCATCGTCATCCTCCTCCTCCACCTCGTCCTCCTCCTCTTCTTCCTCGTCCTCCCTCTCCCCCCCCTCTTCCTTTTCATCATCGTCCTCCCATTGTCGTCCTCCCCCTCATCGGCCTCCATCATCGTCCTCCCATTGCCGTCCATCATCAGCATTCTCCCCCTCCTCCCCCTCCTCGTCCTCCTCCTCCCCCTCCTCCCCCTCCTCCCCCACCTCGTCCTCCTGCTTCTCCTCCTTTTCTTTCTCCGCGTTCTCTTTACATCCTCTCTTCTTCCGCGTCCTCCTCGTCCCCTGTTTACTCCTCCTGCCTCTCCCTCCTTTCCCAATGTAACTGCAACGCAATCCTTTTGTTCCGCCTTATGCTCCCCGACTTCTCTGATCAAGGCAACTCGCCAAGGCAAGGTTGCCGGACGGGCTGGTGTGGATGCGCGGGGCCTGAAGAGGTCCTTGCGGGCTCAGACGGCATGCAAAAATCCGCCGCCGCGCTTGTGCGGCATTGGTTTGTTCAGTGAACATGGTTTGGGTCGCGGGTGGATCGCGGGTTCTCCACCTCCACCCGGAAGGAATGCAAAAGCAGCCCGCCGCAGGCGCCAACAAACATTGGTTTGTACACTGAACGTGGTTTGGGTCGCGGGTGGGCCGCGGGTTCTCCACCGGGAACGAATGCAAAAGATGCCCGCCGCAGGCGCCGAAAAATGTGGTTTGTACCCTGAACGTGGTCGCGGGTGGGCCGCGGGTTCTCCACCTGAAACGAGTGCAGAAGATGCCCGCCGCAGGCGCCGAACAATGTGGCTTGTACCCTGAACGTGGTTTGGGTCGCGGGTTGGTCGCGAGTTGGTCACGGGGTGGGTCGCGGGCTCTCCACCTGGAAGGAATGCAAAAAAATCCCGCCGCAGGCGCCGAAAATGGTGGTTTGTACCTTCAACGTGGTGTGGGTCGAAGGTGGGTCGCGGGTGGATCGCGGGGTGGGTCGCGGGTGGGTCGCGGGTGGGTCGCGGGTGGGTCGCGGGTGGGTCGCGGGTGGGTTGCGGGGCGGGCCGCGGGTGGGTCGCGGGGTGGGTCGCGGGGTGGGTCGCGGGGTGGGTCGCGGGGTGGGTCGCGGGGTGGGTCGCGGGGTGGGTCGCAGGTGGGTCGCGGGTGGGTCGCGGGTTGGGTCGCGGGGTGGGTCGCGGGTTGGGTCGCGGGTGGGTCGCGGGGCGGGTTGCGGGTGGGACGACGACAACAAACAACAACGAACAACAACAAACAACAACAACAAACAACAACAACAACAACAACAACAACAACAACAACAACAACAACAATTACTAGCACGTGGGGACACTCCGTTCTCACCAGTGCCAGGGTTTTCATACGACGCCTGCCAATACCCCCACTTTGTGGGGGGGCCGGTTCAAGCTCTACCACATTTCCAAACGACTCTTCGCCACCACCCACACCCAACTTCCCGCCCTATGACGTTCGGACACTTCATTTCGTGGCCTGCGGACGACCGTGGCTACTACACTGGCGCGTGGCTACTACACTGGCGGATTGTGGCCCCTGGCAGGCGCGCGAACGCCGTTAAAAAAACTTGCGAAAGTAGCTCGCGCGAGCTCATGTAACATAAATGTTGAAAAACCATTGGTTTTTAAGGATTCGGACAGCGCGCGCGGGTAGAAATTTTGAAAATCCGTGCACGTGTTTTTCGAGGACCTACGGTGCGATTCGTGCGATTTTATGATACGCGGTGCTGAAATTCTTAAGAAACCCAATGGTGTTTGAAGATTTCGGCGTGCGCGCGCGAAGAAAAAACGAATGTGTCCCATATGGTATTATTTGACAGGGATGATGGCCCTGGCAGGCGCGCAACCGTTGTTGCAGAAGTTCGAAGCACGTGAAAAAGTTGCTCGCAAGAGCCCGTTTGACAGAAATGTTGAAAAAGTATTGGGTTTCCTAAGAAATCCGCAAGAGCGCGCGGGATGAATTTTTGAAACTTTTTTTTTTGAAAAACCATTGGGTTTTTCATGTTTTTATGTTAAAATCGCTACGAAAACTAAGGTTTTGGAAGGATTTCATCTTGCGCGCGCGAGTGTGCACTTCGTGTCATTTTTTGCAAAGGATTCTTGAAGTTTGGCTATGTTAGAACAAGACATGTCATTTTATATTGTTTTTTGACAGGGAAAGCGGGCGTCAACAAAACAACCGGATCCGGACTCCCCCGTTTTGCCTGAGACTTCCTCACGGAAATGATGAAAACGTGGCTGCGGCCTAGGCGCGGCGGGGGGGTCGCGCACCAGGGGTCCCAACAATAATTATTCTTTAAAGTAATAATGTTCAACGAGAATCCGCGCCGCGGAATTCCAATTCAGCCACGCAGCCAGGGACAGTGAATGACCGTTCGGCCCCCTCACTCTGATAACGAATCTGTTCTAGAGAGTTACTGACCGTGTATGGCGTGGTGGGAAGCCTCTGCGCTGTCACGCCCGAGCCAAAGTCACCTTGTGCCAGTGCTTGTTACGCGTACTCTTGATGTCACATCTTGCTTGCCTCGCTGGGTTGGAGGCTCGGCCTTGGGTTTCTGATAACTGAGCAGAATTATCTCCCATCCAGCCTGTTTGGTGTTTGCTTCTCCCCGCAGGGGAGGAGGAGGCGGATGAGGAGGAGGAGGCGGATGATGATGATGATGATGATGATGATGATGATGATGATGATGATGGTGATGGTGATGAGGATGAGGATGAGGATGAGAATGAGGATGAGGATGATGAGGATGATGATGATGATGATGATGATGATGATGATGATGATGGTGATGGTGATGAGGATGAGGATGAGGATGAGAATGAGGATGAGGATGAGGATGAGGATGAGGACGATTATGATGATGATGATGATGCTGATGATGATGATGATGGTGATGGTGATGAGGATGAGGATGAGGATGAGGATGAGGATGAAGATGAGGATGAGGATGAGGATGAGGACGATTATGATGATGATGATGATGATGATGATGATGATGATGACGACGACGATGATGATGATGATGATGATGATGATGATGATGATGATGATGATGATGATGATGATGATGATGATATGATGATGATGATGATGATGAGGATGAGGATGAGGATGAGGGAGATGAGGATGAGGATGAGGATGAGATGAGGATGAGGATGAGGATGAGGATGAGGATGATGAGGATGAGGATTGAGGATGAGGATGAGGTGAGGCTGAGGCTGAGGCTGAGGCTGAGGCTGAGGCTGAGGAGGAGGAGGAGGAGGAGGAGGCGGAGGAGGAGGAGGAGGAGGAGGATGGTGGGGAGGAGGACGAGAAGGACGAGGAGGAGGAGGAGGGGGAGGAGGAGGAGGAGGAGGAGGAGGAGGTGGAGCAGGAGAGGAGGAGGAGGAGGGACGAGCAGGAGGAGGACGAGGAGGAGGCCGAGGCTTAGAAGGAGGAAGGAGGAGGAGGAGGAGGAGGAAGAGGAGGAGAAGGAGGAGGAGGAGGCGGAGGAGGAGGGGCGGAGGAGGAGGACGAGGAGGGAGAGAGGAGGAGGAGGAGGAGGAGGAGTAGGAGGAGGAGGAGGGGAGGAGGAGGAAGAGGAGGTGGAGGAAAAGGAGGAGGAGGAGGAGGAGGAGGAGGAGGAGGAGGAGGAGGAGGATGAGGCCATCGCCCTTGGCCTGCAGCGCAGGCCACCTCCAGCGGCGAGCCGCCCTCGCTGGCGTGGGGGATGCACGGGCCAGCGGGGGCGTGGGCGCTGCTCCAGGGCGCTGGGCGCGGGGCTCGTTTACCAGACCTCGAGGCCGTGCCCGCGGCTGTGGCCGACGTTGCGCTGCTGGCCTGGCTCGGGGACCTCCGCGGCGCCGCCGAGCTGTCCGCGGTCTGCGCGGCGGGCGGCAAGGCTTTGCTCCCGCCGCGAAGGTATCGAAGACGCCTACGGCGAATCACCGCCGCCCCCTGCCTTTTTGGAAACGCCTATGTGGCCGAACGTTGTGGCCAGAGGCCTGCCATGCCATCGGACCATGTCTTCCCCGAATCGGTTTGGAAAGGGTTCGGGGAACACGGTGGGCGAGGCTGGGCCGACTTGGGCCTTTCTTGGGGTGCTCCAGTGCCGTCTTGGAGGCCATCTTGAGCGTCTTGGAGGCCTCTTGGGCCGCCTTGGGGGCCTCTTGGGGTCGTCTTGGGGGCCTCTCGGGCCGTTCTGGGGCCATACCGGAGACAGCTTGGGCGATCTTTGGGGGCTCTTGGGCCGTCTCGGGCCGTCGGAAGGCCGAAAAAAGCGAATGCCACAATCCTTCACAAACTGTCGGTAAATCAATGATTTTGGCCTTTTCGGGCCTTCCTGGAGGCCCTCTTGGAGGCCTCTTGGGCTGTCTTGGGCCATTTTAGGGCCATCTTCGGCCGTCTTGGTGGGCTCCTGGCCCGTCTGACGCCGTCGGAAGCCGTTTGGGGCGCCTCTCTGGGCCGACTTGGGGCCCTCTTGGAATGCTCCAGGGCCGTCTTGGAGGCCATCTTGGGCGTCTTAAAGTCCTCCTGGGCCGTCTTGGGGGCCTCTTGAGGCCGTCTTGGGGGCCTCTTGGGCCGGGGTCATCTTGGAGGCCTCTTGGGCGATCTTTAGGCGATCTTTGGGGGCTCTTGGGCCGTCTCGGGCCGTCGGAAGGCCGAAAAGAAGCAAATGTCGAAATCCTTCAAAACCCTAGGGAAAATCAGTTGTGTTGGCCTCTTCGGGCCCTCCTTGAGGACCTCTTGGAGGCCTCTTGGGTCGTCTTGGGCCGTATTGGAGGCCTCTTGGGCGAACGTGGAGGTATCTTGGACTCTCTTGGGCCATCTTGGGGGCCGTCTTGGACCATCTTGGGCGGACTTGGAGGCCATCTTGGACCATCTTGGAGGCCATCTTTGGCCATCTTGGAGGATTTTTTTCCGGATTGAGGTCCTTGGCAATCTTTCCGGGTGGCCGGCGGGACGGGCCGAAGCCCCAGGGGGAGTTCTTTTGGAAAAAGAACCAAAACCAAGACCGAGAGGGTTCAGCACGCCAGGCAACCCTGCGATGAATCGACAGGGGGCGGCGGATCTAGTGGCCTTCGGCCCATCCCGCCACCGCGCCTGGGATGTAGGTCGGAGTCCTCTTGGATGCTCGTGGGGAATCTCTTGGGAGGCCTCTTGGAAGCCTCTTGCAGGCGGTTTTGGGGTGTCTTGAGACATTTCGGGGGCCTCTTGGGGTTTCTTTTGGGTTTCTTGGGGGCTTCCTGGGGTTCCTTGGCGGCCCCTTTGGGCCTTTCTTGGGACCCCCTGGGGGCACTCTTGGGCCTTCTTGGGGGCATCTTGGGCCGTGTCGTGGCCTTCTTTGGGGCCTCTTGGGTGGACCGCCTTGGGGCCCTCTTGGGTGCCCTGTGGGTTGTCTCGGAGAACTGTCAGCCAGGAAAGGCGAGAACGCTAACATCTTTCCACAACCCATTGGAAATCAGTGAACTCGTGCCTCTCGGGACCCTCTCGGGATTGCCTTTTGGAGCTTCCTTGAGGCGTTTTGGGGTAGGTTAGCACCCGCTTGTTTCCCAATGTGCGGACAGCCAAGGTAACGAATTATGTGTAACAAGCTGGTGCGCCCGCTTTCCTGGGCCACCAGGCGGGGCCTCCGAGGGCGTACTGCGGCCATGTTGATCGCTTTTGAGAGCGCTCGTGGGCCGTCTCGGGGCAGTCTTGGGGCCCCCTCCTGGCCTCGGGAAGGTTCCCTAGCGACACGGCGCCCGAGAGACGCGCCACGCCCCGAGAGCGTCCAAGAGCGTCCAGGGCTCGGGGTCGGGCCATTGAGTGCTCTACCCCTCTATACAGAGGACTCCAGGGACCTGAGGACACTCCAACGCAGTGCGAAGTCTCTGGGTTTCGGGACAGGTCCAGCGACAAGGCCCACCGACGCGCCACACCCAGGGGCGTCCGGAAGTCGGGGCTGTGGACCCTTTTTTGGGCGTCGCGTCATTGGGGGGGGCGATAGATGCGGGGGGGGGCAGCGAGGGCTGCCGAAAAGGGGCCCTTGAGGGCCTCTGAAGGGGGCCTGAGAAGGGCACCTTTCTCCCCCCCCCTGTGTATCGTCCCCCCATTAAGCGAAACCCATCGTAAGAGAGAGCTCGATTCTCTATGCAGAGGACCGAGGGACTTGAGGACACTCCACTGCAGTGCCTCGCGGCACGGTGGCGGATATACGCAGACGCTTCGCAGTGGATTGTTCCTGAGCCTTACGGGGTGGGGTGGCGGTGTATAGTCGGGGAAACGTAAGACTCGAGTAAGCCGGAACTCGGGTTTGCCGACTTTTTTTGACGAGCGCGTCCTGGATTTTGGCGGTCCCGTTTTCGTGGGATGTCTGCAGCGGGAGCCCGCGTCAAATTTCAGATTGGGTCTCGTCATTTTTATGATGGCCCCCGTCAGGCCAACCCGAGTCCACCGTGCACGAGTCTTAAGTCTCCCCGATATAGGTAACAACCACTAGGAGCCAACGACTTCATCCACCAAACCCTCCTCGAAGGCACATAACAAACGCACCGGCTGGTGCCAGTGCGTATTTCCCCACCATCATGTGGTGTTGAGTCCTCATGTTGAAGCGACAGCGCCCCGCGTCCTCCTCTCCTCCTCTTTCCTCCCTCCTCCCTCCTCCCCCTGCTAACTCTTGCTTCCCGCATCAGTTCACCAGTTCGGCACACCCTCACACGTTTCGTGGTCCCAGAGGGATCTCCACCGAAGGTCCCAGGAGGACGTACCACATGTGGCTGCCCCACCCACTTCGGCACATCTCTCACACGTTTCGTGGTACCTCACGGAGCTCCACCTAGGCCCCAGGTGGGTTCACCACATGCGGTCGCCCCACCCATATTGGCACACCCCTCACACGTGTCGTGGTCCCCTAGGGATCTCCACTTAGGGCCCAGCGGGGTGTGAACATGCGGCCGACCCGCCCATTTTGGCGCACCCCTCACACGTTTCGTGGACCCGGAGGGAGCTCCACCGAAGGCCCCAAGGGGGTGTACCACATGCAGCCACCCCACCCACTGCGGCACATCCCTCGCATGTTTCGTGGCCCCAGAAGGGTCTCCATCTAAGGCCCCATGGGAGACATTCGGCCGCCCTACTCATTTCGGCACCCCTCACACGTTTCGTGGCCCTATAGGAAGCCCCCCTTCGAAGGCCCCAGTACCAGGGCCCGCATGCCACGTTTCGTGGTCCCATAAGGAGCTCCACCGAAGGCCCCAATGACAGCGCCCGCATGGCGGCCCCGCCCCATTTCAGCACACCTCTCACACGCTTCGCGCTCCCATACTTAAAGCCTCAGTGGCAGCGCCCGCATGGTCGCCCCGCCCCATTTCGGCACACCCTTCACACGCTTCGTGGCCCCTAGCAGGAGATGCACCGAAGGTGATATTCACAACGACAGTGCTCGCAACTGCAAATAGCTGGGTCCTTCGCCAGAATAATTTTTTTTGGCCTGGTGCCCCCCGCTGCTTGCCATCCTGGGGCGAGGGTTGAGCGTCGAGGTTGGCTGCGCGCAGAAGGGTGGTCGGGCGCGGAGGGTCTGCCTTCTGATTGGGTACTCTTAGAACTCGTGGGCCCTCAGCGCTCCAGACTCCGAATGGCCTCCATGGACAGACACGCGGTACAGTTTGCACACATCTTCCGGATCACCGGAAGGCCCTGTCGGCCTTGGAGCAGCTGGTCGCCGAGATCGGCCGGGCGGAGAAGGCGTCCGGTGCATTCAGCTGCGCTTGCCGCGCGTCTCCGATGCCGCGCCGTGGGGGTGGGATGGGTGGACCGCGCCCCGCCAGGAGCTTTCTTGTTCCTGCTTCATGTTGTAACGTGGAAGGCGACAGCGCAGGGGCTTGGAGCTCACGAGTGGACGCACGTGTTGGGCTCGACGCGTCGCGGGGCCGTGATCGCTGTTGCGCCAGAAGCGGATTTCATGGGCAAAGCTAAGGGCGCGACACGCCAACCGCTGTCCGTCGCAGTGGCGATTTCTTTCCGAGGACCTGCCGCGCCGACCCGACTCCCCGTCTCCTCCCAAGAGGGGTGCACCTGGAGCAGGGCACCTACAAGGCCCGCGACGGCACCGAGATCGGCCTGGTGCACGCCTGGGCGGCCGCACCACCGGAGGAGCTCTGCGAGGGTGGGAGCGGAGGGCGGACGGTGGTGGTGCGCTGGGGCGGCAACGCCGAGCTGGCCGCCGAGGTGGTTCGCCCGGGCTCCCCCTGGGAGGAGATGGTCGCCTCAGGCACGGACGTGCTGGGTGGGACGGAGTCTCACGGGGTGGGCAGGAGCCTGGAGCCTTTCCACGAGTTGATCTTCGGTTTGCATGCTCGTTTCGCCCGCACCATGCTTCGCTCGCGGGTCGTCTCGTCCCCGCGTTCGTCTCGCCAGGGCTCGTTTCTCCCGCGCTCGTTGTGCCTGTCTTCCCTGCAGCGCGCGGGCTGGTGGCATGGGGTCTTGGGCGTATGGATTCACCCTCGACTGGACGTTCAATACCCCGAGCCTTTAATTACTTGCGTCTCGGACTCAGCACGGAGGGCTAGTGGCCTGGAGTTTGGGACTCAGTGCTTGGGTGTTCACGTCTCTGGTTCCGGGTTTTCTCAGATGTTGAAGTACAGACCTTTGCTCCGCACATCTATGTGATCATCCGTCCCCATATAATTCATCATTCCTTGTTTTTCCCTTCTCCCTCCTACCTCCTCCCTGCTCCCTCCTGCCCCCTCATCCTTTCCACATTGACGTACTACAATGCCTATATTCACCAGGCATCCCTGTTTCGTACGACGCCACCAGGAATCCTTTCGACCTGCACTGCTTCAAACATTGCGGAGCTGGAAGCTGCTCGACGGACTCATGCAACTCATTCTACAAACGCTCATCCCTACACGACAACGCATGAGTTGCGGAGTGCAATTAGAAGACAGCGAGGCCTTTGCCCTCCCGCAAGTGTTTGTGATCGTTTTTATTTCGCACGATTTTCAACTTTCGAGTCTGCACGCGTTTCGGAATGGCGCCCGCCGCACCCCTGCGCCGTGCACAACCTCCGTTTGAGGACTACTCTCCTCTCCAACGAATCACGGCTGGATCTTTCGCTGGACATTTCCGTTCTTGTTTTCTACACAGGTTCCACCCACTATGAATTTCTTCCATGCGTTCTTCCTTTCATTGTCGTCGTCGCCGCCGTCGCCGTAGTCGTCGTCGTCGTCGTCGTCGTCGTCGTCGTCGTCGTCGTCGTCGTCGTCGTCGTCGTCGTCGTCGTCGTCGTCGTCGTCGTCGTCGTCGTCGTCGTCGTCGTCGTCGTCGTCGTCGTCGTCGTCGTCGTCGTCGTCGTCGTCGTCGTCGTCGTCGTCGTCGTCGTCGTCGTCGTCGTCGTCGTCGTCGTCGTCGTCGTCGTCGTCGTCGTCGTCGTCGTCGTCGTCGTCGTCGTCGTCGTCCCCCTTCTCCCTTTCTTCCTTCCCCCGACCACTCCTCCTTCCCCCTACTCCTCCGTCTTCTCATTCGCCCTCGTCGTTCCTCTCCCAGTCCTCCTCTTGCCGCGATCACGGCTGGGCCGTTGACATCGACCTCTCGTGTGTGCCGTTCGTTGGGCGGACTGCTTCACCGCGAGGGTGGCTGCCAGGCCTGTGCACGTATGCATTTGTCCTTCCTGAATCCTGGGGCCCCATCGTCTGGTGCAGCGGCCAGGCGGGTCGCATTGTGGTTCTTTGTTGTATCGGTCGGCGACGGGTGGGATTCGCTTTCACCAACGCCTGATTTCTGCCACCTCGTCTGTCGAGTGCGACCGTGCACCCAGCGGCCTAGTGGCGCAAGGAGATGCCCTTCTGCGGGGCATCTCGCCTCTCGATTGAGACCGTGCACCCAGGGCGGCCTCGAGGACGCGAAGTTGTTCTCGCTTCGCGCTTCGCGGTTCGTCTCCGTTTCCTCCGCATCCTCCTCTTCTCCCCTGGTGGGCGGCGCGAGAGCCCGAAGTTATTCGCGCTTCGCGCTTCGCGCAGCTCGAAGCGCGAGCTTAGGAGCCCTTAGTGCACCCAGCGGCCCAGTGGCGCAAGAGGATGCCCTTCTGCGGGGCACCCCGCGCATACGCGCCCCGGAGTGCGCAGCGAGCTACAGGCTCTGCCGCAGGCGAAGACGTGGGCCGCCCGGCTGCGGGCGGCACAAGCCGCGGCTGCCCGCAGCGCCTCCTCGCTGTGCGCCTCGGCACACGGGGCGAGCTCGCACCGCCGCCCTCCGAGGCGCCGGACTGGGCCCGCTGTGAGTGCTTGCGTCGGGCGACGGAATCTATGTCCACTGTTCCCTGTCCAGGCCCATCCTGATCACAGCAACCCTGTTGCGGTGCCGGCGAGTCCGCACTGCCGCCTTCGAAAGTGCGCCGGACCGGCCCACCCTCCGAGGCGTCGGACTGGCCCGTTGAATGGTTGCTGAATGGCCCATCTACGGCTCATGTACCGCCCATTCAGATGTTCCAGTATGGTTGGCATCTACTGCGTGTTGGTATGGTTGAGGCCCACGCGCAGTGGATGCCAACCATGCCGGATCATTTGGATAAGCCAAAGGCGGGCCATTCAGCACCCATTGAAAACCCCTTGTTGCGGACCCCTTGGTTCGCCCTCCAGGCTGAGCAGAAAAGTGAGCTCTTCCGCGTGGCAGAGGCGGGCAGTGTCAACGAGGCCGTTTTCCGCCCTTTTTGCCGTTCTGCTCTTCTGTCCTCTTCGTGGCCGTGCTCCTTCCTCCTCTCGTCTCAGCATTCCACCCCTCTCCTTCTTCCCGACCTGCTCCCCGTATGTATCCTCCCCCACCTCCCCCACCTTCTGCTCTTCCTTCTCCTCCTTCTTCTCCTCCTCCTCTTCCCCCTCCTCTCTCAATGGCTATTTCGCGCATGGCGCTGCTTGATGGCTTCCGTCTTGTCTCCACCAAGACGTCGCTCGACTTCCCTAGCGTGCTTCGTGGTCCCATCTGACCCCATGCTTTGAACAATAGTCGATGAGCCACGCACCGCAAATGCCAGGCGCCAGGAAGAAATCACGGTCTGGTTCGACACATGACCTTGCGAGTGGGATGGACGTGGGGGAGTGGTCGGACGAGCTGTGTCGTTGGTGCACCCTGCAGGAGGAGGCGGAGGAGGAGACGGAGGAGAGCTGCTGCTCTCCGCGCTGACGGCCGCCCGTGCCGCCCGGGAGGCCTTGCGCGGCTGATCGCCGTGGACTACCGCGGCTTCGGTTGGTCGGGCGGGGCGCCTTCCATGGCAGCGCTGCGCGCCGACGTGGCGGGCCCTGCCAGTGCCGCTGCCGACGCTGGGGCTGCTGGTGCCGCTGCTGGTGCCGCTGCTGGTGCTGGTGCCGCTGCTGCTGCCGCTGCCGCGGTCTCTGTGGACCCCGCCGCCGCCGCCGCCGCCGCCGCTGCAGCTGCCGCTGCCGCTAATCCGCGTCCTCGTCCTTGTCCACGTCCTTGTGCCGTCTGGACGCCTCTGCCGCTGCCTCGCATCTTTGCGTGCCTCTCCTGCCGCATGTGGAGAAAGGAGCTTCAAGAGGGAGCTCGTGGCGAGCACGAAGAGACTCACCACTAATGTCAGTTTGTCATTATTACATGATGCCCCCTGGGGCTGACGAATAGACCACACGGGGCGCGTCACATTTTTTTGAATCACGCGCGCCCAGGGGTCGTCGCGGGGGCTGCTGAGGGTATCGTGTACTCCCCTTCACGACAGACTCAGAACGATTTCTTGTCGCATAAGGTTTAGGGATAACAGTCATCCGAGCCGAAGTTGTGCCTCCTCTCCAACTGATTACTGACGTGCCGTCGTCGTCGCCGTCGTCGCCGTCGCCGTCGCCGCCGCCGTCGTTGTCGTCGTCGGGTTCGTCGTCGCGATTGTCGTCCTCGTCGTCGCCGTCGTCGCCGTCGTCGTCGTCGTCGTCGCCGTCGTCGTCGTCGTCGTCGTCGTCGTCGTCGTCGTCGTCGTCGTCGTCGTCGTCGTTGGTCGTCGTCTGTCGTCGTTGGTCGTTGTCTGTCGTCGTCGATCGTCGGTCGTCGGTGTTCGGCCGTCGTAGTCGCCGTCGCCGTCGATGTTGCTGTCGTCGTCGTCGTCGTCGTCGTCGTCGTCGTCGTCGTCGTCGTGGTCGTCGTCGTCGTCAGTTCCAGCGGGCCTACGCAGCCCCTCCCCCCGAGGGGGGGAGAGGCTGCGTCGTCGTCGTCGTCGTCGGCTGTCGTTGACGTGGACGTCGTCGTCGGCGCTTGTCGTCGACGTCGACATCAGCGGGCCTACGCATCCCCCCCATGGCGCATCCGAAGTGCGTCGTCGTCGTCGTCGTCGTCGTCGGTGTCGACGATTACAGCGGGCATGCGCAGCTCTTCGTTGCAGGATTTGTTTGTATAAAACAAAACGTCGCAGCGCGGCAGAGGCCATGATCCGCGCGCGCGTGGGCGAGACCAGAGCACGGGACGGCGAATGTTGTCGCACGCAGGAGGAAGGGGATAGGCGTGGGAGGCGGCCGCGGGGAGGGGAAACTGGGGGAAAAGTCACTCTTACGCGGCGGCTGCGGCGAGCGCGCGGGGGCCGCTGGGCTGAAGGACAGCCCCTGGCAGCTGTCGCGGGGCGGCATCCCGATGCATCCAGGGGCGGGGTTAGCAGCCGCAGTGAAGGCGAAGCCCGGCAATGGGGGGGGGAGCAGCGGGTGGTTGGAAAAACCGGGCGCCACGCGTGGGGGGGCAGCGGCGTGAGGGCCGGCGGCGGGCCAAGAGCGCGGTGCGACTGGCGTTGCAGCAGGTGCGAGTGCTGCCCCAAGGCGGAGAGTTGCGGGCGGGCCAGTGGCGAAACGCGACTGTGCGGCCGGGGTGCGAGCCGCGGGGGCGCAGTGCAGGGGCCAGACGGTAGGGCCGGGCGCCATCCCGAAGCCGGCGCGCGGCATCGCAGCTTGAGAATAGGCGGAGCCTGGTGCAAGTGACGCACGGGAGGGGTTCCCACGAGGGGGATGAGAGGGGCGGGCCCGTCGGGGGCCGTCCGATGGGGCGCCAATGAAGGCGGCCGCCGGGGGGCAGGGGGAGATGGCGGCAACCTGCGCGCTCGCAGAGGGCCGCGCCGCGTGCCAAAAACCCCGGGGCGAGACCGCGTGTGAAGCCCCGTGCGGCTCGCTGGGCGAGGGCTTCGCTAGGCGAAGGGTGAGTGCGAGCGCCTTGGCGGAACCCAGTGCAATGACGCCTGGGCGGGGCTCTTACGAGGGGAAGGCGGGGAGGGGCGGGCTGCTGCGCGGCGCCGTCTGGGGTGGGTGGGCGCCGCGGACGACAGCCACCAGGGGTGCATGGGAATGGGCGGGGCGCCAACGCGCCCAGGGGAGGGCGGTTCCGCGTGCCGGGTAGCGCAGGCATGGGCCCGGGGTGGGGGGCAAAAATGGGAGGTGAGCCGCAAATGCGGAGACCCACAGGTGGGGCGGCGCGAGTTGCCGATAGGTGCTTGGCCACCTGTGACGCCCTGGGGCCGCGGGGGCCAGCCTCCGCAGGGGCGCGGCCCAGCTCGCCGCTCGCTTGGCGACCGGCGGAAGGCAGCGGAGAGCGGCGGCTGCCGGGGAGGGGCGTTGCCGGGGCGGGGCGGGGCCCGAGGTGGCAGGGGCGGAAGGCAACAAACGCCCCGGCCGCCAGGGTCGCAGGGCCGAGGAGGGGCTGCGCCGACGCTGCGGTGCAGGGGGCAGGCGCAAGCGGGCGCCTCTGGGAGCGGGCGGGGGGCGGCGAGCGGTCAATGTGCGCGAACGCGGGGGCGGATGGCGGGCCGCAGGGCGGGGGGCTTCAGTGCGCCGGGGGGCCAAGCAGCGACGGGGGAGTGCTTGTTAGTGCGCGGACAGGTGGAAGAGATGGAGCCGTAGCCTCCCGCGTCGGAAGGCCCGCCGCGGTCGTCGCCGACGGATCCAGGTAAAACGGGAAAGCGCCCAAGTGGTGCGCAGACTGGTGGAAGAGAAGGGCGCGGGCGCCTCCTGGGTTGGAAGGCGCGCCGCAGTCGTCGTCGTTGGAACCGGGCCAACGGGGGGCGCCGAACAGGTGCGCAGACAGGTGGATGGATGATGCGCGCGGACAGTGGTCGCGGAGATGCTGGCAGCCCCGCCGACGGGGCGCGCCCAGACCAGGGTTCCGAGGCGAGTCCAACTGCGGCGACGGGAGGCGCTGCCCGCCTCCGACGGAGGCGAGCCGCCGCGGAGCCCCCCCAGGGAAAATGCGGCAAGGCTCTCCCGCCAGGTCGGCGGCGGTGGGTCCAGGTCTTCCTCGCAACTGGCTGACTTGTCAGTCGGGGCGCTCGCGCAAACCGAACATGGGCGCGGGGGCCAGGGCCCCGTGGCGAGTCCGACTGCGGCGATAGGGGAGACGCCGCCTGCTTCCGACGGAGGCGACCAGGTCGCGGAGGCCATTCTCGGGGCAAAGTGCGGCCTTGCTTGCGCGCCAGGTCGGCGGCGAAGGGCCCGGGCCCGCTCCGCGCAGGGGCCAGGCGAGCAAGCAAGCGAGTGACATGCATTGCATGTTTCGCCCTCCCTCTCCGACCAGCCCCGCCCGCCCCGCTCGTTGGCTTGCTCGCTCGCCCGCGAGCGGGCCCGGACCCCCTTCTCCTCGCTCGCCCGCTCGCTGCAGCGGGCGAGCGAACGAGCGAGCAGGCGAGCGCCGTGCGTTGAATGTTCTGCCCGCCCGACCCGCCCTGCCCGACTCGTTCGGTCGCTCGGTGGCTCGGGCGAGCGATCGAGCGAGCACCGTGCTTTTGATGCCCCGCCCGCCCGCTCCGACCAGTCTCGCCCGCTTCGCTCGCTCGCTCGAGCGAGCGATCGAGCGAGTGGGCCCCGTCTCGCGCGCCCGCTCGTCGGGGCAGGCGAGCGCGAGAGCGGCCAGGCAATCGGGCACCGTGCATTCCAGGTCCCGCCCGCGCGACTCGAGCTGCCGGACTCGCTCGGTCGCTCGCTGGCTCGAGCAAGCGAGCGCGCAAACACCGTGCATTTAATGTCCCGCCCGCCGGCTTCGACGGGCCCCGCCCGCCTCGCTCGCTCGCCCGCTCGCTCGAGCGCGCAGGCGTGCAATCGAGCGGGCGAGCGGAGTGCATTTAGTGTCCCGCCTGCCCGACTCGCTCACTCGCCCGGGCAAGCGAGCGAGTGGGCGCGCGAGAGATCGACATGAATGTAGCCACGAGTTTCAAGAACCTCGCCAGTTGTGTCTTCAGTAGCTCGCTCGCTCGCTCGCCCTCCCGCACCCCGTGCTCGCTCGCTCTCTCGCTTGCTTGTTCGCGCGAGCAAGCGAACGAGTGGCCAGGGCGAGCGAAGGAGAGGGCCCCCTCCTTCCCTCGCTCGCTGACTCGCTCGCGCAAGCGATCGAGCGAAAGGGCCCGCCTCTTCCCTCGGCCGTTCGCTCGCTCGCCCTTTCGATCGAGCGAGCGAGAGGGCCCCCTCATCCCTTCCCTCGCTCGCTCGCCTGCTCGCTCGTTCAAGCGAGCAGGCGGGCGAACGAGCAAACGAGCACGGTGCATTTGATGTTCCGCCTGCCTGACCCGACCCGCCCGATTCGCTCGTTCGGGCGAGCAAGCAAGCGAAAAACACGCATTCCATGTTTCCCCTGCCCGACCCGACCCGACCCGCCCGAGTCGCGCAATCGCTCGCTCGCTCGTTCGGCGAGCAACCGAGCGCCATGCGTGTAACTTCCAGTCCTCCCGACCCGACGCGCCCGACTCGCTCGCTGCTCGAGCAAGCGACCGAGCGAGCGAGCGAGCGAGCAATGTGCATTAAGGTCTCGCCCGCTCGGCCCACCGGACTTGCTCGCTCGCCCGTTCGCACTCGAGCGAGCAAGCGAGCGAGCGAGCGAGCAAGCGAGCACCATGAATTTCATGCCCCACCCGCCAGACCCGAGCCGTTCAGCCTTCCTCGATCGATCGCACGCTCGAGCGAGCGAGCGATCAGGCGAGCGCCGTGCACTGCATGTCCAGCTCGCCCAACCCGACCCGCCCGACTTGTTTGCTCGGTCGAGCAAACGAGCGAGCGAGCAAACGAGCGAGCGAACTACACGAATTTCTAAGCACTCCGGTCTTTCGAGAGGCTCTGGAAACTCGCCAACCGAGTTTTTAGAAACTCGCTCGCTCGCCTGCCCGCCTCGCTCGTTCGCTCGAGCTCTGGAGTGACCGATGGAAAGGCCAGCCTTTCTATCGCTCGCTCGCCACCTCCTTTGCTCGCTTGCCCGAGCGACCGAGCGAGTGAAAACCCAGCCGTAGCCGTAGTTACGCTTCCTCCCTCCCTCCCTCCCTCTCCCCCTCCTTTCTTCTTCTGGCCCTCCACTCCCCTTTCTTCCTCCTCCTTCCCCTCCGCCTCCCCCTCTCCCTCCGCCCTTCTCTGCCGCCTCTTCTCCTACCGCCCCTTCCCTCGGCGAAGTGTGGCCCCCCGTGCACAGTGAACTGGTGCCGGCGCAGCCCCGAAGTGCACGGCACCAGGCCTACGAACGGCCGTTGTCCAGCGCCCAACCATAGCGCCTGCCCCCCCGTCCCCGTCCGATTGTCGCAGCCATGGGCTGGTACTCGCCTGGCTGTTGTTTGCTACGCTCGGGTCATTGAGGGTTGGACACAACAGAACGTCTCCGCCCCCCCGCCCGGCCCCCGAGTCGGACCTCCTCGTTGCGCTGCCCGCCTGGCACGCCGCGCGCGGGCTGCGCTGGCCCCCCGCCCCGGGCCGGCTGGTGCTGCTGGGGCGGTCGCTGGGGGCGCAGGCCTTCATGGAAAGGGGGGGGCCTCCTCTCCCCCTCCCTCCCCTCCCTCCCTGCTCCCTCCTCCTCCTCCTCCTCCTCCGCCTCCTCCTCCTCCTCCTCCTCCTCCCCCTCCTCCTCGCCCTTCCCCTGGGCCGTTTCAGGTGCTCGCGCTCCTCGGCGGCCATCGGCGGCGCGCGCTGCCTCTCTTCCGCCGTCCCGCCTCCAACGGTGTCGGCGTCTCGGCAGCGATGGGTCCTGGAGCAACTTCGCTGCGGCCACCACGCGCGGATTTCGGTGGCGTCGCATGTGGACCGCGTGGCCTTGCTCATCATGTTCTTGCCTGTTAAGTCGTTGGTGATGTTTCTGATCGACATGGTTCCGAATCCTATTATTGTGGACCATGGGCATCCAAGTTCTAGTGGAACGTCGCACGTCTCAATCACGTTTCAGCCTCTACCTGGTGCTGCGGCTCCACTGCGCCCTGACGGGCCTGACGAGCCACCTAATGATGCTGATGGTCTCCTCGATGTCCCTGACGCTCCCCCGATGATAATGGGGACGATAATGTTGGTGGCAGTCCTGGGGCCAAGCGCCCTAGGCCACGCCTGCGCCGACGCGGCGCTTGACCTGCGGAGGCACCCCTAGATCATCGCGCTGGCGGGGCTTGCCTGGATAATGGGGTTCTCAAGCACAGTGCGTGTTCTGATGAGGGACTGCCAGAACCCATTCATGTCACTGCACAGGTTGGGGACGGAGTTTCAGCTGGCGGGCCTCTATTCGTTCGTACGGTGGTCCCTGAGAACCCGTGAAGGAAGGATGGTGGGTCCGAGGTTCTGGGGCACGTGGCAGGTGCCAATCATGGGCTTCGAAAACCCGCTCGCGTCACTGAACTTGATGGTCACTTGCCTGAGGAATTGCGATAGTAACTGCTGTTGCTGAACGTGAAGACATGGCAACGTGTAGCCGAAACCAACGAGAAGGATGGGTAACCTTCCCAAGGGTACCCTTGCATCCGCGCCTCTTTCGTCCATCCTGAACTGCTTCCGATGGCCCGCCGCGCTCGCACAAGCTCTTGCACGGGCGTCCAAGGGCTTTGTGTTGCTTCGCGCAGCATTGCTATCAGTTTCGACTTTGAGGGCCAGGAGCGGCAGGGAGCTCCGACACGGACACTGCAGAGCGACGGGGGGAAGTCAAACTTCGGCCCGATACGCCACGCGGCCGCGTTCCCGCAGGGGCTCGTCGCGTGAGAGGAAGCGTGTGAAGGGCATTCGTCTGGCCCATTGCGCGGGTCCGAGGGCCGTGGGGCTCTTATGACCAGGTGGCCGGGCGGCAACAATCGACAGTCGGGCGTCATGAATCCTGGCGAGGAGGAGGAGGAGGAGGAGGAGGAGGAGGAGGAGGAGGGAGGGAGGAGAGGAGGAGGAGGAGGAGGAGGAGGAGGAGGAGGAGGAGGAGGAGGAGGAGGAGGAGGAGGGAGGAGGGAGGGAGGAGGAGGAGGAGGAGGAGGAGGAGGAGGAGGAGCGGAGGAGGTCGGCGGCGAAGTCTGAACCCCGCCCTCGCCGATCCACGATCCAGGCAACTCGGTGGGCGGCGGGGGTAGGGTTCGCACTTTGCCGAGCACCTGGCGAAATCCGAGTCCTACTCCCGTCTCCCATCGATTCAGGAGAATCGATGGTTGGTGGGGGTAGGGTTCGGACGTCACCTCCTAGGAGGGGCGGCGGGGAGGAGAGGCGAAGTTAGAGACCAGCGTCACCGCCTTCAGCGCTCCAGCATCCTCGTCTCGGGTTCTGCTGTTTTGATGCCTTCTGGGGACCCTTAAGCCCTCTTGGGCCCAATCGATTTCATTCAATGACCCGAGACTTTCCCGACCATGGGGATGGCGAACGTGTTCTGGGCCGACAGGGTCAATTGGAATGGGACAAACGAGGAACACAGAGCACAGATACCCCTGCCTTCCTCATCCATCTCTCTTGCCCTCATTCCACTCTGACTCCGCCGGCCCTTTCTGCTCGTCCTCACTCTCGTCCTTTCTGCTCCCTCTTCAACCGTGTGTCCACTCTGCATCCGCCCCTCCTCCTCATCTCTTCTCTCCTATCCCCTTCACCCTCTCCCTCTCCCTGTGCCCAAAGGAATCAGAATATCCCGAAAGTTCATGGGAGCTCCCAAAGGCATCCCAAACCATAGGAGCCCTCTTATATCCGCCCTTCTTTCTGCTTCTTCTCCCTTTCCCTTTCCCTTCTCTTCTTTTTCTTTTTCTTCCTACCTCCTCGTCGTCTTTCGCCTTCCTTTCCCCATCCTCCTTCCTTTCCGACTCCTCCTCTTCCCTGCCTCTCTCCAAGCCCTCCCCCCGCCCCCCCCCCTTCGTTGCCTCTTCCTGCCGCCGCTGCCGCTGCCACTTCGCCCTCCCTCCCCCTCCTCCACCTCGCCCCCCTCCTCTCCTCCTCTCCTCCTCTCCTCCTCTCCTCCTCTCCTCCTCTCCGCCCTCCCCCCACCCTGGCGGCCAGGCCGCCCTGCACGCTGCCGCGCTGCTGCCCCCGCCGCTGCGCGCCGCGCTGGTGCTGGACTCGCCCGCGGTGTGCCACTGGCCGCTGGAGCAGGCGGCCCCGCCCCCGGGGCGCCGCCGTGGTCGCCGCCGCCGCCCCCGTGCGCCGCCGTCGGCCTCGCTCTCCGGCGTCGTCGTGGTCGTGGTCGTGGCCGTGATCCTCGTCGTCGTCGTCGTCGACGTCCTCGACGTCGTCGTGGTCGTTGTCGCCGGCCTCCTCTTCCATCCCAGGTGGGGGGGAGGACGGCGGCGACAACGACGCCGGCAACGACGTCGACGTGGCTGAGGGTGGGGGTGAGGGAGGGCTTACCATGAAGTCCTGCTGCTCCCCCTGCCCAGTGCCTTCCCCCTCCCTTTGGTCCTCGCCCCCCTCCACAAGTATTCATTTGCATTACGCCACCCCGGCAACCCCTCGGGAGCCGTGGGCGCCGGTCTTCCCATGGGCGTTGTCGTAGAAACGTGTTGGCGCCCTGCGCCCTTCTGGGAAACCGCACGCCGTACTCAGAAACGGACCCTGTTGGGTCATTTTGGGCCTGTTGGCGGCCGTTTTCGGGCTTTTTCGGGGCCTATTTCTTTTTTTTGGGCCCCTGTCGGGGCTTTCTTGGGGGCCTGCTGGCGGCTATGGGGGGCCTCTTTCATCAGGCGCATCATGCAGCTCAACGCCGTTGTCCTGGCCATGCAGGAGATACATGCGCGCATCGCCTACCCGGCGATGGAGTGCGCCAGCAAGATCAGTGTGCACAGCGACGGCTCCGTCAAGCGCGAGGAGGAGACAGGGTGCGACATGAGAGGCGCCGTATACATGCGTCTGGGGAAGTGTCGCAGTACTGGTAAACAAATCAGCCACCTGCTCGACGCTGAGCCGATCACACAAACTCGTGTGTTGATCGGCATTCGGCTCCGATCTGCTTGCAGCATGTGGTGCAGCAGACGGGCTACACGCGTACCTCCTTGCGCTCCACGAGATGGCGCGAGGACCCGACTCAGCAGACGAGATCAGGAGGCTGAGGGAGGAGTGGGTTTGCTCCGTGCTAGCCGAGCTGGTCGTAGACGGCATGTCCGTCTTCTCGGCGGTTGCCACGGACCACGTGCACCCGCCGTCCGAGAACAGTGCGGCAGACCACCTTCTGTGGCTAACTGGCCAGCTTCGCACCAGACAGGTGTCCGACGTGCTGTGGTGCGACACCTGGATCTGCGAGCATATCCTGTGACGAAGGGAAGCGCCGGCAGAGAGCTCATCCTTCATGTCGTGAGAGGCAAGCTTGTTTACGTCCACCTACAGTGAGGTGAGGTGGGGAGCGCAAAAACGAGGCCGTCCCGAGCTCCAGCTGTAGCGACCTCACCAAGGACAAGGGCCAGTGGTAACCGGAGTACAGTCGCACGTCCGAGCTGTGTTCTGGATTGCGGCGCTGCGCATTAAGTAGAAATGACAAGGAAGTACGAGGCGAATTATGCTCGCGAAACCAAATAGTAAGCCACCCCGCATAAGGCAAACTGTGTTCGTAAAGTGCGACATTGTGACCCGCGCCGTGGAGAAATTGCTCTTTTAATCTGCGTTCGAGAAGTATCTGGTGCTTGAGAGGCCGTTTACTATGTCAACCGTCTGCTGCTCATTGTTGGAGGGGTTGGCATACTAGTTTCGGCTCGTCCCATGGTCGATGATGGGAGTGTCTCCGCTTCTGCCACGGGCGCCGTAAACAGGTTTTTGCGTTTGGCGCCGTGGGGGCCACAGCGAGCGCCCTAGGGTGGGGGTGGTGTGTGTGTGTGTGTGTGTGTGTGTGGTGGGGTACGGGTGGGTGGGTGGGAAAATTTGGGTGGGTGGGGGAGGATCTGGAAGGGTCTGTGAGGGTTTGGGTGGGTTTCGGAAGACTTGGGAGGGTTTTGGATCATTTGGGAGGGTTTGGGAGGGTTTGTGAGGATTTAGGGGGATATCGGATGGTTCTGGAAGATTTGCGAGGGTTTGGGATGGTTTGGGAGGATTTGGGAGGGTTTAGAAGGGTTTGGGAGGATTTGGGAGGATTCGTGTGAAGGTTTGCGTGGGTTTTGGGGGACTGGGGTTTGGGAGTTGTTTTTTTTTTGGGGGGGGGTGGATGGGGGATGGGGTGGGGGGGTGAAGGGTGGTGGTGGTGGTTTGCGAAGGCTTGGGTGGTTTCGGCAGGATGTGGAAGGGTTTGTGAAAGTTTGGGTGGGGTTTGGAGGATATGGGAGGGTTTGGAAGGATGTGGAGGGTTTGGGACGGTTCGGGTGGACTCGGGAGAATTTGGGATTGATTATCATGATTCTATAGGTTTACAGCACATCCGCCGACCCCTCTATAAACTACTGCGCCTCCAGGCCTGCGTTCCGCGAGACTTGTCCGATTCATGACACGGCGCTCGACTTCGTTCCTGTTGCGGGACCCACGTTTCGTCCCGATCCGTTCTCTGGCGGCCCCCGGTGGGCTCGGCGGCGGCTTCCCGCTGAATGCCGAAGGGGTCGAACAACTTTGTCGTGGGCGACGCACATATTCGTACCGGGGGCATTTCCGCGCAGTGCAGGTGGGGTTCGGCTTTGTCGACGATGCGCGGAAGAACGTGAAAGGGCCGCGCGCGAGTCAAACAATCGCAAGCGGCAGTCAGAGGCAGAAGCGAAGCCGCAGGTCAGCTGCGCGGCAGAATGCGGGAAAACGTTCTGGGACATGACTCATTTGATGCCCGAGCAGGTGAAGGAGCACCGAAGAAAAAAAACACGATAGTGATCTGTGGAGAATGTGACATGCGGGCCGTCACCGCGACGGGAGTAACCGATGCTGCGAAACGGTTAAAGCGACTTGCTGACGTGTGCAGCGTGCGAGAATGAGTTCGGTCGGCAGCAGCACATCAGCGACGAACGAGAGAGCAAACACTTTACGAGGCAAAGTGAAGTTGTATGCCCGGGTTGCAGTGCCAACGGTTTCACGGCGCGCAGTTGGCAAGCGTTCCAGTGCTTCGGCGCCTACTCATCAAAACTCCCGAAGTCGACGTTCACGGTTGGACCGCATTTCGCGCGTGCCATCGAAAAACGCACGTTGAAGTGCAAGGCGTGCGCGTGAGACCCGCGGAAGCGTTCGAGGCAGCGCGCGAATGCTCGGAACCGCGGGGGCGGGGGGTGGGTCAGGATCGGGCGGGAGCTATGGGGTTGGAGGAGGAGGAGAGGGAGAAGGCAATGGAGGAGCCCGGCGCTGTCCTCGTTTCCATGCTTCTGCTTGTTTCGAACCGTGTTTCCGCTGCAACTCTGGCTTCCTTTCCGCGTATCCACTCGTTCCGAGTCGTGCTCTCGCACGGTGGAGGGAAAAGGAGAAAGGAAAAAAGGAAAAAGACAAGGCAATGACGGATGAGGAAAAGGAGGCCGTGCCTTCGGCGGGTGCCCGTCGCCGCGGCTAGACGCGGCTCGAGAATCCAATGCGTTCGGGCTCCAAGGGGGGCCAAGGTCTGTTGTCTACTGCCTCTCGGGCAGAATTCCGAATCCGCGGCGAGGAAAACTAGCAAGAATGCGTCGAGTTCAGAGTGGTGTGTGGCACGCTGTGGGATGTCTATTGGGATCTCGTAGCGAGGATTCTCGCGTGCCTCTTCGAGGCAGTTTCGGAGCGTCTTGGGGGCCGTTTTGGGTTTTTTTTGGGCCTCTTGGGGGCTCCTTGGCTTCTTGGGTGCCTCATGGGGGCCTCTTGGGGCCGCCTGGGGGCCCCTTGGGTCCTCTGGAAAGCTTCCTTGGGGGGAGCGTTGGAATTCGCGGTTCGTGGTCCCTCTCTTAGGCCTTTCTTGGGGCCGTCTTGGAGCTCTTGGGCCGTCTAAGGCGCCTTTTGGGCCACGTTGGAGTTCTTTTGGGTTGTCATTGGGGCCTCCTGGGAGCCTCGTGGGCCGTCTTGGGGTGGTCCTGGGGAGCTCGTTGGGGCTTCGTGGACGGTTTGCAACGCCGTGAAAGCTAACAAGTTGGATATGCTGACAATGCACGTTCCCCAGAAGAAATTTCAAGATTTTGGTTTCTTCGGGGCTTTTTGGAGGCTTCCTGGAGGCTTCGTGGGGTGTTTTGGCGGCCTTTAGGGCCGTTTTGAGTTCATCTTGGGCGTCTTGGAACGATCTGTCGGCGACTTTGGGGTCGCGTGGGCCGTCTTGGCGGCTTCTTGGGAGGCGTCAAGTGCCGTCGTGCAGCTCAAGAGCGAGCCCAGGGAACCCCGGGGGCCTCTTGGGAGCAATTTTAAGGCCTCTTGGGGATTGTTTTGGGGCCTCCTGGGGCCCCTTCTTGGGCCTCCTGGGTGCCTCTTGGCGCCTCTTGGGCGCCTCTTGGGGCCTCCTGGGTTCCTCTCGGGGCGGAAAGCTACGATTTTCACTTCGTGTTCCTTTTCTCGGGCCCCTTTTGGGGCCGTCTTGGGGCCTATTGGGCCGTCTTGGACGCCTCTTGGGTCGTCTTGGGGGGGCGTCTTGGGGCGCTCTTAGGCCGTCTCGTTTTTTTTGTTGGGGGGTCTCGGGGACTTTTTGGGCCAGCCGAAAAGGCGAAACCGCCCAAACCAATCAAAACCATAACACATAACGGTTTTTTGCCTCTTGGGGTCCTCTTGGGAGGCATTATGGTGGCCTCTTGGGGCGTCTTGGAGGCCTCTTGGGCCATCTGGAAGCGTCTTCGAGCGATCGTTCGGCGACTCGGTGCCCTGTTGGACTATCTTGGGGGCCTCATGGAAGCCTTGTAGAGAGAATCCCAGGCAGGCGCCATGGCCGCCCAGGGACCCTCCTGGAGTAGGGGTGGTTTACTCGGCTGGGAGCTACCGAAGCTGGTGGGGGGGTCCTTTAGAAGACTACAACCTCTTTTGACAGGCAGCCTTTGGCATTCTCACGCCCCAACCTGCCGCAGACACGGTGGCGGATTACGCGCCATTGGAAAGGGATGTTTGGCAGGGGTCGGATGTCAGATGTGGCGCGACCGCGCCCAGTTTTCCCCTGTACCTTTACCCTGTGCAGGTACTCAAGTGCTACTCCCTTATCCCCCTGACAATGTCAATGATGAGATTCGCCACTGCCGCGTGCTGCTTCCACACAGGCACTTGTTACGTAATGTATTGTTTTTCGAATTGGGACGTGTTCGGTCCTTCACATTGGTGTTGTCGGGCAGCATGTGCCATATTTCAAGATCGGTACATTGTTCTCGTTGTTCAGGATAGCACTCTTGACTCGGCACGGGCCGTTTGTCTGGATCCGATTCCTTCTCGCTGTTGCCGTCCCCCTCTTTTCCCGCCCTCCACATTCCCCTGTTCCTCCCGCTCCTCGCGCTCCTGCTGCTCTTGCTCCTGCTGCTTCTCCTCCTTTCTTTCGGCTCTGCTGCGCCTTGCCCTCACCCGAGCGCACCCCGAGGCCAGTCGGAAGGGCGGACCGGGCGTTTCGCTTGATATTCCCTTACCATTCAGGATCCGGGAGCTTATGCGTTTGCGACAGTTTCACACATGGAGGGCGGGCGGTTTTGAACATGTGGCCCTCGCCTTGGCGCCGCGCGCTCTCATCTTACAAGTTGCAAGAGTTGCACGGATGGAAGCGGGTTGTTTTCAACATGTAGTGATCGCTCTAGCGCCGCGCACATTCGAGAGCTTCACAGATGGGGGTCGGGTCGTTTTCAATCTGTTGTTCTCGCGGTGGCGCCGCGCGCATTTGTCTTACCAGAACGCTGCAAGTTTTTCGCGGTGTTCAAGTCCTAGGAACGGTGTTCTGTCACGGTTCAGGATCATCAAGACGACACAGTCAGATTGATTCGTGGCATTGGGGTCCCGATCATGGTGCTCACGCTTCAGGAGCTTCGAGCGGTTGTCTCCCAATGGGGCATCTTCCTCCGTGGAAATGAGTCATTGTGTGGGGCCTGTGAAGAGGGAGCTTGGAGGGGGGGTGTATTCCAATATCGTTGGTGAGTCTTGGGTTTACATTGGTCCTCCTTCTCCCCCTCCTCTCCTCCACCTCCTCCACGTCCCCCGCCGCGCCGTCTCTAATGTGGAAAAGGCGCTCTCGCGCGCCTCCCCCCCGCCCCGCCGATTATGCAGCAAACGATGGGTAAAATCCAACACCTGTCTTTTTATTGGGATCAAGGTCTTCTACAACCCTCGGCAACATTAAACTCAAAACATGCGCCATGTCTCGTACGGTAGGTTCGCGTCGCGTCGGCGCGGCAAACCCCAGCGCGGGCGTTCAAGGTTGGACGACGCCAGTGGTCCAGAGTCGGACGACGTGTACGATCTAGGTTCTTGAGACGCTGTTACCGTCCAACCAGAGGCCAGCGCGCAAGTCGTCAGACAAAGAACGTACGGTATTTGCGCACGTGATTGCCCGGGATTGGATGTCAATGAGTGCGGCGTATTTGTTGGCGCCTCCCCTCCAATGTCGGTCAGCATGGAACTGCCGAGTCGCACCCCCCAGAGCATGCGTCGGCTTTCTTCGACATTTGAGGGGCCGACATTGCAGGGATGCCCAAGGCGTTTTCCAGTTTCATTTTGTCGAGGATTTGTAGGATACCCCAGTTGGCGGGCAGGAGAGGATTCAACGCAATGGGATGCGATGGGTGGGAGGGGTTCGGATGTCATATGTGGCACGATTAATCATAGCTTGCTCCTCTTCCCTCACCCCTCCCCTCCCCCTCCCCCTCCCCCTCCCCTTCCTCTCTCCTGGTCTTCCCCTCCCCCTCTGGGCCCTCCAGGCTTGCCTTTCGCACGATACGCCCTGGCCTCGGCTGCGGCCAACGTCCGAGGACGACGACAACCCCGATGTGCACGAGAAGGGCTGCAACGAGGCCTCGGGGCACTACCACTGGGCCTGCGCAGCCCGTCGGTGGCGCCTGCACAGGACCGAACCACCCGCTGCCCGCCAGTGCGGCGGTTCGTGGTGTACTAATGTAATCGGGAGTCCAACCACCGCGCCGCCCGCGCCCGCGTCGTGGTCCATCACGCCCAGGGTGCCGAAACGGCGTTCGACATCTAGTGGCGCTCGCTGGCGACCCCACCCGTGTCTTTGTCGACACGCAAGCGGTGGTGGACACGTTTCGGGCCATCCTCGGCGGTGGACTCCTCCCTGGTGGCCCGCACGCCGCTGCGCAGGCCAAGCTTGGTTCCCCAACGTTGATAAGGTGAGCAGCTAGCTCGGCCAGGACGATGTCGAGTCTGGCCTCATCAGCGCAATGGCTGAGGCGGCATGAGGTGCCGTTGACGTTGTCGTGCCGGCTGAATGACGAAATCGTCGTGCGATGGCGCTCCGGAAGACCGCGGTCACCACCAATGATCTCCTGCACTGCCCGAGGCCACTGACGCACCGCGAGGCGGGATACGCAGCCGTGCAGCCCGAAGCCATAGAACCGCACCGTGTCTGAGCCGCCGCGAAAGGCAGACGTGGTGGTCGCAGACGCTGGCCACGCTGCCGCCCTTGCCGAAGTCGCGCGCCTCGGAGGGGTCATCGCCGAGGTGGAAGCGGCCGAGGACCCGCGCGACTCGGGTTTGCACATGGGGTACGCTGAACCCTGACCTCCTCCCTGATCCTTACCCAGGCCGACACGAGCCCGACCCTGAAGAAGACGTCTGCTGGTTCGGATGTGGCCGGGGCCCACCATCCCCTGCCGCGGCCTCTCCATCCTCGGTGGCCGCGCCAGCGCGAGCCTGCCTGCGCGGGCGCCCAATCCCGCTGGCGTCTCTGGTCCACCCATCGGTCTTGGACTTGGTGCTGGCTCCTCGGAAGCCTACATGCCGGGTGTGGAACTGCACTGGCGCTCTCATTCCTTGGCAAGTCGTCTTTTTCGAATGCCTTCTGGGGCGCCCACTGGGTCGCCTGGCGCGACGCTGCCCCGCAGCGTAGCTTGTGCTAGCCTGCTCGTTTCCGCGGGCCTCGGGGTTGCGAGATTCCTTATTTTGAGAACACTTCAGGTTCGCTTCTCTTTTGCGAGGCACGCGCGTCTCGGACATGGAGTAAGACACCACACGTCCAGCGCGTGCTTTACGCGGAATTCCAGCGGCTCCCTCGGTTCGGTCAGCTCATCTGCCGCGCGGGCACGCTGGAGAGTGTGAGCCTTGCGCAGACACGCGTGTCCGCCTTGCGCCGTCTCCGCCTTCTGCCTCCGCCCACCCCCTCACTCTGGCGTCACCCCCCAACCATTCAGCGCCCTTCTCCTCCTCCTCCTTCCCCTTCAATCCTCCAGCGCTTCCCCCTCCAAGGGAGGCGGGGGGGGGGGCACGTCCGCGCGGAGGGCCATGTCGTCGCCGTCTGCACACCGTTGATGCCGCCGCCGCCGCTGATGCCGCCGCAGCCGCCGCCGCCGCCGTCGTCGTCGTCATCGTCGTCGTCGTCGTCGTCGTCGTCGTCATCGTCGTCGTCGTCGTCGTCGTCGTCGTCGTCGTCGTCGGAGTGTGCCCGTCTCGCCCCCGTCGGGGCGGGAGGTTCGCGCTGGCTGCTGGGAGGCGCTCAGCGCTGCGCTTGCCGAGGCCGGCCTGCTGGGGGAGGGGAGGAGTTGCCAGCCTCCTCTCTTCTCTCTTCCCTTGCTGGCGGGTGGGCGGTGAACGTGGGGGAGGGGAGGATTGCTCGTCCCCCTCCTTTCCCTCCCCTTCCTGCTGGAGGGGCAGGGGCGGAAGGGAGGGCCGCGCGGGGAGGGGGAGGGGACGAGGTGCTCCCATTCCTCCTCCTCCTCCTCCTCCTCCTCCTCCTCCTCCTCCTCGCCCTCACGCAACACCCCGACGCGCGTGCCTTCAGGACACCGAGGCCTTCCCTCTTCCTCCCTCTTCCTGCCTCTCCTGCCCCACCTGCCCTGGCGCGTGCCCTCTGGCGGCCGCCGGCGGCGGCGGCAGGCTGGCGCGCCGCGCCTGCGGCCCGCCGGCCGGCGGCTGGAGCGGTGCGCGTGCTGCCGGGCGCCCGGGGCTCGGCGGGCGCAGCCGGCCCGGGAGGCGCCCGGGGATCCCCGCCACGCGCGCGTGCTCGTCGTCGTCGTCGTGGTCGTCGTCGTCGTCGTCGTCGTCGTCGTGGTCGTCGTCGTGGTCGTCGTCGTCGTCGTTGTCGTCGTCGTCGTCGTCGTCGTCGTCGTCGTCGTGGTCGTCGGCGTCGGCCTCGGCGTCGGCGTCGGCGTCGGCGTTGGCGTCGGCGTCGTCGTCGTCGTGGTGGTGGTGGTGGTGGTAGTGGTGGTGGTGGTCGTCGTCGTCGTCGGCCCACATCCCCGTGGAGGGAGCCGGAGGCGGCCAGCAACTGGGAGGAGGTGATTAGGGGGGAGTTAGGGTGGAGCGAGGGTTGAGGGGGATGTTGGGAGGGGGAGGAGGATTCCTTCGCACCTTCTCCCCACGTCCTGGTCCTCCCTCTCCGCCCTCAGAACTCGGCCTCCGTAACCTCTGATGGGGCGCACTCCAGTCAGGACCTCGAGCCAGACCCGAGCGTGGCCGCGAGGGCCCCTCGGAGCCCCCCCTATGTCTGGGTTTGGGGGCTCATGTACTTTCGCAGTGTCTCGAGGTCGAGAACGATGTGAGAAAGAACGTTGAGGTCCCCTCCTCCCCCTCTTCCGATAATCCGACGTCAGGGTTTTGCTGTGCCGTGGGCTCCCAGACCTCGCGACCCCGTCCCAGGGACCGGTGTTCAGTCGCGGGCAGGTTTGCTGATGGCCCCAGGGCCCGCAGCGAGCTTTCGGAGGCCGAAAACATGGAACAATCTGCGGTCATGATTTCATCGTGCCGCTGGTTGAGGAGGGCTCCCCTCCCCCGTCGCCAGGCCTTGGATTTGGGCGTCCGGCGGGAGCGCCCTCACCCTGGAGGCTGGCCCGCCGGGGTCGCGCCGCGCACCAAGCAGAGGCGGCGCCAGCACGTCCGCTTTGCCAGTGTAAATAGCCCTTAGTGCAGAACTGCACCCTGTGGCCTCCAGCTGGTGTCTCTCTTCCTTCCATCCTTCCATCCTTCCTTTCTTCCCTCCTTCCTTCCGTCGCCAGGCCGCGATGCTGGACGCGCAGGACATCGTCTCGGGCCTGGACTCCGAGCTGCTGCTACTGGCCTCGGCCTCGGCATCCGAGGGGCCCTGTGGCCCTCTCCTCCCATCCTGCTCTCCCGTCCCCCTCCTCTCCTTAGCAGGAGGAGGCGGATGAGTTGGTGCGGGGGGATGGTGTCGAAGGCGGGGGATGTCGCTCCTCGGGAAGCTGCTCGCTTTCAAACGTCGCCCAGGCGACCGCCGGGCATCGTTCTTGGCCCAGGCAGCGAGGCTGCTGTAGGGATGATTCGCACTGCGCGACGAATGTCACTGTATTTTGGCGTGCCCTGAAGGGAGCGCGCGCGTGAACCTCTCAGCGGGACTAACTCTCGACGCTTCACGTAGTAGCTCCAGCTCTTTGGAAACGATGCCCAGGCAAGTTGCCTTGGATCAGGACAGTGCAGATGTATGCAGTGGAATTTGCTTTGGATCAGCCTGGTCAGACCCAGAACGAGGACGGAAGCGAGGACGACGAAGAAGAGGAGGCGGACGAGGAGGAGGATGAGGAGGAGCAGGAGTAGGACGAGGAGGGAATGACGAGGACGGGGAGGATGAGGAGGGGGACGAGGAGGACGAGGAGGGCGATGAAGGGAAGGACGAAGACGAGGAGGAGGAGGAGGAGCAGGAGGAGGAGAAGGATGAGGATGAGGATGAGGATGAGGATGAGGATGAGGATCAGGATGAGGATGAGGAGGAGGAGGAGGAGGAGGAGGAGGAGGAGGAGGAGGTGGAAGAGGACGAGGAGGAGGAGGATGAGGAGGAGGAGGACGAAGACTCTTCTTGGGCCACCTGGAGGCCCTCTTAGGGTCCTCTTGGGGCTTACACGCGGTCCTCCTGGAGCCCTCTTTGCTATTTTGGAGGGTCTTGGGGTCCTCTTGGGGCTCCTTTTGGGGGTCTTAGAGTTCCGTTGGAGCCCTCTTGTGGGCCTTGGAGGGCCTCTTGGGGCCATCTTGGAGGGTGTCGAGCAAAAAAGAGGGGGTCCCCGAATTGCCTCTTCGCTTTGGGGCCATCATAATCGCCTCTTGGGGCCCTCTTGGGGCGCCTCTAGGACGCCTTGAGGCGGTCTTGGGGCCATCTTGGGGGCCTCTTGGGCCCCTCTTGGGGCTCTCTTGGGCCATCTTGGGGCCATCTGGAGGCCTCGAAACCGCAGGGGAAGCAAAAAGGCGAGAAGGCAATTCGTCGCATGATCCTTAGGGTTTTGAAGCACTTCGGCGTCTCGGGGAAGTCCTCAGGGGGGCTCCGAGATCACTTGGAGCCGTCTTGTGGTCTTCTTGGGACCTCTTGGAGGCATGGTCGAAACCATCTTGAACAATCTTCGGCTACCCAGGGCCATCTTGGGGTCCATCCTGGGCCACCCTGGGCGCTCTGACCGCTGGCGCCCTTCCCCCCAGCAGAAACCTCAGGGAGCGGGGGGGAGGGTACCCCTCCCGGTGGGAAGAGGTGTCTTGGAAGACTGGACGTCGCGTAATGGGGGGCGATACATGGGGGGGCACCGAGGGTTGCAGGAAAGGCGCTCTTTGGGGCCCCTCAAGGGGCCCTGTAGGGCCCGAAAGGTCCGAAACGCATCTAGGGCAGAGGAGGAAAGGATAATCTCGTTTGACCACCTACGCCGTACAATGCTAGCGGGATCATCTGGCAGCCGCGTGAGTGCAATGTGGTCGTGAGTGGTGGGGCACCACGCGGGCAGGCTTGAGTGAAAAGTGTCGTCGCGTTGGCGTCATTGGTCATAATGGCCATTTGTGGGTGTCGCGTCTAGTTGGGGTATGTGTTCGTTGTTGTTCACGGTGCTGGCTGGAGGCAGATGCGCGACGAAGGTGGGACGATGGCACGCTGGATGCAGCTGGTCCTTGTTTTCGAAAGGTTGGCGTGTGTACGCAGATGGATCTGTTCCTTACCGAAGAGACACCAGAACGTGAAAGCATGCCTGCATCAATCAACCCGCTCTTAGCCCTCACGCCGACATTTGTTTGACCATTCATGGGGCCTTCCGAAGAGTAGACCTTGGTGAAAGGTGGAAAAGCACCAGAGACGGTATTCGAAAACACCGTGTGAAGATTTGCCCTTATCACTGATTGCAAGCCCATTGCTGGAGTGATCAAAGACAATGCTGCGCTAAACCACCCTCGTACACACATACACACATATATATATAGATGTATATGTATATGGATCTGTATCCTTCTCCATCCCTTCTCTTCCATCCTTAGTACCTTATTAGTTCTCCTCTCACTCCCCTCCTTTCCCTTCTCTTACTCCTTCTGCCTCTGCTGCTGCTCCTCCTCCTCACCATTTCACCTACCTTACCCGATCCCGCATAATTTACCGTGCTTGGCGATACCCTATCTTATGTACTCTACCTCATCTTTCCCTCGCCGCCGCCCTCGCCTGCATTCCCCCAGCCAACTGATAGCTGTTGCTTCCCTTTCGCTGTCGCTTTTGCTTCTGCTTGCTCTCCCTGAAGCCACCTCCTAGTTCTCCTCCACTGTTCCCCCCTTTCGCCTCTTCGTCCCGATCCTCCGCTTCTGTGTGCTCCCCTTGCTCCCCCACTCTCCCCTTTGCCTCTTCCTCTCCCTTCCTTCTACTTCTCGTATTCTTCCTCGTCCTCCTCGTTCAGCCGTTTTCATCAGGAATTCCCTCGGCGCTGGCCAAGGGGCCCACATGGCTGCAGATGGATCACAGGCAGCGGCCAAGGGGCCTTCCCCAGTGGTGCACACGCTGTGGGTTGGTGAGCGGCTTCCTGACTGGGTGGCCGGGGAGGACGCCAGCCTGTCCACGCACACAGATCTTCGCCAGGCCCATCCTGTGCCCAGGATTGGTCGGGCTAGGATCGGTGGTGCGTGGGCAAGCGGCGTCCTTCTAGGTGGTGCACTGCGTCGCCTCCTACCTGCACACAGGCAGGAAACCCTTGCAGCGCCAATCGGGCAGATTCCATATCCCTCCCTTCCTCCCCTCCGCTTTCCCTTTCTCATCCTTCCCACCTCTCCCTGCTCGCCTCCCCTTCTCCCTCCGCCCTCCTCTTCTTCCGGTTCCTGACCCCCTTGTCCTGCTTCCTCTCCTCCTCCCTCCCTCCTCTGCCTATGGCTCCGCCTTCACATCACCCTCGGCCTCCGCCTCCTCACCCTTCTCTTCCTCGCCCTCGTCCTCGCCCCCTCTTCCCCCTCCCCCTCCTCGTCCTCCTCCTCCTCCTCCTCCTCCTCCTCCTCCTCCTCCTCCTCCCTCCCCCCTCCTCCCTCCTCCGCACTCCTCCTCCTCCTCCTCCTCCTCCTCCACCTCCACCTACACCTCCTCCTCCTCCCGAGCCGCTCCTTCCAGGGCAGGGTGGCCGCCCCGCTGGGGCCCGCGTCCGAGTTCCACCCAGCAGACTTGAGACCGACATTGCCGAGGTGGAGGCGCCAATACTCACGGTCTTGCTGCTGCAGGCGCTGGGATTGCAGCGGCAGTGGGATGGTGGCGCCCTCTGCGAGGGGCGCGCTCCAGTGATTCGCGACGAGGTGATTGGGCAACCTGCGCTCGACGAGGCAGGTGCGTGCACCTCGGAGGAGCTGGCCGCGCAGAACGAGCCTTGCAACCAAGGTGCCAGGAGGGGTGCCTCACTTGCAGCCCGTGGGCTGGGCGGACAGTGGTGCATGCGCGATGGCGGCTAGCAGCGAGCCGCCCAGCTGCTGGGAGTGCAGGACTGCGCTGAAGGGTGGCCAGCCCAGAACCAATAGGGCAAGCAATGCACATGCCGCTGCGCTACGTGCTCCACTACTGCTACAACACTTTCAACGTGCGGGTGGCAATTGAATTTCATGTTTTTTTTGTGCAATCCATCGTCGTAGCTTCTGCCATGCCAGCGTGGCAGTGTATCGGTTGCGTTTGTCTTTCATTTGATGCGTTTAATCCGTACGGGCTTCGCACTTTGCCGCCAGCCCCCATTCCATTATGAAGGGATATGCCAGAGCTATGTTGGGACGCCTGGGCGCCGACTTGAAGCACTATCGGAATCTCATGTGAGGACGGCTGGTAAAGTTGACGTCATTGACAAGGAATCGTGACCTCGGGGGCGTGAATCTGACGTAACTTGTGAGGGATCGTCGCCTCGGGGGCGCGAAGCTAGTGTAATTTACTAGACAGCGTGGCCCCGGGGGCTCGAGCTTATGTTCATTTGCAAAGATTCGTGGCCTCGGCGGCGCGACTATGGCGTGATTTACGGGGCTCGTGGCCTTGGGGGCGAGAGAGGTTTGCAGAGCTTTTACAACCTCCTCGAGGAGATCGTCTGGCCGACCACGGATCACAGCATCACATATGCCTTTGGAGACATCAGCGCTCGTCTGCGTTATTCGGGTATGTCAGAAGACCACGTATTTTGATCATATGTGTTCAAAGCGCTGCCCCAGCAGGACGGTCAGAAGCTCTCGACATCGAGCCAGCAGCTTCTATTCGGATGCTGCGATGCGTGCGAGCTCATTGGTGCCAATACTTCCTTCGACACCCCCCCGACATGCAAGTTTCGTATCTTGATCTTGGCACGCATCCCATGGAGGGAATATCGCCAGATCTCTTCGCCCAACTCGACCACGTTTTATGCCACCGAGGTGCCCTGCCAACTATCTCGGCTTGTTTGACGAGTCGGGCTTGCGCACTGAATAGCCACCATTTCCTCGCGATCGCCGAGGTAATTGTGGAATTCAAGACAGACATCCGACTGCGACAGGAACCAGTTGACAAAGCCATCCTTGTGCACCGCAGCAGATTTAAATCAGAGGTTCACGGACACATGTTCCGACCAGCCAGGCTCTCTGCACGACGCAGCTCAGGAGGTCCGTTCTGCTTTCGCTTGCGCTGCCGGTGCAGTTCCTGGCAGGGCTCCCCCAGCGATGCGGCCATGGACAAGCCGAGCAACAATTCAATTGATCATGCAACGGGATGCGTGCCGCGAGGCCGCGAAGTCTTGCGATCAAGATCTCAAAGATTGGCTGGATGAATTCGCTCGCGGAGGGAGCTGGGAAACTACCTGGTACCTCCGACAGCCTCGTCTTGTGAAGCATGCTTCTATAGAAAACCAGATGGCACTCTGAGCGAGTCGGTGGGCATAGCGAACGTTTTGGCAGAATGTTTTGAGAAAGTGCAGTGGCAACGACGTTTTGATTACACGAGTCCCGCAAGTGATACGCCGCTTGGGCCCCTACCTTGCCGACCAACACTCATCGTTCACGCTGGCTGGACTCCGACGAGCTTTGGAAATACTCTGGGTTTGCCAATGAGTGCTGGGAGCAGAAAGCTATTCCAGATTCGTGGCGGCGCGTAGGAGCCGTGTACTTATTCCAGAAAGCGACGCTATACTTTCAGCATCCTGCCGGCCAACATCACCATGGCTCGTCGGATACAGGGCACTGGCGTCTATGCTGCTTCGCAGGTTGATTGGTGGTTGCGCCGATGCGTGGGTGCGAGCTTCACAATACGGCCTTCGCCTTGGCATTGCGGACGCGCTAATGCTGGTGATTCGTATGATAGACGATGCGCGCATCAACCTCTCCATCGGGATGCTGCCTCTGATGCTGGGCTGGGTAATAGCACTTGAGAGTGTGATGTCGGACATCACGTGAGTTACTGCGATACCCATGGAAATGGTTAGGATGATGCGGGAGATCTACGATCCCTTGTATCCCGTCATGCACGATCACACGGGCTTGTCTTCAGAGAGGCGTCAACCAGCAGGCGTTGCCCAATTGTGCCCCCTCAAAGGGTGCCCACTATCATGCTATCTTTTTATGGCCGTGCGAAGTGGCCTCCTGCACGACGTGTTCGACCGCGCCGGTCTTCATGACGAACTTGCATTCTTGGTTAGAAGCGGTTGTCGATATGCGGATGGCAGATTTTTGGCTTCGCAGCACCAAAAAGACTAGAAATTTCTGGTCAACGCGGTTGTCGAGGAATGCAGCGGGTTGGAACTGAACTGGGATAAGACAGTTCGGTTGCAATTTCGGAAGGAATGCGGATTACGAGACCACATGGTGTGCCGACTTGTCCGGTGTGAGAAGTCGTATATATAGGTGGGCGCATTACTTGCGATGGAAAGAAGTGTCCTGACGCATTGAGGAAACGAGTCGGGTTCTCAACAAGCTGCGGAAGATGTGGTCCCATTCGTCCGTAGGCCTGGCACGAAAGCTGAAGATCTACGAGGCGTGCGTGCTGAGCACGCTGCTGTGCTCCCTCGATTGTGTACGGCTCCTCTGGGCTGAAAGGCTCCGGCTCGATAGTTTCCATTGCAGAAGCCTCATGTGAATATTGGGTATCTTTTGTTCATGCGTCTCACGAGTCACCAGCAATGACATTTCACGCAGGGCGTAAGCGATATGGCTTTCCGACATTGGCTTCGCGGCAGCTCATCTTCTACATAAGGATCGCGAACAGCGGCGCCGGCTCTTTAGTCAGGCAAGTGCTTTGCAATTCAGGCGAAACCCCGCGACGAAGTTGTCGCCAGCAGCAGTGGGCAACCAAATTGCGCACAATGGAGTAATATTCTCGCGCTTTGTTGTAGTTCGCCTGCTTCTCCTCTGGCTCTTTTTCCTCCCTCTCTTCCTCCTTTTAGGTTGCCTAGTCTGACCGATGGTATACAGGATTGTTGGCGAGGATTTCGCCGCAACGAGTCATGGCAGGAGCCGCGAACGCCCTTGCCGACTAGCCCACGCGTCCTTCAGGATGCAGGGTCATCTTGCTTGCGGGGCCTCGGGGGTGCGAAACTAACGTACTTTACAACGGGTTATGGTCTCGCGAGCGCGAGTCTGCTGTACGTCCATCTGTCTTGTACCCCTTGAGAATCGCTGAGGGCCCTGGGTGGAAGGGGGGGGCGGTGGCCAGTGTAGTTTTCTCCCCGCCCCCCTCCCCTCGCGCAGACCGTCAGAATGTACGGTCGGATGCATAAACTAGAACTATAACGCTGAAATCTGGAAACTTGTATTGGTTCACCCTACAAGGAACCTCTGCTGCGCAGCCACCTGGCCCCCAAAGGGGTCGGCGGGCTTGTTGGGCCTTCCAGTGTGTTCTCGATTCAAGATTGGAGTCGCGGACGGGCAGCTCGTGGTGCACACATGCTGTAGTCTTTGCGCCTCTGACCTTGTATAAGTCCTGTTCTCTTGATTCGCTGCAAACGCTGAGGCTATTCCGAGTCCGTGTCATCTCACACGTGGGCATGCGTGTTTACAATATTATGCAGCAGGAGTGTCGCCAATCGTGTCCTGAGCCGTTCCCGCGTTGTGCATCAGCCGTTTTCGGTGGTTGATCGAGGCTGAGGGCACCGCGAGTTTTTCTATTGCCTTGTGGTCAGAATTCTCGGCCGAACCGTATCCCGAACCATGCCGTCCTCCCCATTATCCTCCTGCTCCATTGTTCCTCTTCGCTCGTTTCCCCCCCGTGTACCTCCTCCTTCTCCCTCTCCCCATCCTTTTTATTTTCGGGGTCGTCGTTTGTCCTCCGCCTCCTCTTCTTCCTCCTCCTCACCTGTCTTCTCTCATCCCCCGCCACCCTCCCTCCCTCGCGCGGGAACTCCGCTTGCGTGCGCGCGAGGGTTTTCGTTTCAGGGCACGCGGTGGCCTGGTGGATGTACGTCAGCGAGGACGAGGGACTGGGCGCCTCCTTTTGCTCCTCGTGTTCATCCTCTTCCTGCTGATGCTGCCGCTCCTCCTGCTCCTGCTCCTGCCCCTGCTCCTACCCCTGCTCCTCCTCCTCCCCTCCTTCCCTCCTCCTCCTCCTCCTCTTCTCTTCTCTTCTCTTCTCTTCTCTTCTCTTCTCTCTCTCTCTCTCTCTCTCCTCTCCTCTCCTCTCCTCTCCTCTCTCTCTCCTCTCTCTCTCCTCTCCTCTTCTCTCCTCTCTCTCTCTCTCTCTCTCTCTCTCCTCTCCTCTCTCTCTCTCTCTCTTCTCTCCTCTCTCTTCTCTCTCTCTCTCTTCTCTTCTCTTCTCTTCTTCTCTCTCTCTTCTCTCTCTTCTCTTCTCTTCTCTTCTCTTCTCTTCTCTTCTCTTCTCTTCTCTTCTCTTCTCTTCTCTTCTCTTCTCTTCTCTTCTCTTCTCTTCTCTTCTCTTCTCTTCTCTTCTCTTCTCTTCTCTTCTCTTCTCTTCTCTTCTCTTCTCTTCTCTTCTCTTCTCTTCTCTTCTCTTCTCTTCTCTTCTCTTCTCTTCTCTTCTCTTCTCTTCTCTTCTCTTCTCTTCTCTTCTCTTCCTCCTCCTCCTCCTCCTCCTCCTCCGCCCTCATGGCTGGCCTGTTGGCAGGCGAATTCCCAGCACGGACCCGTAGTTCCTCAAACAGCTTGTTTGCCAAAGGTCGACATCTTGCTCGTGCGAAGGGTTGGGGGGGCCTCTGCCAGCCACGGCATCGGTGACTCCATGATCTCCCGCATGGCCTACCGTATGGTCTCCCCTACGGTCTCCCCCTACGGTCTCCCGCATGCTCTCCCGCAGGGTCTTTGGTATGCTTTCCGGTATGCTCTCCCGCGTATCGTGCTAAAGGTCTTCTGCCGTCAGGTTTTTGTCTTGATTGGATCGCGGCTTCGGGAACGCGGATCCATTGCCCCTTCCTCGCTCAGCCTTCCCTCACTCCCTCCGTCCTTCCTGCCTCTTCCATTCTGACCTCCCACTGAGCCCCCCCGAGCGCCCAAAGCTTCCTCAGGGCCCTGCAGCCCATCCGTGCTTACATCGCCCCACCCCGTCCCCTCTGGGGGCCCTTTCCGCACCCACCCTCATGGATGGGGCCGAATGGGGGCAGGGGGCCGGTAGCGCCTCTTGGTGCTGCTGCAGCTGGGGCCAGGTACTCCTGTCACGCCTCCCCTCCTCCCCCCCACTCCCTGCACGCCGTGCCTGCCAACACGCCTCGCACGCAAGTTCGGTGGCCGATTTCGTTACCCAACATTCTCATCGCCATCTGAGGGCTACGGCCCTACCGCCGCGCTCCTGAAAGGGGCCGTCTTCCCGAACGTTTTCGGTGCTCCGCTTCTTCCCCTGGTCTCCGAACACAAATATCCGAGACGTGCCCAACTCCTTTTCCAGGCGAGGCGACTAATCATACAAAAACAAACACGCTGCGAGATATGCAACACTCTGACACGCTTCGCCAAAAAAACGTCGAGCGACAAACCCGACAAGAAACACATAACGACTGACAGACATGGAGAAGGAGAAACAGAAGCCGCGGGACTGTGGAGTACCTCTTGTGTTCCAGAGGAATTTTCGTAGCCTTTTCCCTTCCCATCGTCATTTTTATTTTATTTCGTTTTTTTTTTTTTTTTTTTTTAGTTTCTCTCTCTCTCTCTCTCTATTCACCTTCTTTAAACTATACAGTCAGTTTGCCAGCAAATTCACTAGTCTGCTCAGCCCGCAATCAGCTTGCCATCTTTGCCTGCGCAATCCTGGTAAGCCCTGCCACGCCCTCGTCGTTTTTTATTTACGCCTTGCTAAGCTTTGGCACCCCCCTGTAGGCCCTGCTAAGCTTTGCTATGCTCTGCGAAGCCTTGTTAAGCCCTGGTAAACCCTGGTAAGCCCCCATGTTACGATAAACCTTGCCACGCTCCGCGCAGCTTTGGTAAGCTTTGAACTTCTGCTAAGCCCTGCTAGCCCGTGGCAAGCCTTGATAAGCCCTGCTAGCCCTTGCTGAGCCTTGCTCAGCCTCTTGGCAAGCTGTGCTAAGCCCTGCTAGGCCTTGCGAAACCCTGAGGTTTAAGCCCTGCTGAGCTTTGCTGACCCCCGCTAAGACCTGCTGGAATATGGGAAGCCTTGCTCAGCCTTAGTAGGCCCTGCGAAGCCCCGGTCGACAGTAGACCTTGTAAAGCTTTGCTGAGCCCTGTGGCAAGCTCTGCTAAGCCCTGCTAAGTCCTGGTACGCTCCGTTGAGCACTGCTAAGCTTTGACAAGCTCTGCTAAGCCTGGGTAAGCCCTGCTAAGCCCTGCTATTTCTTGGTAAGCCCTGCTAAGGCCTGCTAAGCTTGGTAAGCCTTGCTCAACGCTGCTAAGCCTTGCTGAGCCTTGCTCGGCCTTCGCAAGTTGTGTTAAGCCTGGCTAATTTTTTTGCGAAGCTTTGAGCTCTGCTAAGCCCTGCCAAGCCTTGCTAAGACCTGTTACGCCTTGCTAAGCGTTGGTACGCCCTGCGAAGCCCCGGCATACCTTGCAAAGCCCTGCTGAGCCTTGCTCGGCACTGCGAAGCCCTGGCAAGCTCTGATGAGCCCTGCCCAGTTCTGGTACGCCATGCTGAGCACTGCTAAGCTGTGGTAGTATTTGCTAAGTCCTGGTGCGCCCTGCTGAGCCCTGCTAAGCTTGGGAAGCCTTGCTAAACTTCGCTGGGCCCTGGTCTATGTTGCTCAGCCCAGGTAAGCTCTTGTAGACCCTGCTAAGCCATGCTATCCAGCTAAGGGTTGCTACTCCCTGGCAGTCTCTGCTAAACACTGTCGAGTCTTGCGAAGCCCAGCGAAGCCCTGCGAAGCCTTGGCAAGCTGTGCTCAGCTTGAGTAAGCTTCGGTAAGCCCTTGTAACCCCTTGGTAAGCTTTGCGAAGCCTTGGTGAACTTTGTTGAGTCATGGTAAGCCATGGTAAGCGTTGCATCATAACATGGCGTCCTTGGTAAATAGTCCTGAGTGGGGAATCCTTGATCAGGGATCCTTAGTGAGGGACCCTTAGCCCGGAACCCTTAACCATGAGTCTTAGTTAGGGAGTCTTTCTGAAGGAATCTCTAGTAGGGGCCAATCGTAGGGATTATATAATAAGGAATCCCCAGTCATAATCCAGAGTATGGAGCCCGAAGTAAACAGCCCTTAATAAGGAATACCTCGAAGAGAAAATGGTTCGTTAACAATGGCTCACTGGCAGGGAATCCTTGGTACAGGATCCTGTGTAGCGCGTCCTGATATACGTGTGTGTATATATATGTATGTATACATCCAAAGACAGCACGTAATCAGGACTCCCGAGCCGAATATCCTTCGTACGGGATCCTCGGTAAGGAAGCCATGGTAAGGGTTTCGTAGTAAAGAATCCTCTTTTGTTGCTTCCCAACAAATAGTGTCTGCCACCATTTTTTGTTTGAGGGGGAACGCACGGTGGCTCTTCTGAGGAGTAGGGGAGGAGGTGGTGGAGGAGGAGGAGGAGGCGGAAGAGGAAGAGGAGGAGCAGGAGGAGGAGGAGGAGGAGGAGGAGAAGGAGGAGTAGGCGTAGGAGGAGGGAGAGGAAGAAGCCACAGAGCACGCACAGAATTCAAAGACGCACGCGCGAATTCCGTGTGAAATCCTCGCGTGCGCGTGCCCCCTCGACCCCGAGGTACTCCACGATCCCCCGCTTTCGAGGACGGAGATTGTAGGGGAACACATACGGATGATGATGGCAGTGCCGCGCGCTGCATCTTCCTGGCTCGCCCCTGCTGCGACTGCGGGCGGCAGGAGGAGGAGGAGGAGGAGGAGGAGGAGGATGAGGAGGAGGAGGAGGAGGAGGAGGAGGAGGAGGAGGAGGAGGAGGGGGGGGAAGGAGGGGCTAGGAGGAGGGGGGACGACATCGGCCGCCAAGGGCAGTGCCACGCGTCAAGTGGCTCTTTCCGGCGCTATGCGCCGTGTGATGCAGCAGTGCCGCGCGTTGACTGACAGCCTCCCTAGGGGACCGCGAGGGCTCGAATGGTGTCCGCCTGACTACTGTACCCAATGCGTTGGATTTCCTAGGAGCCCTCGACAGTGGCGACAGCTGCGCAGTTCGTAGCCACGCATGGGGGCCGCGGAGTCTCGCAGGGACGCGCGCGCTGGGCCTCCAAGGAGCCCACAGAGCTACCAACAGCTGCGCAGTTTGCAGCCCCCCAGGGAGGCGCAAGGTCTCGCAGGGGTCCGCGTGACTATCCGCTCCTCTGGACCTCCCTGGAGACGATGACAGCGGCGACAGTTTTGCAGTTCGCAGCCCCCCAGGGAGCCGCGAGGTCTCGCAGGGGTCTGCGTGACTACCCACCCTGGTGGACCTCCCAGGAGCCCACGGAAGAGGTGAAAGTTGCGCAGTTGGCAGCCCCACGGGGAGCCACGAGGTCACGCAGGGGTCCGCGTGATTACTGCACCTCCAAGGAGTCCACGAAAGTGTCGATAGTTGCGCACTTCGCTCCCAGGAGAGGCATTGGAGGCCTGGAAATGGGCACCAACACCAACACAGGGGGTTGCCTCCACAGGGGGAAGATGATCCTAGATTTCGGTGTTGGTGGTAATATTTCGGTCACCTTGGAAGCCAGAATATCATCACCATCACCGAGATCGGAATCTTCTTCCCTCGGTGGAGGCACACCGCCGATATTGGTGTTGGTGTCAATCTCTAGGCCTGTCAAGGCACCGACGAAGAACAGGAGGAGGCAGGGCGGGGGAGGAGGCGGGAGGAGGGACGACAGCCCAAACCAAGAAGGTTGGGTAAACCGTCCAGGACATGCCCCTCCCTCCCCTCGCCCACACGGAGCCTGGCTCGGGGCAGCGGTCGTCTCCCGGAGGAGCGCGCGGAGGACCTGCGGGAGGGCGGCCCGTGGCGCGACGTGTTTTCGCACTCCGCCCTGGAGACGTCGTGGTCGCCGCCTTCGCCGCCGCCGTCGTCGTCGTCGTCGTCGTTGTCGTCGTCGTCGTCGTCGTCGTCGTCGTGCCGTCGCCGCCGCCGTCGCCGCCGCCGCCGCCGTCGTCTTCGTAGTCGTCGTCGTCGTCGTCGTCGTCGTCGTCGTCGTCGTCGTCGCCGTCGCCGTCGCCGGGGCCGGGGCCGTCGCCGTCGCCGTCGCCGTCGCCGTCGCCGTCGCCGTCGCCGTCGCCGTCGCCGTCGCCGTCGCCGTCGCCGTTGCCGTTGCCGTTGCCGTCGCCGTCGCCGTCGCCGTCGCCGTCGCCGTTGCCTTCACCGTTGCCGTCTCCGTCGTCGTCGCCGTCGCCGTTGCCTTCACCGTTGCCGTCTCCGTCGCCGTCGCCGTCGCCGTCGCCGTCGAAGTTGTCGTCCCGTCAGCAGCGTCGTCGTCGTCGTCGTTGTCGTCGTTGTTGTCGTCGTCGTCGACGATCATCGATCCCCGCTTATAGAGAATACTTATTGTTGATATGTGCAAGCGTTTCTGGGCGCTCTCGCCACGACGCATGCGGAATTTTCTTTGAAACCGAGGCTCCCTCCCGCCCGAGAGCAGGCATGATTCTGAAGTAAATATTTGCCTGCCCGGCTACGACCTCACCTGCTCCCGCTCGATATTGCTTCGGAGTATACCCCACAATGGTCTGGCAAGAGAAGCCCCCAACTCAGGAGCTCGAGACTTCCTCGCAAGTCACTCAAGTTGGTGAGGTCCCAGCTGCGACGGCATTGGTTCTTCAATTTATTCCGAGTCGCCCTGGACTAGGAGGCATGCAAACTCAGGAACGTCGCTTTCGCTCGAGACACCTTCCGATTTCAGCCAAGTTGGAAGGGTGTGAGAGGAGGAGAAGCATCAGGAGGAGGGTGGAAAGGAGGCAGAGGTGGAGGTGGATGGGGTCTCTAGGTAGGGAAGGGGGCGAGAAGAGGGGGGAAGTGGAGTGGGAGCAGGTCGGGCCTAGCCGGGCCTGGCGCGCAGTCAGCACCCTTTCCCCGCAGGAGATCCGGGACGCGAGCCACATCCTCCCGCATGCGAGGGCCCAGCAGATGTATTACCACGGCACCAGGGGGTCATAATCTGCATTGTAACGGTGCATACGGTAGGTCCGTGTCGTCTTGGCGCGGCTGCGGCAGCGCGGGCGTGGTCGCTCAATGTTGAAGTCCCTCCCGCGATGACAGAAGCCAGAGCCGACACCGCCATGGCAGGAGCCCGCCGCGTGTTGATGATGGTGGTGGTGGTGCTGCTGCTGCTGCTGCTCGTCATCCTTGCAGTTGGCGGATAATGGGCAGATCGATTCCTGAGGAGCAACGGTGTCCTCATGGCCCCTCCCCCTCTTCCACATCCTCGTAGCTTTGCTCCCTGCTGCCCCTCGGGAGAGTCTCGTGCCCCCTCGTACGCACGCCGACTGTGGTAGACCGTGGCCAGCCTCCGACGTCATGATCTTCTGTCAAAGCGTGCCCTCCCCATAGCTATCAACCCCATGCCTAGGGACTTTTTTCCATCGCCCATCCATCGTTTTTGAATTGCCCCCTGGCCCGAAGCTGGCCCCCAGACGAGTCAAGCTACTTATGCGACTTTCTCTAGACGCCAGGAGCCTGGAGGTCTGGGCTCTGGGGGGCGTCGACGATACATCTGCACTGGTCTTGGCCATATCGGTCCTGGGCCCAGGGTCGGTCAATTCACGCGCCTTCTGGCCGAGCCATGGGCGGGCTTATGCACCGATCCTGAGCCCAGGATGGGCCTGGCTGGGGTCCGTGCTGGCATGCAGTCGGCGTTCTCCAATGGGCACTCGAACTTCGGGCCATACCTTGAGCTTCGCAGCCGCCGCCCCGGGGGCGCCACCCCAGCCGACGGCTCCAGACCGACTCCCAGCGCGGGCGCCAAAGAGCGTGGCCCCCCTCCCCCCCGACGCCGACGACGACGACGACGAGGGCGGCGACGCCGACGCCGCCGACGCCGACGACGCCGCCGCCGACGACGACGACGACGACGACGACGACGACGGCGGCGGCGGCGGCGGCGGCGGCGGCGGCGGCGCGCGTGGTTCTCCGACGAGACGGGGCGGACCCCCAGCGGGTGACCCCCGCTGGCGGTTTTTGCGGAGCGCAGGGCAGGGCTCCTCGGCAGGCATGGGCCCCGACGGCCGATGGCGCGGCTGGGCGCCCTTCGCCGACTGGTTCCGGTACGAGGTCATGGCCCGCCACGGGGGCTGGTGGCGCCCCCGCCGCCCGTCCAGTCCCCCCTCCCCTGGGGGGAAGCTCCTCCTCCTCCTCCTCCTCCTCCTCCTCCTCCCAAGCGGTGCGGTGACCACACCGTGTGGGGAATCAGTGGGGGCTCGGGTCGGGGTGATCGCACGCTGTTCGGGCTCGGGTCGTTCTCCGAGGAGGTCTCCGGCGGCTGAGGGCTCCAAGGTTCCAAAACCGTGCGGTGACGGACCGTGCGGTGAGATCTTCGGGTATCTTGAGGCCACCGCACGGTCTGTCACCGCACCGTGGGTACCCCCAAGAGGGAGGAGGGAGGAGGAGGGAGGAAAAAGAAGAGGATAATGAGGAGGAAGAGGAGGCTATGGACGGATGATCTTATTCAGATGTGCTCCTCTTGGGGCCGAGCGCACCTATGCCACCCAGCATCACCAACCACTGCAATCATCAGCTACTGCCCATGCCGACTTAGGCAGCTGTCTGCTCCTCATGCTCACGCCACAATGATATTACCCCCCGTTCCCCAGTCGCCATTCTCTGATGCCGTCCAGTATTTCGTCCTTACCTTACTCCGTTTGGCTATCTCCTTATGATGAAGGTGTTCACCAAGGTTGAGTATGGTAGTTTGGTTTGCTTCCCCCATCCCAATCACAGCACTCACTGTTTGTTCAGTGCCCTTGTACGCATATTTTTTGTTACTATGGCAGTGCCGCCTAAGCCGTTCTTGTTTCCCGCATGTACGCATCAGCGCAACAATCTTTGATGCTTACGTCTGGGCAGCGTAAGCAGGATGATGAGGACGAGGTGGCGGAGGAGGCGGAGGAGGATGAGGTGGACGTGGAGGGGGACGATGAGGAGGACTGAGGAGGAGCAGGAGGCGACGGAGCAGGAGCAAATCAGTACATGGGAAGGAGGTAGTGGTGGAGGGGCATCAGGAGGAAATGGAGGAGGATGGGGAGGAGGAGTAGGATGAGAAGGGTGCCGGGAGCGCTACGCGTTGTGTTCCGCGGCATCTCCCCCCTCTCCTGCATCCCTTTTTTTCTCCGCGTTGCTGCTGTTCCTCCTCTTCTTTTTACTCGAACGTTACCTTTCTATACCCTGCTTGGTTGTCCTGTTTTTTTTCCGCCACCATTTTTGGCTCTCAGGAGCTCCTTTCCTTGCCCGTTTCAGTCCTGTCTTGCCGTGTTCATACCGCGCTCGATATTGACACGTATCACATTATTATCCAGATCCTTCATTCTGATTTGATAGCGGAGCTTTTGCTCCGTTCCACTGCCGCCATGATGGCCCGCGTGGTTTTCTCTTCTCGCCCCGTGTCGATCGCGATCGCTGCCCATCCTCACCGTCTCAGTCAACCTCTTCAAGGACATCAGCCTCAAAGGCCCCGTGTTCGAACCCACCGAGCCTGGCGTGCTCGAGCTCGCCAAGCTCTCCATGCCCAGTCATTCAGCCCACCACCGGGCTGGATCGTGGTCGCGATGCTTCGCCCGTGCCACGCGACGGGGGCGCCGCACCTGTGGGTCTCCGAAAACATTGACTACACGGACCGCGGCCCCGCGCCGCCTCTCTCGGCGCTCACTCCTACGCTTGCCCAGACTATGTTTGAGCAGCTCGCGGACCCGGCGCTTTCATGGAATCCGCAAGTGGATGTCGCGCCGACGTCAGACAGTCGATTGACACAACGGTCACGTCTACTGAGTTGGCGAAGGGTCCCGAGCTCCCTGCGATTATGTTGCAGACATCCTGGGAGAAAGAGGCAGCGGACACGACGCCTCCATTGTATCCGTTTTTGGGTGTAGCTGAAGGTGTCAGGCAGTCGAGTCATCCGACGTTTACATCGCTGGCGTGGGCGAAGCGCCCCGAAACCCCGGTTGCAATGTTACCAGAGCCGGGGGGATTTAATCAGAGAAGAGCGATCAGATGATAGATGGTCTGGCGGTCTTGTCGTCAGATCTCTGGGAGGCCGCAAGGGGTAACACGCCGTCTCCGATCTCTCGGGACCTGACCTGCCGCGCTTCTCGCGCGCTCCCTGCTATCTGGCAGACCTGGTTCCCGACGCGTGCCCCTCTTGACTGTGTGCAGTTGGTCGTGCCCACCGCAGTGACGACGTGGCGCGCGACGAGCGTTGCCACGAGTACTTTGCGGGGCCCTCCGAGCGCCGACCGCGCCACAATTGCGCGACAGACAGCGTGCCCAATGCGCTGATGAGGAAGAGCATGCCCAGGACAGATGCCAAAATCGGCTTCGAGGTTCTCTTCCCGAGCGACGCCGCTGGCGGGTTCCAGGACTCCCGCGCCTCTTCGATGCGCGGAGGGGGCGCAGGCCATCGGAGTGGGAACGGTCGCTGCCGCCGGCTGAGTGGCCTCTATGAACGCGGGCGGTGGTGGTGGCGGCAACCTGCGGCGCTTCCGCGAGTGGGGGCCCGAGCAGCAAGCTCGCGTGCCCTTCCAGCGCTGTGTGCGGGAGGTCATGATTTGGTCAGTGGCGAGCTCCGGCTTCAACGAGTTCCGCCAGGCGGCCTATGTCTCGCCCCGCCTCGCCAGCATGGCGCGCGAGTGCGCGGGCGAGTGGCCGCCCGCTGTCTGGTCCAGTGGGGACACGCCACCAGCAACCCAATGCCGCCGACTTTTTTCCTGACGCGCAGTCTGGCCGAACGGTGGCGAGGAGGGGCCCGCTTCGGCTGCGTCGGCCCTGATGAACTTCAACAGGTTACTGCAGGGTCGCGTCGACGACCTCCTTGTCTGGCTCGACATCTCCCGCGACTGGGCGCAGTGGGCTGGTCAACTCATGACCGGCTGCGGGGGGCTGAGCTGCTTGTTGCTGCGCGCGGTGGACGTATCGAGCATGAAATTCGCCGTGATCTTGCAGCGCCGCGACATGGCCTGCCCTGCGAACGCTCAACAGTTGACGCACATGACAGGGCAGCTGTGACGGCTTGGGCATATGATCGAGGGCCCGCCGGGCAATCTCGCCGCCGCAGTTTACTTGGCCCAGCGCCGCGCGATCCTCGCGGGTTCGCCCGTGCAAGATCAGGCTCGTAGTGCCGATGGGGTGGCATGGGCCTCCCTGCCTTGCAGCTGCCGCCGCTGCCAGCCCGGGCGTGGCGTCCTCGGCGCAGGTGGCGCGCCCAGTAGCATGTGTCGACTCGCCCGCTGGCGCCGACGCCATCAGTTCATTTGGCGAGGAGATTGCGGCCGACGGTCCCGAGCTACGCGACGTTCTAGTGCAACGACGCGGTGCGCCCTTTCTTAGGCCTACAAACGCGCCAAGTAATAATGGCGCAGCATTCAGAACCACAAGCCCACGCGCCGCTTCTGGAGGGCGATCAGACGCCAGGTCATAGGCCGCGGTAAGGGCTACGGCGCCTTCCCGGCCGACGTGTCCGAGAACGAACCGGGGAAATTTTCCCTGGCTTCGGGAAGGGCACGGGTCAGGGGAAAGGGGCGTTCAGGACCTGTGGCGTGCGTTCAGGCCGCCCAAGCAATCCACTTGGCCTTGACAGGGTGCGTCTCCTTTCCCACGAGTGCGACTCCGAGGAGTACCTCGTGCGCGATTGCCCCCGGCGCCGCCAGCAAGGTCGCACTCTTTTCCCCAGCGCCCCAGCATCAGCAGCATCGTCACTACCACCCCCTTCGCTCTTGTTTCGTCCACTCCCTCATCTGAACCATCTGGGTCCTTCCAACATGATGCCCCCGCTTGCGCTTTGCTCCAATCGTTCAACACGACACCCCAACGCGGGCCACGTTTTTGGATCCGAGAGCTTCCTCGCCTTTGTCGTCCCCTTCATTATCCTTCCCCCGCTTTCCCCTTCCTCTTCTCCTGCTCCTTCTGCTGCAGTTCCTCCTCGTCTTCCTCCTTCTCTCATCCTTCTCGCTTTCCTCCTGCGCCTCTCCATGCTCATCCGCCACTTCCTTGCCCAATGTACATTATTTTGCATATTGCGCGCAACGTGGCAGGGGGCTTTCTGGGTGTCCCAAGGCCGCTATAACACCCGTTTGCGGATAAAAACAACCAGCGCAGGATATCATGTCGGATGTAGCGCGAGCGCACTTCACTTGCCCTCCTTCCCTCTCCTTTTTTTCCGCCGCCTTCTCAGCCCCCCCCAGACTGTGAGGTCAGGAAACTCTGAGGGAGCTCCTCAGCCACCTTAGCCACCTCAGCCTCCTTCTCGGATTCCTCCTTCCCTGCCTCCTCACTTTGCTCTTGCTCCTCCCCCTCCCCTTCCTCCTCCTCCTCCTCCTCCTCCTCATTCCCCTCCTCCTCCTCCTCCTCCTCCTCCTCCTCCTCTTCCTCCTCCTCCTCCTCCTCCTCCTCCTCCTCCTCCTCCTCCTCCTCCTCCTCCTCCTCCTCCTCCTCCTCCTCCCCCCCTCCTTCTCCCTCGTCCCCTGTTCCCCTGCTCCTCTTCTCTTTTCCTTTTGTTTATTCGGCGGACACGGGGGAGGAGGGTGGAGATTGTGGGTTGGAGAGTGGATGAGGATGATGCTGATGATGGTGGGTTGGACTGGCCAGAGGCCCGGTATTCCCGAGCACCCCAAGCTTGAGGCAGAAACGTCCAGGATCGATAAGCATAGTTTCCATAAGCTTCTTGTTGATTTGAACGTCTGTTCCATCAGGTGGGTCGATGCCGACAGCATCAGCGTGCGCAACCTGGCCCGCCTGACGGACGGACCGCCACTGGCCCCCATCTCTGGGGCCCCAGGATGCACGCCATCAGTGCCCACTCCAGGGAACGGATACGAGCCCCCTTTCCCTCGCAGGAAGGGGGAGAGAAAGAGGAGGACGAAGGGGGTAAGGAAGAGGGGGGAGGAATGCACTGCCTCTCGTCTTCAGGCTCCGAGGTCCTCCCGCTCCTCATCTCTTCTCCTTCTCCTCTTACTCCTCATCATCATCAAGTCTCTCCTCTTTCACCGCCTTCTCCTCCTCTCGAGCAGGAAGATGAAACAGAGGTTGAGTTGGAGGAGGAGGACGAGGAGGACGAGGAGGAGGAGGAGGAGGAGGAGGAGGAGGAGGAGGAGGAGGCAGAGGAGGCAGAGGAGGAGGAAAAGGAGCAGGAGGAGGAGGAGGAGGGGGAGGGGGAGGAGGAGGAGCAGGAGGAGAAGGAGGAGGAGAGTGACGGGGATGGGAACTGGGGATGAGGAGGATGAGGAGGCGGGGAAGGATAGCTGATGGGGTGAGGGGAAGGAGGAGGGGGCAGGGGGGGAATGAGGAGAGCCCCAAATTCGTACGCCTTGTTTTTTCGAGCCAGTGGCCCCTGGATCTCTCGTCCTGGGGCAGCGACTTCACTCCGCAAAAGCGTTTGCGCCGAGGGCTTCTCGTTTCTCTGTGCCGCAATTCGGTGGGCTCTCGTACTTTCGCCAGGTGGGCTCCCGCGTTCGCCTCGTGGGCGCCCCGCGTGGTGGCTGGGCCCTCAGGGTTCTCGCCCCGTGGGGACCCGTGGGCGGCCTCGCGGCTGCCCCATGCGTTTGGTCGAGTCTGCGCGTTTTCGCCTTTGGGCGTCTCGTGCGCGCCTAGTGCGCTGGCTGGGTTCTCCGGGTTTTCGGCTGCTGGGCGCCCGTGGGCGCCTCGCCGTGCCCTGGCCTCACCGTAGCGTGCAACCAGCGTATTGCGCGGCGCGGAGGGTACCACGTGGCTTTCGCCACGTGTATTGCGATCCGCTCTACAGGATCGCATCGCAGAGCTTCCTTCAGGGAGCTTGCACCGCATAGCTTGCACCGCACTGATTCTGCTTCCAAGAGGAAATTTGATACACCACCCTCCCGATACTGGACTTGTCGGGACGCCCTGGGACCTTTCAAATTACACAAGATCCTGCCCAATCGTTTTTTCCCAACCATCCTGTGGTGTTGGGTCCTCGTTTTGAAGAGACAGCGCCCCGCGTTCACTCCTTCCTTCCTTCCTCCCGCTGCCCCCTCCCTCGTCACCGCACCCATTTCGGCACACCCCTCACACGTTTCGTGGCCCCATACGGAGCTCCACCGAGGGCCCCAGTGGCTGCGTTGGCATGGCGGCACCGCCCCACACACCCTTCACACGTTCGTGGCCCCATAGGGAGCTCCACCGAGGGCCCCAGTGGCTGCGTTGGCATGGCGGCACCGCACCCATTTCGGCACACCCCTCACACGTTTCGTGGCCCCATAGGGAGCTCCACCGAGGGCCCAGTGGCTGCGTTGGCATGGCGGCGCCGCACCCATTTCGGCACACCCCTCACACGTTTCGTGGCCCCATAGGGAGCTCCACCGAGGGCCCCAGTGGCTGCGTTGGCATGGCGGCACCGCACCCATTTCGGCACATCCCTCACACGTTTCGTGCCCCCACAGGGAGCTCCACCGAGGGCCCCAGTGGCTGCGTTGGCATGGCGGCACCGCACCCATTTCGGCACAACCCTCACACGTTTTGTAGCTCCATAGGGAACTCCACCGAGGGCCCCAGTGGCTGTGTTGGCATGGCGGCGCCGCACCCATTTCGGCACACCCCTCACACGTTTCGTGGCCCCATAGGGAGCCCCGCCGAGGGCTCCAATTGCTGCGTTGGCATGGCGGCACCGCGCCCATTTCGGCACACCCCTCACACGTTTCGTGGCCCCATAGGGAGCTCCACCGAGGGCCCCAGTGGCTGCGTTGAGATGGCGGCACAGCACCCACTTCGGCATACCCCGCACACGTTTCGTGGCCCCATAGGGAGCTCCACCGAGGGCCCCAGTGGCTGCGTTGGCATGGCGGCACCGCACCCATTTCGGCACACCCCTCACACGTTTCGTGGCCCCATAGGGAGCTAACACGTTTCGTGGCCACCGTAGGGAGCTCCACCGGGCCCCAGTGGCTGCGTTGGCATGGCGGCACCGCACCCATTTCGGCACACCCCTCACACGTTTCGTGGCCCCATAGGGAGCTCCACCGAAGGCCCCAGTGGCTGCGTTGGCATCGCACCCATTTCGGCACACCCCTCACACGTTTCGTGGCCTCATAGGGAGCTCCACCGAGGGCCCCAGTGGCTGCGTTGGCATGGCGGCCCGCACCCATTTCGGCACACCCCTCACACGTTTCGTGGACCCATAGGGAGCTCCACTGACGGCCCCAGTGGCTGCGTTGGCATGGCGGCGCCGCGCCCATTTCGGCACACCCCTCACACGTTTCGTGGCCCCATACGGAGCTCCACCGAGGGCCCTAGTGGCTGCGTTGGCATGGCGGCACCGCACCCATTTCGGCACACCCATCACACGTTTCGTGGCCCCATAGGGAGCTCCACCGAGGGCCCCAGTGGCTGCGCTGGCATGGCGGCACCGCACCCATTTCGGCACACCCCTCACACGTTTCGTGGCCCCATAGGGAGCTCCACCGAGGGCCCCAGTGGCTGCGCTGGCATGGCGGCACCGCACCCATTTCGGCACACCCCTCACACGTTTCGTGGCCCCATAGGGAGCTCCACCGAAAGTCCCCAGTGCTACCGCCCTCACGCGTCCCGTACGCCCAGGACAGCGTTTCGTGGCACGCCTTTCGTGGCCCCATAAGGAGCCCCACCGAAAGCGGTACCCACAAAGCGTTATTCACAATTGCATATGGTTGGGTCTTTCGCCAGGATAAGTTCGTTGTGACATCATATGATCCCAGGCCGGCGGGTATCGACTCCCCCATCCCTGCCAGCTGATACCATGTGCGCGCATTCGGTTATCTCAAAAAATATGCTCAATACTCCTTGGCAAAAACGGCACACAGTCCACACGCGAGCCCATGTCAACAGCATGCCATAAGACGTCAGACAGAAGACACCCTTCGTTCTGCAAGCGTTACAACATCAGGCACGAGACGCCCATCGTTTTCCACCACAACTCTTTCATATTGTATGCCCGCACGAACTTGCAAGCGTCATTGTTAGCTACACGACTCCAGCAATCTAGTCCCGAACCCGCATTCTCATTTGACAACGCGTTGCATCTGCGATGGTCTAACATACGCCCATTGCACGGATCCGTATCACATAAAACCGTGCGGGCCACCAGCGCGCCCCGCCACGCGCGGGTATCGGAATCCTGATAAACTATGTTTTTTTCCCAACCATCCTGTGGTGTTGGGTCCTCGTTTTGAAGAGACGGTACCCCGCGTCTCCTCTCCTCTCCCCTCCTTCCTTCCTCCTCCTCCGCCTCCTCCCCCCTCCCCCTCCGCGTCAGCCACACCCATTTCGGCACGCACCTCACACGTTTCGTGGCCCCATAAGGGGGCTCCACCGAGGGCCCCAGTGGCTGCGTTCGCATGGCGGCACCGCACCCATTTCGGCACACCCTTCACACGTTTCGTGGCCCCATAGGGAGGTCCACCGAGGGCCCCCGTGGCTGCGTTCGCATGGCGGCACCGCACCCATTTCGGCACACCCCTCATACGTTTCGTGGCCCCATAGGGAACTCTACCGAAGGCCCCACTGGCTGCGTTGGCATGGCGGCACCGCACCCATTTCGGCACACCCCTCACACGTTTCGTGGCCCCGTAAGGAGCTCCACCGAGGGTCCCAGTGGCTGCGTTCGCATGGCGGCACCGCACCCATTTCGGCACACCCCTTACACGTTTCGTGGCCCCATAGGGAGCCCCACCGAGGGCCCCACTGGCTGCGTTCGCATGGCGGCCCCACCCCCCCACTGGCGCCCATTTCGGCACACCTTCACACGCTTCGTGGCCCCATAGGGAGCTCCACCGAAGGGCCCCAATGGCTGCGTTCGCATGGCGGCACCGCAGGTCGTTCGTCACAACCCTTACACGTTCGTGGCCCATGGGAGCCCCACCGAGAGGCCCAATGGCTGCTTCGCATGCGGCACCGCCCCCATTTCGGCACACCCCTTCACACGCTTCGTGGCCCCATAGGGAGCTCCACCGGAAGGCCCCAATGGGCTGCGTTTCGCATGGCGCACCGCAATGTTTCGCACCCCCTCACACGTTTCGTGGCCCCATGGGGAGCCCCACCGAGGGCCCCAATGGCTGCGTTCGCATGGCGGCACCGCACCCATTTCGGCACACCCCTCACACGCTTCGTGGCCCCATACGGAGCCCCACCGAGGGCTCCAGTGGCTGCGTTCGCATGGCGACACCGCGCCCATTTCGGTACACCCCTCACACGCTTCGTGGCCCCATAGGGAGTTCCACCGGGGGCCCCAGCGGCTGCGTTCGCATGGCAGCACCGCACCCATTTCGGCACACCCCTCACACGCTTCGTGGCCTCATAAGGAGCTCCACCGAAGGCCCCAGTGGCTGCGTTCGCATGGCGGCACCGCACCCATTTCGGCACATCCCTCACACGTTTCGTGGCCCCATACGGAGCTCCACCGAGGGCCCCCGTGGCTGCGTTCGCATGGCGGCACCGCGCCCATTTCGGCACACCCCTCACACGTTTCGTGGCACCATAGGGGACTCCACCGAGGGCCTCGATGGCTGCGTTCGCATGGCGGCACCGCACCCATTTCGGCACACCCCTCACACGTTTCGTGGCCCCATAAGGAGCTCCACCGAGGGCCCCAATGGCTGCGTTCGCATGGCGGCACCGCGCCCATGTCGGCACACCCCTACACGCTTCGTGGCCCCATAGGGAGCTCCACCGAGGGCCCCACTGGCTGCGTTCGCATGGCGGCACCGCGCCCATTTCGGCACACCCCTCACACGTTTCGTGGCCCCATACGGAGCTCCACCGAGGGCCCCAGTGGCTGCGTTCGCATGGCGGCACCGCAGCCATTTCGGCACACACCTCACACGTTTCGTGGCCCCATAGGGAGCTCCACCGAGGGCCCCCCGTGGCTGCGTTCGCATGGCGGCACCGCACACATTTCGGCACACCCCTCACACGTTTCGTGGCCCCATAAGGAGCTCTACCGAAGGCCCCACATGGCGGCACCGCATTTCGGCGTTTCGTGGCCCCGCATCGCACGGCACCGCGCCCATTTCGGCACACCCCTCACACGTTTCGTGGCCCCATATGGAGCTCCACCGAAAACCCCAATGGCTGCGTTCGCATGGCGGCACCGCGCCCATTTCGGCACACCCTCACACGCTTTGTGGCCCCATAGGGAGCCCCACCGAGGGCTCCAATGGCTGCGTTGGCATGGCGGCACCGCACCCATTTCGGCACACCCCTCACACGTTTCGTGGCCCCATAGGGAACTCCACCGAGGACCCCAGTGGCTGCGTTCGCATTGCGGCACCGCGCCCATTTCGGCACACCCCTCACACGTTTCGTGGCCTCATAGGGAGCCCCGCCGAGGGCTCCAATTGCTGCGTTCGCATGGCGGCACCGCGCCCATTTCGGCACACCCCTCACACGTTTCGTGGCCCCAAAATGAGCTCCACCGAGGGCTCCAGTGGCTGCATTGGCATGGCGGCACCGCACCCATTTCGGCACACCCCTCACACGTTTCGTGGCCCCATAGGGAGCTCCACCGAGGGCCCCAGTGGCTGCGTCCGCATGGCGGCACCGCACCCATGTCGGCACACCCCTCACACGTTTCGTGGCCCCATAAGGAGCTCCACCGAAGGCCCCAGTGGCTGCGTTGGCATGGCGGCACCGCACCCATTTCGGCACACCTCTCACACGTTTCGTGGCCCCATAGGGAGTTCCCTCTCATTCGCTCAACCTGCTTTGCGGCACTCGCAACTGCAGATGGTTGGGTCCATCGCCAGGATATGTTTTTCAAAGCATTTCGGGATCGAACTCTTCAACAACGCATGACAATCAATTTGTTTTTCAATACCAACCTTGCGCTGGCGAGGGGGCCCAACCGAAGGCCACAGGGGTTGCGTTCACGCGCGTTCCCGTCGCAAACTTCTGCGTACCCCTTGCACGTTTCGTGGCCCCACGAGGAGCTCCACCGAGGGCCCCAGGGGCTGCGGTCACAGGCGCCCGCATTTCTGCACACCCCTCACACGTTTCGTGGCCCCTGGAGAGGAGCTCCACCGAAAGCCTCGGTGGCTGCGTTCACATGCTTCTCCGCCGCATATTTCGGCACACCCCTCACACGTTGGGTGGCCCCATGGGGAGCTCCACCGAAGGCCCCAGTGGTTGCGTTCACATGCGTTCAGGAAGCTCCGCCGAATGCCCCAGTAGCTGCGTTCACATGTGCCCTCGCCGCGAATTTTGGCGCACCTTTCACACGTTTCGTAGCTAGCTCCACCGAATGCCCCAGTGGCTGCGTGCACATGCGGCCCGCCGCACATTCGGCACTGTCTCGTGGGAGTAATTCGGGGCGGCCAGCGGACTCTGTTGGGCTGCCTTTGAGCCTACCTGGGCTGTCCAGAGCAATGTGGTCTTCTTGGGCGTCTTGGGGCCCGCTTGAGGCGTCGTGGTCCCATGTTGGGCCGTCCAGGGCTGTTCTTGAGGCCGTCTTGGGCGCCTTTCGGGCCATCAAGAGGTAACCTTGGGGGCTTGCCAAGCTGTTTTCGACGCCCTGAAGACCAAGAAGGCGAGTATGCCAAACTCGATCAGCAATCCACCTCATGAAATGATCTTCTTGACATCGCGGGGACTTCTCGGAGGCCGTCTCGTGGCTCCCTGAGCCATCTTGCGACCATTTTGGGGCTATCTGGGGCCGTTCTTGGCCAATCGAGGGATCTCTTCGGACATCTTGGGGCCGTCAGCCTTTCTTAGTCCGTCTTGGCCCTCGTTTCGCTGGGTCTTCTCGGAGCCGTTCTCCGGTCGTCACTTTTTTCCCAACCATCCTGTGGTGTTGTGTCCTCGTTTTGAAGAGACAGCGCCCCGCGTTCACTCCTTCCTTCCTTCCTCCCTGTGCCCCCTCCCTCCTCCCACTATCACAGCACACCCCTCACACGTTTCGTGGCCCCATAGGGAGCTCCACCGAGGGCCCCAGTGGCTGCATTGGCATGGCGGCACCGCACCCATTTCGGCACACCCCTCACACGTTTCGTGGCCCCATAGGGAGCTCCACCGAGGGCCCCAGTGGCTGCGTTGGCATGGCGGCACCGCACCCATTTCGGCACACCCCTCAACGTTTCGTGGCCCCATAGGGAGCTCCACCGAGGGCCCCAGTGGCTGCGTTGGCATGGCGGCACCGCACCCATTTCGGCACACCCCTCACACGTTTCGTGGCCCCATAGGGAGCTCCACCGAGGGCCCCAGTGGCTGCGTTGGCATGGCGGCACCGCACCCATTCGGCACACCCCTCACACGTTTCGTGGCCCCATAGGGAGCTCCACCGAGGGCCCCAGTGGCTGCGTTGGCATGGCGGCACCGCACCCATTTCGGCACACCCCTCACACGTTTCGTGGCCCCATAGGGAGCTCCACCGAGGGCCCCAGTGGCTGCGTTGGCATGGCGGCACCGCACCCATTTCGGCACACCCCTCACACGCTTCGTGGCCCCATAGGGAGCTCCACCGAGGGCCCCAGTGGCTGCGCTGCATGGCGGCACCGCACCTATTTCGGCACACACCCCTCCACGTTTCGTGGCCACATAGGGAGCTCCACCGAGGGCCCCAGTGGCTGCATTGGCATGGCGGCACCGCACCCATTTCGGCACACCCCTCACACGTTTCGTGGCCCATAGGGAGCTCCACCGAAGAGCCCCCAGTGGCTGCGTTGGCATGGCGGCGCCGCACCCATTTCGGCACACCCCTCACACGTTTCGTGGCCATAGGGAGCTCCACCGAGGGCCCCAGTGGCTGCGTTGGCATGGCGGCACCGCACCCATTTCGGCACACCCCTCACACGTTTCGTGGCCCCGTAGGGAGCTCCACCGAGGGCGCCAG
>CAUYUJ010022503.1:793271-809080 GCA_963575745.1 Prorocentrum cordatum
TCCTCCTCGCTCCTCCTCCACTTCCTCACCCCCCCCTTTCCTCTGCGCGCCCAGATTTGCCATGGGCGTGTCGCATCTGCCTCAGGAAAGCCTTTCTCGGATATGATTTGGGTGCTGGTCGGGAGCGCCCACAGATTTGCTATGGGCTTTGAGACTCACTCTCTCTCAGGAGAGGCTCTCTCGGATATCATTCGAGTGCTGACCAGTATTGATGGGAGGAACCACCTTCATCGTTTTTGGTCTTCAGCGATCAGTGTATTCAGCGATCAGTGTAGCCAGCGGAGCAAGTTTTGTTTTGCGAGCTTGCAGGCCCATCACGGCTTGAAGACACATTCTGCCTCGTAGTTCCTGCAAGGCGAGACCGAGGAAACTTGCACCATACCTGCTCATCCGTCCTCTCCGCCATTCTCCTCTCCTTCACAGCGGCCCGCCCCCCCCCCCCCAAAGGCTGAGCTTCATCGGTGGAGCGCCGAGCTACCTCCAGTTGACCGTCAGGCGCAGCCGAGCCCAGGCTCGCCAGGGGTCCGCTCCGCGCACCCCCGCGCGGCGTTCTGCGGCTGGGCCGCGCGGCTTGCCACCGCTGGGTGGCGCGTGGGCCTCATCACGAACAGCCACTTCTTCGTGCCCCCAGCCCGCTGCTCCTTGATGCGCCCCCTGGCGGACGAGATGCGCTCGCTGCTGGAGCGGTACGCGGCCGAGGTGGAGATGCGCGGCAAGGAGGCTGTCACCGGATTGGACTCCAGGGGGCAGGCGCTCTGTGCGCTACCCACGGGCATCGTTGGCATGCAAGCCTTCCAGCGCTTCGCCCAGAAGCTGATGCGCGAGTCCGCTTGCAGCGCAGCTGTGGACAGGCCCTTGGTTCTGCACTGGTGCGTATTCAACCCCGTTGACGCCAACGACCCCGACCGGATGCACCGTGTGCTGGCTGGCGATGAAATTTTGCGAGGCCGTTGGGTGCATGCCATCCATATCTTCCGGATCGTGCGAGACGAGTGGGAGCGTCGCGGTATGCCAGCGCCTGTGCTACGCCCGGTTACCTGCGACGATCCGCCATCAACTCCAGACGCGCGCGAGGCTGGGGATTCAGAATCATACATAAATCCCAGCCACCTTCCAGCGCATGAGGTTGGGTGTGTTAAGGTTTTTGTGAGGCGTCCCCTATCATAAACACAGGATTTTCTCATTTCGTGCCGTACGTGATGTGTGTGTGTGTTTGTGTGAGAGAGAGAGAGAGAGAGAGCATTTTTTGGCAAATATCCGCTAGTTCACGCCTGCCTGGCTAGTCGATAGCCAGGATGTTCCGGTGTCCCCGTATCTTCCTGTCGCGATGTTGTACTATCGTGGTGTCGCAGTGCCGTGGTGTCCCGGTGTCGGAGTTTCGTGGTCCTCAGTGGCGCGGTGTCGCAGTTTCGTGGTGTAATGGTGCCCAGTGTCGTCTCGGATTCTCGTGATGTCCTGGTGTGGTGTCGCGCAGTCGTGGCGTCCTGCTGTCATGGCGTCGTGGTGTCGTAGCTTTTAGGCAGGTGTCAGCTCGATCTTGAAATGCTAGCCCGAACTGATGCATTCTGCCATTCGCCCCACAGTCATTGCTCTGGCTTCGGTTTCGCTTCGCACATTTCGCATCTATCATCGGCTTTTCTCTTGTCTCAGCCAGCTCTGAGTTTTAGCTCTGGCTTTGCCCTAACCCTAGGCTTACACTCAGCTCTTAGCTAGTATGTATGATCGTCCAACTGTCGTGTTGCAATTTTTGCTGACAGCTTAGATTTGTATGTTTGCACAAGTCTGTTTAAGCTGTTGCTTTGTCTGTGCTTTGTTTGACCCCATTTTGTAGCAGCAGTTTTTTGTCCGTCTGGCAACTGCCGACCTGGTGAAGTTCACCGACTCCGGGCTCGCCACTTCATGGTCAACGTACCTATTCAAGGACATTCCCTTTACGGTCCGCGGCTTCGGCCCTCGCTGCGTCGCGGCCCTACCCGTTCAAGTCTACCTGGACCTACCATTTCATGGTCGTCGTGTACCTTCCCAAGGACTGCTCCCTGAACAAAGTCCGGCCCTGGCCACACACTGCTAGCTACGCAGCCCGCTCGCACATATTCTGCGGCATCCCTACGCCGGCTCTCATGGTCTGAGCGGGCTCCAGCCTTTTCCTCCCTCGCGCTTTGTTCTGTTTAGCCTTCGTGTCTCAATTCGCTCCCGTTGCACTTCACCGCTTGCCGCGACCGGCGTCTGTCTGTCTTGGACCACCTGATGCCCGTAGGCTTAAAAACTAGCTGCAGTTTTGGCTTTACGACCCGCCTGAGGTTGTTGCTCTTTCCTTGTGCCTTTTTTCTTCTAGCTGTAGATTTAGCGTTGCGGGGAGTCGTGGTGCTGCGCTGTTTGTGTATCGCGCTGTCTTTGTGTCATGGATTTGGCTAGACCGCAGCGTCAATGGATGTCTTGCAAAGTCAGACTTGGTTACGTCTTCAGCAGCAGAGTCTATGAGGTTATTTTGCTTCTGCTTGAGCTCTGCTCTGAGCTTACGCATCTGCCAACACCAACACCAAACCAGAGTTATCACTACAACCGAAGCCAGAGATGAGTGGTCTGAGAAACGCGAAACCTGGGCCAGAGATGAATGTCAGTTTGAAATATTGAAGACGCCTACGGCGAGTCACCGCCGCCCCCTGCCTTTTTGGAAACGCCTATGTGGCCGAACGTTGAGGCCAGAGGCCTGCCAAGCTATCGGACCATGTGTTCCCCGAATCGGTTCGGAAAGCGTTCAGGGAACACGATGGGGGAGGCTGGGCCGACTTGGGCCTTTCTCGGGGTGCTCCAGGGCCGTCTTGGAGGCTATCTTGAGCGTCTTGGAGGCCTTTTGGGCCGTCTTGGGGGCCTCTTGGGGCCGTCCTGGGGGCCTCTTGGACCGTTTTTGGGCCGTGCTGGAGACCTCTTGGGCGATCTTCGGGGCCTCTTGGGCCGTCTCGGGCCGTCGGAAGGCCGAAAAGAAGCAAATGCCAGAATCTTTCAAAAACTCGTGGGAAATCAATGATTTTGGCCTTTTCGGGCTTTCCCGGAGGCCCTCTTGGAGGGCTCTTGGGCCGTCTTGGGTCATCTTATAGGGCCATCTTCGGCCGTCTTGGTGGGCTCCTGGTCCGTCTGATACCGTCGGAAGCCGTTTGGGGGGCCTCTCTGGGCCGACTTGGGGCCCTCTTGGAATGCTCCAGGGCCGTCTTGGAGGCCATCTTGGGCGCATTAAAGGCCTCCTGAGCCGTCTTGGGGACCTCTTGGGGCCGTCTTGGGGGCCTCTTGGGCCGTTCTGGAACCAGCTTGGAGACCTCTTGGGCGACCTTTGGGGGCTCTTGGGCCGTCTCGGTCCGTCGGAAGGCCGAAAAGAAGCAAATGGCCCTCTTGGAGGCCGATGGGAAATTCGTGTTTTTGGCCTTTTCTGGCTTTCCTGGAGGCTTCTTGGGCCGTCTTTGGCCAGCTTCGAGTCAACTTCGGCCATCTTGGTGGATTCCTGGCATGTCTGACGCCGTCGGGAGCCGACTTGGGGGCCTCTATGAACCGACTTTGGGTCCTCTTGGGGCGCTTCGGGGCCGTCTTGGAGGCCATCTTGGGCGTCTTGGAGATCTCTTGGGCCGTCTTGGGGTCCTCTTGGGGCCGTCTTGGAGGCCTCTTGGGCCGTCATGGGGTCCTCTTGGAGGCCTCGTGGTCGATGGTGGGGCGATCTTGGCGGCCTCTTGGGCCGTCTTGAGCCGTCGGCATGTCGAGAAGAGGCAAATGCCCAAGTCCTTCAAAACCCAAGGCAAATCGATGATTTTGGCCTCTGCGGGCCCTCCTGGAGCACCTCTGGGAGGCCTCTTGGGCCGTATTGAGGCCTCTTGGGCCGTCTTGGGCCATCTTGAGGCTATCTTACGCCATCTTGGGTACACCTTGGGGCGTCTTGGAGGCATCTTGGGGCCATTCAGCTGTCTTGGAGGCCATCTTGGCCGTCTGGGATGCATCTTGGAGGCCGTCTTGGGCCGTCTGGACCAGGGAAAACCTTTGGGAGCCGGGTCCGGGCAAATTTTCGGCATCCTTTCGGATGGCCGGCGGGACGCGCTGGAGCCCCAGGGGGAGTTCTTTTGAAAGAGCCAACACCAAAAACGATAGGTTTCAGCACGCCAGGGACCCCTCTTGCAAGCAACAAGGGGCGGCGGATCGAAGACGCCTTCGGCGAATCACCGCCGCCCCCTGCCTTTTTGGAAGCGCCTCTGGCCGAACGTTGAGGCCAGACCTGTCAAGCTATCGGACCATGCGTTCCCCGAATCGTTTCGGAAAGCCTTCGGGAACACGATGGGCATCTTGAAGGTCATCTTGGCCGTCCTGGAGGCCATTTTGACCCTTTCGGGCCTTCTTGGAGGACGTCTTGGAGGGCTCTTGGGGCCGTATTGGGGGCCCTCTTGAGCGTCTTGGAGACCTCTTGGGCCGTCCTGGAGGCCTCTTGGGGCCGTGCCTCGGGCGATCTTTCGGCGATCTCTGGGGGCACTTGGGCCGTCTCGGGCCGTCGGAAGGCCGAAAACAAGAAAAATGCCACAACCCTTCAAGAACCTATGGTAAATCAGTGATTTTGTCCTTTGGAGGCCTCTTGGGCCGTCTTGGGCCGTCTTAGGGCCATGTTCGGCCGTCTTGATGGGCTCCTGGTCCGTCTGACGCCGTCGGAAGCCGTTTTGGGGGCCTCTCTGGACCGACTTGGGGCCCTGTTGGAATGCTCCAGGGCCGTCTTGGAGGCCATCTTGGGCGTCTTAAAGGCCTCCTGTGCTGTCTTGGGGGCCTCTTGGGGCCGTCTTGGGGCTCTTTTGGGCCGTTCTGGGGCCGTCTTGGAGGCCTCTTGGGCGATCTTTCAACGATCTTTGGGGGCTCTTGGGTCGTCTCGGGCCGTCGGAAGGCTGACAAGAAGCAAATGTCAAAATCCGTCAAAAACCAAGGGAAAAACAATGTTTCTGGCCTCTTCTTGCCTTCCTGGAGGCCCTCTTGGGGGCCTCTTGGGCCGTCTTGGGCCAGCTTCGAGCCAACTTCGGCCATCTTGGTGGGTTCCTGGCACGTCTGACGCCGTCGGGAGCCGTCTTGGGGGCCTTTCTGGGCCGACTTGGGGCCCTCTTGGGGCGCTTCGGGGCCGTCTTGGAGGCCATCTTGGGCGTCTTGGAGGCCATCTTGGGCGTGTTGGAGGCCTCTTGGGGCCCTCTTGGGGCCGTCTTGGGGCCCTCTTGGGCCGTCATGGGGCCATCTTGGAAGTCTCTTGGGCGATCCTCGGGCGACCTTCGGGGCCTCTTGGGCTGTCTTGGGCCGTCCGAGAGGCGAAAAGGCGCAAATGCCAAAATCCTTCAAAGCCAAACGAAACAATGAGTTTGACTTCTGCGGGCCTTTCTGGAGGACCTCTTGGAGGCCTCTTGGACCATCTTGGAGGCCTCTTGGGGGCCTTTTGGGCCCATCTAAGTCCGTCTTGGTTGCGTCTTGGGCCGTCTTGGAGGCATCTTGGGGTCATCTTCGCCGTCTTGGAGGCCGTCTTGGCCGTCTTGGAGGCACTTTGGAGGCCATCGTGGCCGTCTTGGATGCCATCTTGGGCGTCTTGGAGGCCATCTTGGGCGTCTTGGAGGCCTCTTGGGGCCGTCTTGGGGGCCTCTTGGGCCGTCACGGGGCCATCTTGGAGGCCTCTTGGGCGATCTTGGGGCGATCTTGGGGGTCTTTTGGGCCGTCTGGGGCCGTCGGAAAGCCGAAAAGGCGCAAATGCCAAAATCCTTCAAAAACCTACGGAAAATCAATGATTTTGCCTCTTCGGGCCTTCCTGGAGGACCTCTTGGAGGCCTCTTGGGCCGTCTTGGATGCCTCTTGGGGGCCTTTTGGGCCGTCTTGGGCCATCTTCAGACTATCTTAGGCCGTCTAGGGTACATCTTGGGCCGTCTTGGAGGCATCTTGGGGCCATCTGAGCCGTCTTGGAGGCCATCTTGGCCGTCTTGGAGGCATCTTGGCCGTCTTGGAGGCCATCTTGGGGCCGTCTGGGGCAGGAAAACCGTTTGCAACCACCTCTTCCGGGTGGCCGGCGGGACGGGCCGAAGCCCCAGGGGGAGTTCTTTTGGAAAAAAAGCCACAAGCCATATCGTTCGGCACGCCGGGCACCCCTTTGATAAATCAAAAGGGGGCGGCGGATCGAAGACGCCTACGGCGAATCACCGCCGCTTCCTGCCTTTTTGGAAGCGCCTATGTGGCCGAACGTTGAGGCCAGACCTGCCAAGCCATCGGACCATGTGTTCCCCGAATCGGTTTGGAAAGCCTTCGGGGAACACGTGGGCGTCTTGAAGGTCATCTTGGCCGTCTTGGAGGCCTCTTGGGCGATCTTTCGGCGATCTTTGGGGGCTCTTGGGCCGTCTCGGGCCGTCGGAAGGCCGAAAAGAAGGAAATGTCAAAATCCGTCAAAAACCTAAGGAAAATCAACGTTTTTGGTTTCTTCTGGCCTTCCCGGAGGCCCTCTTGGAGGGCCTCTTGGGCTCTTTTGGGCCAGCTTCGAGCCAACTTCGGCCATCTTGCTGGGTTCCTGGCACGTGTGACGCCGTCGGGAGCCGTCTTGGGGGCCTTTCTGGGCCAACGGGGGGCCCTCTTGGGGCGCTTCGGGGCCGTCTTGGAGGCCATCTTTGGCGTCTTGGAGGCCATCTTGGGCGTGTTGGAGGCCTCTTGGGCCGTCTTGGGGCCGTCTTGGGGCCATCTTGGACGCCACTTGGGCCGTCATGGGGCCCTCTCGGGGGCCTCTTGGGCGATCTTGGGGGCCTCTTGGGCCGTCTTGAGCCGTCGGAATGCCGAGACGAAGCAAATTCCCAATTCCTTCAAAAACCTATGGAAAATCTATGATTTTGGCCTCTTCGGGCCCTCCTGGAGGACCTCTTGGAGGCCTCTTGGGCTGTCTGGGAGGCCTCTGGGGGGCCTCTTGGGCCGTCTTGGTCCGTCTTGGACTCTCTTGGGCCGTCTTGGAGGCCGTCTTGGACCATCTTGGGCGGACTTGGAGGCCATCTTGGACCATCTTGGAGGCCATCTTGGGCCATCTTGGCCATCTTGGAGGCCATCTTGGATCCGTCTTGGGCAGGAAAGTAGGGAATTGAGCTCCCCGGCAATCCTCCCGGTACCCCGGCGGGATGGGATAGTTCTTTTGGAAAAAGAACCAAAACCAAAACCTAGAGGGTTCAGCGCGCCAGGCACCCCTGCGATGAATCGACGGGGGGCGGCGGATCGAAGACGCCTACGGCGAATCACCGCCGCCCCCTGCCTTTTTGGAAGCGCCTATGTGGCCGAACGTTGAGGCCAGACCTGCCAAGCTATCGGACCACGTGTTCCCCGAATCGGTTTGGAAAGCCTTCGGGGAACACGTGGGCATCTTGAAGGTCATCTTGGCCGTCTTGGAGGCCTCTTGGGCAAGCTTTGGGCGATCTTTGGGGCTTTTTGGGCCGTCTCGGGCCAGCTTCGAGCCAACTTCGGCCATCTTGGTGGGTTCCTGGCACGTCTGAAGCCGTCGGAAGCCGTTTGGGGGGCCTCTATGGGCCGACTTGGGGCCCGCTTGGAATGCTCCAGGGCCGTCTTGGAGGCCATCTTGGGCGTCTTGGAGGCCATCTTGGGCGTGTTGGAGGCCTCTTGGGCCCTCTTGGGGCCCTCTAGGGGCCATCTTGGAGGCCACTTGGGCCATCATGGGGCTCTCTTGGGGGCCTCTTGGGCGATCTTGGGGGCTTCTTGGGCCGTCTTGAGCCGTCGGAGAGCCGAAAAGGCGCAAATGCCAAAATCCTTCAAAAACCAAGGGAAAATCAATGATTTTGGCATCTTCGGACTCTCCTGGAGGACCTCTTGGAGGCCTCTTGGGCCGTCTGGGAGGCCTCTGGGGGGCCTCTTGGGCCGTCTTGGGCCGTCTTGGACTCTCTTGGGCCGTTTTGGAGGCCGTCTTGGACCATCTCGGGCGGACTTGGAGGCCATCTTGGGCCATCTTCGCGATTTTTTGAGGATGTCCCGAGCGAAACGGCCGTTTTTGGGCATTGACAGACGCATTTTGGGAAATTCGCGGGTGGCCGGCGGGACGGGCCGAAGCCCACTGGGGAGTTCTTTTAGAAAAAGAACCAAAACCAAAACCTGAATCATCCAGCACGCCGTGCACCCCTGCAAGCAGGGGGCGGCGGATCGAAGACGCCTACGGCGAATCACCGCCGCCCCCTGCCTTTTTGGAAGCGCCTATGTGGCCGAACGTTGAGGCCAGACCTGCCAAGCTATCGGACCACGTGTTCCCCGAATCGGTTTGGAAAGCCTTCGGGGAACACGTGGGCATCTTGAAGGTCATCTTGGCCGTCTTGGAGGCCTCTTGGGCAAGCTTTGGGCGATCTTTGGGGCTTTTTGGGCCGTCTCGGGCCAGCTTCGAGCCAACTTCGGCCATCTTGGTGGGTTCCTGGCACGTCTGAAGCCGTCGGAAGCCGTTTGGGGGGCCTCTATGGGCCGACTTGGGGCCCGCTTGGAATGCTCCAGGGCCGTCTTGGAGGCCATCTTGGGCGTCTGGGAGGCCATCTTGGGCGTGTTGGAGGCCTCTTGGGCCCTCTTGGGGCCCTCTAGGGGCCATCTTGGAGGCCACTTGGGCCATCATGGGGCTCTCTTGGGGGCCTCTTGGGCGATCTTGGGGGCTTCTTGGGCCGTCTTGAGCCGTCGGAGAGCCGAAAAGGCGCAAATGCCAAAATCCTTCAAAAACCAATGGAAAATCAATGATTTTGGCCTCTTCGGACTCTCCTGGAGGACCTCTTGGAGGCCTCTTGGGCCGTCTGGGAGGCCTCTGGGGGGCCTCTTGGGCCGTCTTGGGCCGTCTTGGACTCTCTTGGGCCGTTTTGGAGGCCGTCTTGGACCATCTGGGGCGAACTTGGAGGCCATCTTGGGCCATCTTCGCGTTTTTTTGAGGATGTCCCGAGCGAAACGGCCGTTTTTGGGCATTGAGAGATGGGTTTTCCGAAAATTGCGGGTGGCCGGCGGGACGGGCCGAAGCCCACTGGGGAGTTCTTTTAGAAAAAGAACCAAAACCAAAACCTGAATCATCCAGCACGCCGTGCACCCCTGCAAGCAGGGGGCGGCGGATCTACTTGCCTCCGGCCCATCCCGCCACCGTGCCGGGGTGGTGGGTCAGGGTTCTCAGGGATGCTTCTTCGGGTCTCTTCGGGGCGCTCTCGGAGGCCTTTTGGGAGCAGCATGGAGGCCTCTTGGGGGCCCCTTGGAACCTCTCGGGGGCCTTTTGGGGGCCCCTCTTGGGCCGAGAGCTCAACCTGGGCCCCCTCTTGGGGCTGTCTTTGAGCTCTCTTGTGCCATCTTGGGCGCCTCTTGGGCTGTCTTGGGGCCCTCTTGGGCCGTTTTGGGGCCCTCTTGGGGGCCTCTGGTGCCGTCTTTGGGCGATCTTGGGGGCCTCGTGGGCCGTCTTGGAGCGTCGGGAAGCCGAAACGGCGATACCCCCAAACCTGATCGGACAAGAACGGGAAGCGCCGCTGTAGTCAATTGGGCGTATTGGCTGCTTGGGGGCCCCTCGGGTCCTCTTATGGGATTCTGGGGTCTTCTTGGGCTCTCTGGGCGCGTCGTGGGGTTCTGTGGGAGCTTTCTTAGGCCGTCTCGGCGCTGGGGGCCTCCTGGGACGCTCCCGGGAGTCTCTTGGGGCCTTCTTGGCCCTTCTTGGGCCGTCTTGGGGTTCTTGTGAGCTGTCTGGGTGGCTCCTAGAGCGCTCTTGGGGGTCTCTTGGGGTCTTCTTGGGGCGCTCTTGGGCGCTCCTGGGGCTCTCCGGGGCGTCTTTTGGGCCTCCCTTGGGCCGTTGGAAAACACTCTAAGAGCGATTCGAACACGACGTCGATGCGGAGTCCCCTCTTGGGCCGATTTTTGGAGGATGTCTCGAGAGAAACGGCCATTTTTCAAAAACCTGACCGGACAAGAACGGGAAGCGCCGTTTTTTATCCACCACGTGCGTCAGAGACCGTATTGGCGAGAACGTCAGAGAAACCCATAAACGCAACAGAACAGACTAAATGATGGCCTGCCGCGCTGGTCTGTCGAGATAGTCTGCTGCCCTGGCCACATCATGGTGTCGACACCGTGCTTTTCTCTCGGCAAACGCGGGCCCTCACCCGTTGTCGCCCAGCCTACTTGTTCTGTTCCAGCCTGTCTTGTCTTTTGTTTGTCCGTCGTCGTCGTCGCGTGCCTTTCCTTTGTCGTGGTCGTCGTTTTCATTATAATCGTCCGCTGTTGCCGTTCTCGCTGTCGCCGTCGTTATCATTTTATGATTGCGGTCGTTTTTCTGATTGTTTTTTTGTTGTTGGATTCCGTGTTCGGTTGGTTTTTGTGTTATGTTTGTGGTCGTTTTCTGTCATCGTTTTTTGTCGTAATTTTCGAGATCGTCATTGACGAAGACGACGACGACGACGACGACGACGACGACGACGACGACCACGACGACGACGACGACGACGACGACGACGACAACGACAACGACCAGGAGGACCCGTGCCGGCTGGCTCGGGGTGCCCGCGTCCCTCTGCTGCCGCAGGCCGCCGCCAGCGAGTTCCGAAGTGCGGGCCCGTACCCCTTAGTTAGAGAAAATGAAGCCCCAGAACCAACGGTGCACGCCGGAGGCGCTTCCCGTCATCCTCGAGTTCGTCTGGAGGCCGTCTCGAGGCCGTCCTGAGGACATCCTGGGCCGTCCTGGCGGCACCGTGGGTCGTCTTGGGGGCCGGGGGCTCTTGGGGGTCTCTTGGGGCGCTTTGGGGGTCCTCTGGGGGGCCTTCGGGGTTTCTCTTGGGCCGTTCGGAGGCCCTCCGCGAGCGTGCGGTCTGCCGTGCGAACGTGTGGACTGCCGTGCTCATTTGGGGTCTGCCTTGCTCCTTTGTGGTTTGCCGCGCTCCTGTGTGGTCTGCCGTGCTCCTGTGTGGTCAGCCGTGCTCCTGAGGCGTCTACGGTGCTCTTTTGGGGTCTGCCGTACTCATTTGGGGTCTGCCGTGCTCCTGTGGTCGGCCGTGCTCATTTGGGGTCTGCCGCGCGCCTGTGAGATCTGCCGTGCTCCTGTGGGGGAAACGTCAGCGGCGTTCGGGGTACAACAAAAAGGCGCGTTTATGTTGTACCCGCGCGCGGTCTGCCGTGCTCCTGTGGGTTCCGCCGTGCTCCTGTGGCGTCTGCCGTGCTCCTGTGGCGTCTGCCGGGCTCCTGTGTGGTCTGCCGTGCTCCTTTGTGGTCTGCCGTGCTCCTGTGGAGTCTGCCGTGCTCCTGTGTGGTCTGCCGTGCTCTTGTGGTCTGCCGTGCTCATTTGGGATTTGCCGTGAACATGTGGGGTCTGCCGTGCTCCTGTGTGGTCTGCCGTGCTCCGGTGGTCTGCCGTGCTCCTTTGGGGTCTGCCTTGCTACTGTGGGGTCTGCCGTGCTCCTGTGTGGTCTGCCGTGCTCCTGTGGGCTGTGGGCTGCGGGGCCTCTAAAGGCTGGAAACAAGGAGAGCCCGAGGCTCTCACACAGGAGCCTCCAGGGCCAGCAGGAGGGGGCCGCTTCGGGCCGCCCTCCCCGAGGGGCCGCTTCGGGCCAACCCCCAGCACGCCCTCACGAGGGGCCGCTTCGGGCCTCCCCGAGGGCAGGCCGCCAGGGCCAACGGGGGCGCCTAGGCCCCAGGGCCACGAGGGCGGGCGGTGCCGAAAGGCATGCAGGAGCAGCGAAGCTGCACCAAAGATCAAGCTGAAGCAAAAGGACTTCAAAGATCAACGACAACAGCGTAGTGTTGCAAGCTCACGTACACCTTCAAATACAAGACATGCTAATGCACGGAGCAAACGGAATTAGCGTCCGCACGCAAGGCTACGGAGGAAGGACTCACTCACAGACCTCGTAGCTCCAGAGACAACAGCGTAGTGTTGCAAGCTCACGTACACATTCAAATACAAGAAATGCTAATGCACGGAGCAAACGGAATTAGCGTCCGCACGCAAGGCTAACCGTCCTGCACCTGGGCCTCGGCAAGGACGAGGAGCCTCTCGAGCGCGAGCGAGGGCCCGTGAGCAACACAGGCGATCGAAGCTACCGAGAGGCCGTCCAAAAAGGCCCAGAGACCGCGGACGGGCTCGTCCACGCCGCCAGCCCCGCCTCCGCGCGGGGGGGCCTCCTCCGACTCCTCCTCGAAGGCCGTGCCGATGACGACGGGACGCAGGTCGAAGCGGACGCGACGGGCGCGCCGCCCCGTGCTTGCACCACGCTTCCTGCGGACGCGGCTGCCTTCGAAACCAGCGCCAGGACCAGTGCCGCCAGCCACAGGAGCCGCGAGGGCCCCGCCGCCTCCCGAGAGGAGCGCCGCAGGGTGAGCGTGCAGGTACGCCAGAACCGCAGTGCTGGCCTGTGGCGCCGCCTCCGACACCGAACAGGCCGTATCCACTTCAGCTTCGGCAGCACCCACCTCCAGGTAGTCGAACTCGGCCGAGTCGGCCGCATTGCCCACGGGGCTGGAGACGGCCTCAACGTGACCACCACTCGAGCCCGCGGAGCCCGCCGGCAGGGGCCCTCCAGCACCAGCCACAGCGTCAGCACGCGCGTGAAGACCAGCCGAGGCGTAGACCACGGCGCCACACGTGCAGCGGATGGACACGGGGGGCAGCGTCTCCCAAGGCCCAACGCTCTGGACCGTGAGGAAGGCGTCCCGCGCCCGCGGCGGCCGCGCCTCCGCGCGTGCAGCACCGCTCGCAGTCCGGCTCTCCCAGCCGGCGCCGCCCAGCTGCTCCCAGACTCCTGGGGGGTGCCGCGGCCAGAACGGGGCAGCCTGCTCGCGAAGCACGGCCGGGTTGCCCGCCACGGCATACGGCTTCCGCCCGAGCACCTCCGCGCCACCGACGCCCTGCAGACGAGCTTCGAGACGCGCACTCCTCTGCATCTGCCGAAGGCGCGCGGGCCGCGCCTCTGCCACGCTCTCGCCCTCGGCGTCGGCGTGTAGCGCGACGTTGCGCCTGAGCACGTCCTCGGGCGAGGGCGTCTCGCCCTTAAGGAGTGCGCGCAAGGCAGGAATCAGCGCCGCCACGCGGTCCGCCAGCTCCGCGTCCCCGATGAGAACCTCGAAGCCGCCCAGGAGCTGCCGAAGGGAGCGCCTCAGGGAGGCGGCCTCCTCGCGGGCCTCCGCGTGCTGCTTGACCAACTTCTGCACCAGACGGTCTGCCGAGGCACGGGCACCAGCCGCGCCCCGCAGAACCTCCCGCGCCATCGCCTGCCCAAGCACGCCTGAACAAGCTGGCTTGAGCCAAAATGGCTACGGAGCGCCGTGCTCCTGTGGTTTGCCTTGCTCCTGTGTGGTCTGCCGTGCTCCTTTTGGGTCTGCTCTGCCGTGCTCCTGTGGGGTCTGCCGTGCTCCTGTGGGGTCTGCCGTGCTCTTGTGGGGTCTGCCGTGCTCTTGTGTGGTCTGCCGTGCTCCTTTTTTTCCGCCTGCCGTGCTCCTGCTCATTTTCTGAGGACGTCCCTAGCGAAAACGTCATTTTTAACATAAGAGGTTGTAAAACACCTCTGTCGGCATCTCATTTTTTCGAGGATGTCTCAAGCGAAACGCTCATTTTTCATGCACAACAAAAATCCTTGACATTTTTCAACACCCCGACTTTCTGAGGATGTCTCAGGCGAAACCGTCATTTTTAACATAAGACGTCTTAAACGATAGCCTTTTACACCTCGATTTTAGGAGGATGTCTCAGGCGAAATGGCCATTTTTGGGAATCCGCTAACGAAAAATCCCGTGCAGCGCGGCAACCCATATAGTTAAAGAAAAGATATATTTACTCAAGGATTCAGCCAGAACGTCCCGCTTGCTTCTCGTACCTCGAAGACGCTTCCCGTCATCCGCCAGCGCAGTTTCAAAGTGCGGCGCGTACCCGATTATTAGTTTTTACCACCAACAAACGGTCCACGCCAGGAGCGCTTCCCGTCATCCGTCAACAACCTGAGGCAAGTCAATGATTTTGGCCTCTTAGGGCCCTCTGAGAGGCCTCGTGGACCGTCGTGGGGCCGCCGTGGGGGTCTTGTCGCGATCTTTCGGCGAGTCGGATCACTCTTGGCCAGTCTTGCAGCCCCCTTGGGGCTCTCTTTGCCCGTTTTGGAGCCTTCTTGGGCCCCAGAAAGTCACTCGACAAGCTGCGGGGAACCGCGACAAGCCCACTCATATTTGAGAATTTTGGGTCTGGCCCCCTCAAGGATTCTTCAGGAATGAGGATTGAGGCTTGGAGGATTGGTGGTGGCGGACAAGCTGGAACTACATCTACAGCTCCGGCCAGGGCTTGATTTTCTTGCTACTCTTGTCAAACATCCACACGCTGACTTTCAGCGTCCCTCGTAGTACTGTCTGGTAGGATTCCTCAGTAGCCCGTCCAGATCAAGTCAGCGTCAAGGAAGCCAACGCCTGAACCGAAGCCAGAGCTACAGCTCAAGCTCAAGCTTCTAGACGCTTCGCGTGACCCCACCAGCCCATCCAGAATCGATGCTCAGACGAGCTGCCTCGATCAGGGATGTTGAGGACCATGCAGTGGAATAAAGGGCTGGGTAAGACGCCATACCCCATGCGGGGGAGGATGGAGGAGGAATCGGAGGAGGAGGATGCGGCGGAGGAGGAGGAGGATGAGGGTGAGAAAGAGTACAAGGAGGAAGAGGAGGATGAGCAGGAGGAAGAGGAGGAGGAGAAGGATGAGGAGGAGGAAGAGGAGGAGGGTGAGGAGGGGGAGGGGCAGGGGGAGGAGGGAGGAAGGCGGAGGGAGGACAAATATGCATAGGCTGATGATGATGCTGATGTTGATGATGATGCTGATGCTGATGATGTTGATGCTGATGCTGATTATGATGCTGATTATGCTGATGACGATGACGATGATGACTATCATGACGATGATGGTGATGGTGATGAGGATGATGATGATGATGCTGATGATGGTGATGAGGATGATGATGCTGATGTTTATCATGATGATGCTGCTGATGATGATGCTGATAATGCTGCTGCTGATGATGATGCGGATGATGATGGTGGTGGTGGTGATGCTGCTGCTGCTGATGATGATGATGCTGTTGATGATGATGATGATGACGATGATGATGATGATGATGATGATGATGCAGAATCTGATGATGATGATGCTGATGATGATGATAATGATGATGATGACGATGATGATGATGCTGATGATGATGAGGATGTTGATACTTATGCTGCTGATGCTGATGATGATGCTGCTGCTGATGATGATGATGATGATGATGGTGCTGCTGCTGATGATGCTGCTGCTGATGATGATGATGATGATAATGTTGATGTTGATGTTGATGATGATGATGATGATGCTGATGCTGATGATGATGATGATGATGATGATGATAATGATGACGTTGATGAATCTGATGATGATGCAGATGATGCTGATGATGCTGATGAAGATGCTGATGACGCTCATGATGCTGATGATGATGCTGATGATGATGATGCTGATAACGATGCTGATGATGATGCTGCTGCCGATGATGATGATGATGATGATGATGATGATGACGACGATGATGATGATGATGATGATGATGATGATGATGATGCCGATGATGATGCTGCTGCTGATGACGATGATGATGATGGTGATGATGATGATGAATGTGCTCATTATGCTGCTGCTGCTGATGATGATGGTGCTGATGATGATGTCGGTGGTGGTGGTGGTGATGATGATGATATTGCTTCTGCTGATGATGCTGCTGCTGATGCTGATGACGATGATGATTATGATGGTGATGATGATGATGATGATGATGATGATGATGTTG
>CAUYUJ010022503.1:809180-814180 GCA_963575745.1 Prorocentrum cordatum
GATGAGGATGAGGATGAGGATGAGGAGGAGGAGGAGGAGGATGAGGAGGAGGAGGAGGAGGAGGAGGAGGAGGAGGAGAAAGAGGAGGCGAAAGGGCAGAAGGACTATAGGCTTCTTGGATGCTTCTCGGAGTCTCTTCGGATATATCTTGACAGCTTCTTGTAGGCCTCTGGGGGTGTCTTGGGGGCCTCTTGATGGTCCAGGGGGCCTCTTGAAGCGTCTTGGGTCTTGGGTGCCTCGGGAGGGCCTCTTGGTGCCTCTTGGGAGTTTCTTGTAAGCCTCTTGGGAGCCTTTGGGGGACCTCTTGGAGGCTTCTCTGGGCCTCCTTTGCGCCTCGTGGGGCCCTCCGGGGGCACTCTTGGGAGCCTCGGGTGCCATCTCGGGGCCATCTTGGAGGATAGCGATCCAAGACGGGGGGACCAGCCTTTCGTTCCCAGGGACTCTGGGCCCCAGGGTTTGGAACATTCCCCCGGAGGCCGAGAGCGTCGAGAAGCCAGCCGTCGCGATCTTCTCGAGTCGCCAGAGATCGGGCGGAGGAGCGCAGGAGAGGCGCACCAGCTCCTCATCTCCCTAACTACTCCTCCTGCTGCTCCTCCTCCGCCTGCTCCGCCATCTTCCAGTCCCCCTCCCCAGCCGTGATTCATCATCGTCAGCCATCCCAGCCCCGACTGGGCCTGGGTAAGTTAGCTCCTCCAGCGCACCAGTGCGGAAGGGTGCAGAGCGAACACCGAAGGAGACGCCATCCCCCCCTGGGGGCAGGTCGGCCCTTGGTGGCTTGCCCAGGCTGACCTCTGCACTGTAGAGGAGGAGGGGGAGGAGGAGGAGGAGGAGGAGGAGGAGGAGGAGGAGGAGGAAGAGGAGGAGGAGGAGGAGGAGGAGGAGGAGGAGGAGGAGGAGGAGGAGGCGGAGGAGTTGGCCCAGGCCTGCCCAGTTTCTGTGCCACTCTGCCGCGTCGAGCAGGGACGCGCTCCTCACCCCCAGCCCTTGTCACAGCAGGCCGGCGCCTCTCCCCTCCCCCGCGGCCGCGAGCCCTCCCCTCCCAGCAGGCGGCGCGACGCCCGGCGCGGCGGGCGGTGCGCTCCGCGGCGGCCCCGCAGGCGCTCGCCGAGCTCCCCGTGCGGGAGCTCCCCGCGCCGAGCGGCCCCCTCCTGAAGCGGAGGAGGGGCAGGCCGCCGGGGGAGGCGGCCGGCTGCGCGGATGGGGCCCGAGCAGCACCGCCCCGCGGGCCCGTGGGGGAGGCCCCGGGCCCGCTCGGGGTCGGAGGATGGCGCCGCCTCGCCGGTGCGGCGCGAGCCCCTGCCAGTTCTTCCTCCATGCCGACGGCGCATCATCGCCGATGCGGCTCGATCTGCCGACCCCAGCTGCTCAGACCACATCCGGGCGGCCTCCTCTGCAGGACCCTCTCCCTGAGGTCGTGGCGTCGTGAAGCGGTCTCGTCGTGCGTCTTCGCCTGGCTTCGGGCTCCCGGGGCCCTCGTGGACCGGCGCGTCTTGGGGAATCTCGCATCACGATGCTTGCTGGCTTTTGGCACATCCCGCCGCCTTGCCTTGGAAGGGGGTCTCTTGGGTGACCTCTTGGGGCTTTCTTCAAGGGCTCTTGGGGGCCTCTTGGGGTCCATGTGGAGGCCTCTTGGTGGGCTCATGTGGACCTCTCGGGGCCCCGGCGCCCTGATGTGGGGCTGCAGGCGGCCTTGGGAGCCATCTTGGGCTCTTGGATTTGATGTCGCTCCACTCAGTGCCTCGCAGCGCGGTGACGGGTTCAGGGCCGAGGGCTGATTTTTCACGACGTTTTCATCTTAGACCTCGGGGCTTTCCACTGTTACATCGGTCCTGTCCCAAGCGCATCGTCGCCCCAGGATCGGTGAATATTCCTTCCTGGACTGACACAGAGGACACGTGCATCGGCCTTTCGGCCCAGAACCACCCGGCTCGGATCGGTGAAGGTGGCCTGTTGGCGCCCTCCCTGCCCTCTCCCCCCCCCCCCCTCGGGAGGCTGGCGAGTGCCGTGGGCGTGTAGGGCCAGGCGGGGTCCTGGCCGCCGCAAGCTGTCGCAGCCCAGAGCGCCGAGTCGGCGCCCACGCCGTCTGCGCCCAGGGCTCCCGCGTGTCCCCGCGGCTGCCCTTGGCCGCGGCGTCCGCGGCGTGGCCCCGCAGGCGCAGGGCGCGGTCGAGAGCTGGGTGTACGGCCATGGCACACCTGAGGCCAGGCGAGTTCTGGCCACAGTCGGGGCCGTCGGCCCCACGCTGGCCCTGCGCGCGGCGTCGTCCGCAGCGAGGACGGCAGGGACGAGCTGCAGCAGGCCGGCGGGGCCGCACCTGTGGCAGCTGCTGCTTTTTCTTCTATGTCGTCCTCCTCCTCCTCCTCCTACTATTACTACTACTTCTACTACTACCACTACCGCTACTACCTACTACTACTACTACTACTACTACTACTACTACTACTACTACTACTACTACTACTACTACTACTACTACTACTACTACTACTACTACTACTACTACTAACTACTACTACTACTACTACTACTACTACTACTACTACTACTACTACTACTACTACTACTACTACTACTACTACTACTACTACTACTACTAGTACTACTACTACTACCCTACTACTACTACTACTACTACTACTACTACTACTTCCACTACTCCTACTGACATTACTACTACCACTACTACTACTACTACTACTACTGCTGCTGCTACTACTACTACTGCTTCTTTTTCTACTACTACTACTACTACTACCAGTTCTACTTGTATTACTACCACTACTACCACTACTACTACTACTACTGCTACTACTACCTAATATTTCTACTACTACTACTACTTCTACTACTACCACTACTACTACCATTTTTATTGTTACTACTACTACCACTACTACTACTACTACTACTACTACTACTACTACTACACCACTACCACTACCACTACCACTACCACTACCACTACCACTACTACTACTACTACTACTACTACTACTACTACTACAACTACTACTACTACTACTACGACTAGTACTACAATTATTACTACTACTACTACTAGTACTACAACTACCATTACTGTGATTACTAGTACTTCAGTTATCATTTTTATTTTTATTACTCCTCCTCCTCCTCCTCCTACTACTACTACTATGACAACCGCTACTACCTATTATACTACTACTACCACTACTACTACTACCACTACTACTACTACTACTACTACTACTACTACTACTACTACTACTACTACCACCACTACCACTACTACTACTACTATTTCCCCACATGCTTCGTGGGGTTCTGGTTTTCTTCCTTGCCGCGCCGCACCCGCGACACTCCCACACACACCTCACTCTTCCTCTCCTCCTCACAGCACTGCTCAGCACATCTCAGCTCAGCTCAGCTCAGCTCAGCACGGCACAGCTCAGCACAGCTCAGCTCAGCTCATCTCAGCACAGCACAGCGCAGCACAGCACAGCACAGCATAGCTCAGCCCAGCTCAGCACAGCACAGCACAGCTCAGCTCAGCTTAGGGGGTGCGCAGGGGGTGGTCCCTCACCGCGGCCGCACGCAGGAATGCAGGGTGCGGCAGGCGTGGCAATGTCTCCACAACAAAGGCGGTGCGCGGGGGGTGCGGTCTCTATGCGTTGCAGGCGCGCAGGGCACGGCAGGCGCGGCACTCTCTCGACACCAGGAGGGTGCGCAGAGGGTGCGGTCTCTATGCGTTGCAGGCGCGCAGGGCACGGCAGGCGCGGCACTCTCTCGACACCAGGAGGGTGCGCAGAGGGTGCGGTCTCTATGCGTTGCAGGCGCGCAGGGCGCGGCAGGCGTGGGAATTCTCGACGCCAGAGGGGGTGCACATGGGGTGCGGTCTCTATGCGTGGCGGGCGCGCAGGGCACGGCAGGCGTGGGGATTCTCGACACCAGGAGGGTGCGCAGGGGGTGCGGTCTCTATGCGTGGCAGGCGCGCAGGGCACGGCAGGCGTGGGAATTCTCGACACCAGGAGGGTGCACAGGGGGTGCGGTCTCTATGCGTGGCAGGCGCGCATGGCACGGCAGGCGTGGGATTTCTTGACACCAGGAGGGTGCGCAGGTGGTGCGGTCTCTATGCGTTGCAGGCGCGCAGGGCGCGGCAGGCGTGTGAATTCTCGACACCAGAGAGGGTGACCACGTGGTGCGGTCTCTATGCGTTGCAGGCGCGCAGGGCACGGCAGGCGCTGCATTTCTCGACACCAGGAGGGTGCGCAGGGGGTGCGGTCTCTATGCGTTGCAGGTGCGCAGGGCATGGCAGGCGTGGGAATTCTCGACGCCAAAGGGGGTGCACATGGGGTGCGGTCTCTATGCGTTGCAGGCGCGCAGGGCGCGGCAGGCGTGGGAATTCTCGACACCAGAGGGGGTGCACACCGGGTGCGGTCTCTATGCGTTGCAGGCGCGCAGGGCACGGCAGGCGCTGCATTTTCTCGACTCCAGGACGGTGCGCAGGGGGTGCGGTCTCTATGCGTTGCATTTGCGCAGGGCATGGCAGGCGTGGGGATTCTCGACACCAGAGGGGGTGCACAAGGGGTGCGGTCTCTATGCGTTGCAGGCGCGCAGGGCACGGCAGGCGCTGCATTTTCTCGACACCAGGAGGGTGCGCAGGGGGTGCGGTCTCTGTGCGCTGCAGGCGCGCAGTGTGCGGCAGGCGTGGCACTTTCTCGACGCCAGAGGGGGTGCACAGGGGGTGCGGTCTCTATGCGTTGCAGGCGCGCAAGGCACAGCAGGCGCGGCATTTTCTCTACACCAGGAGGGTGCGCAGGGGGTGCGGTGTCTATGCGTTGCAGGTGCGCAGGTCACGGCAGGCGTGGGAATTCTCGACACCAGAGGGGGTGAACAAGGGGTGCGGTCTCTATGCGTTGCAGGCGCGCAGGGCACGGCAGGCGCTGCATTTTCTCGACACCAGGAGGGTGCGCAGGGGGTGCGGTCTCTATGCGTTGCAGGCGCGCAGGGCGCGGCAGGCG
>CAUYUJ010022503.1:821680-884180 GCA_963575745.1 Prorocentrum cordatum
GACGTCATTACTTTCCTTCTCGACTTCTCCGACAGCCGTCCCCATACTAGACCAGAGGTAATCCCCGAGGTGTTGGTGACAGGTAGAATTTGGAAAGTTACAGTTAAGTTCAACAACAACAACGTCAAGTTCACACATAATCATATTCATAATCATGGTATTGGGGCTCCAGTTCGGGATCGCCTCCTGGAAGTTCCCTGTCGAAATGTTTTGATTATCCAGGGCGATTTCAACCTCTCGGTGGTGACTTCTTATCCCGCGGCTTCTCTGGACTCGGGCGGTTCAGGTATTCCTGGTGACGTGGATCTTTCTCAGGCTCAGGACTGGCGCGGACAGCGCCATCAGGGCTGGGGTAGATGCCTCCAGTCTCTCGTCGAGTTTGCGGTTGTCGAGCCCATGTATTCTGGCTCCGCCAGAGGCACGCTGTCTGCTTTGGACAGGATCTTCGCGTCTCTGCCAGGCTGGGCGCTTGACCAGCTCCACGCCACGGCCCAGGTCAAGGAGTCTCCAGAGGAGATGTGCAGAGGGGAGCGATCGACATCAGGGATTGACGTCGATAGGCTCTCAGCGGTCACGACCACCAGTTCCATGAATCGTTTCATTCCGCGTGTCCCCGCAGGGATTCTGGTCCTCTTCCCTCGTCATCCTTCCCCTATTCCCCTTCCTCGCAGGCGTCACCATCGAGATCATATCCTTACCCATAGGCTAGTTTTTTTTTAACTCTTATCCTTCCTCACCCTCCTCCTCATCCTCCCTTTTCCTTTCCGGTTCCTCCTCCCCCTGTCATTCCCTTCCCTTCTCGCCTTCCTCCTCGTCGTCGTCGTCCTCCTTCTTTTCCTTCTCTTCTTGCGTAGCCAGTGAGAGGGGTAGGCCCTGGGTCTGTGCCCGGGGCCTGGCGGCCTTCTTCGAGGCCTCCGGGGCTGCCCCGGCCAAGAAGAGGCTGGTTTGGCTCGAGGGCAGAGGCCACAACGAGGCGCCCCTGGGCCTCAGAGGAGGGATGGACGGCTGCTTCCCCTTGCTTCCTCTTCCCTGCCTCCTTCCCTTTCCTCCTGCTCCCTGCCTGCTGTCTCCGCCCGGGCCCCCCTTCCGCCTGCCCGCCCGCCCCGCTGGCCGGGGCCTCCCGCCTGCGCGTTCGTTGTCGTCTGCCTGCTTCTCCTCCCGCCCCCACCTTCGCTGGGCAGCAAAGCCTGCCCGGGAGCAGCGTGGAGCGTCTGGTGTCGTCGTCCTGCATGACGAGGTCCCCCCCGGCGCTGGCTATTTTTGGATCCTCTTCATGCATCTGGGATGAAGTGCTGTCGTCGTAGCCTTCGTAGCCCCAGACAAGGTCGGGGCCCCTTCACCAGAGCTCGATGGGCCTCAGAGGAGGGACGGACGTCGTAGCCTTCGTAGCCCCAGACAAGGCCGGGGCCCTTCACCAGCTCGAGCTCGACGGGAGCATCGAGACGGCGGTGCCTCTGCCCCGATTGGCCTTTTGAGGGCCGCGTCATTGGAAAGAAAGCGATGCAACAGAACGGGAATGTATACGAGGTTCCACGAAGGTGCTCGGAGAGGGATCAGAGGGGGAGGAGAGAGCCCCGGGGAACGAATGTGAGTGGGGAGGGAGGGACAAGGGGGAGGAGGCGAGCTTGGCTCTCGAGCTTGACTTTCCGTGTTTTCCCGCGTGGCTGGCGGGGAGCGCCGAGGCGCCGCTGGGAATCTTTCGGAAGGGCCCACAGGACTAGCACACAAATTGCCACGCCGTGCGCCCCTCTGACGCCTACGGCGAATCACCGCCGCCCCCTGCCTTTTTGGAAGCGCCTATGTGGCCGAACGTTGAGGCCAGACCTGCCAAGCTATCGGACCACGTGTTCCCCGAATCGGTTTGGAAAGCCTTCGGGGAACACGTGGGCATCTTGAAGGTCATCTTGGCCGTCTTGGAGGCCTCTTGGGCAAGCTTTGGGCGATCTTTGGGGCTTTTTGGGCCGTCTCGGGCCAGCTTCGAGCCAACTTCGGCCATCTTGGTGGGTTCCTGGCACGTCTGAAGCCGTCGGAAGCCGTTTGGGGGGCCTCTATGGGCCGACTTGGGGCCCGCTTGGAATGCTCCAGGGCCGTCTTGGAGGCCATCTTGGGCGTCTGGGAGGCCATCTTGGGCGTGTTGGAGGCCTCTTGGGCCCTCTTGGGGCCCTCTAGGGGCCATCTTGGAGGCCACTTGGGCCATCATGGGGCTCTCTTGGGGGCCTCTTGGGCGATCTTGGGGGCTTCTTGGGCCGTCTTGAGCCGTCGGAGAGCCGAAAAGGCGCAAATGCCAAAATCCTTCAAAAACCAAGGGAAAATCAATGATTTTGGCCTCTTCGGACTCTCCTGGAGGACCTCTTGGAGGCCTCTTGGGCCGTCTGGGAGGCCTCTGGGGGGCCTCTTGGGCCGTCTTGGGCCGTCTTGGACTCTCTTGGGCCGTTTTGGAGGCCGTCTTGGACCATCTCGGGCGGACTTGGAGGCCATCTTGGGCCATCTTCGCGATTTTTTGAGGATGTCCCGAGCGAAACGGCCGTTTTTGGGCATTGACAGACGCATTTTGGGAAACGCGCGGGTGGCCGGCGGGACGGGCCGAAGCCCACTGGGGAGTTCTTTTAGAAAAAGAACCAAAACCAAAACTGAATCATCCAGCACGCCGTGCACCCCTGCAAGCAGGGGGCGGCGGATCTGGTCGCCTTCGGCCCATCTGGCCACCGCGCCTGGATTGTGGGTCAGAGGCCTCGGACCTTTTGGGATCCTCTTGGGCGACTCTGAGGTGCCGTCTGGGCGTCTGAGGGCCTCTCGGCGATCTCGTGGGTTCCCGCACAAGAGGGCTCCTGTGGCCGGTGGCTTCTCCCCCTCTTAGGTTGGAGACAGGCAAGAACTCAATACTTGGTGATGCTGTCTGGCTTCCGGAAAGGTTGTGCGACAGACCACGTAAGGCATGCTGGGAGACCCAAGACATTTACCCCGTGGGTCCCCGGGTCTTTTGAAGGGCAGCTGCGGCTTTCAATCCAGAGAACTCGAAGGGACTTGAGGGCACACCTCTCAGTGCCTACGGCACGGCTGAGGATATTGATAACGTTCGGGGGAGTCCCAACTCCATTATGAAAAGGAGTTGCCCTCCATCTTTATTCATGCTGGCTGCTTTACCAACGATGTACAAGGTTCTAGGGAGAGAGTCACGTTTAAATGAGCACCGTCGCTCCATCCTTGTAAACGTTGGAAGCCTTCGACTCGAATTTGCGTGGTGCTAAGGTGATGGTTACACTATCTAATCGAGCCGCCTACACCCGTGTAGTGGACGGCGGACGGGATATTGAAATAAATCTCATTTTGAAAGTCATCATCCCTCCATCTTCTTTTCAGGCGATTGTGCGCGGCGTTGAATTGATAACCGCATTTTGGAACGTACACACCCTTGACCCCGTTAGTTGTTGGAGCATTTCAAGCTTCAGGATAATACGTGGTGGGGAAGTCCTGTGCGAAACGCCAGGACCGCCCTGCCGACACGTTTGGTGGTGTGGCGATGAGGAGCTATCTATCAGGTGAGGCTGGAAGAGAACAATCAATCATTCATGCTCTTTCAGTACGCAGGCAGAGGAGGCGAAGAAGGTTGCGCGGATGGAGCAAGGGGGAGGATCCAGAGTTGGAGGAGAATGAGTACGCGGAGTAGTATGAGGATTGTGAAGGCCGTGACATTGGAAGACGGGCGCCGAGGAGACACGATGAGTGGTGGAAGAGAACGAGTTCGATTAGGGTTAACTTAAGGGACGGCGGATGATGATGAGGAGGATGAGGTGAAGGAGAGGAGGAGGAGGAGGAGGAGGAGGAGGAGGAGGAGGAGGAGGAGGAGGAGGAGGAGGAGGAGGAGGAGGAGGAGGAGGAGGAGGAGGAGGAGGAGGAGGAGGAGGAGGAGGAGGAGGAGGAAGGAATCTACGATGAAGAGAAGGGGGCGGTGGGGAGGAGGCGGAGGAGCCGGGGCCTGGCGAATACTGTGACGCTGCTAGCGGGGCCCCCCTTTCGCGCACAGTTAATAGGCTGCCGCCCCGTGTGACTTCCGATGGTCTGGGCACTCGGGCTGGGCCCTTGTCTGGGTTGTTGGCTGGGCCCCGCACTCTCGATCCATCCTCGGCCCTCTCGAGGTGGGTCTGAGCCGCGAGTACTGGCAGCGGCTCGCGGGCTTCCTCGACAGCGTCGGCGGCTGCTGAGGGCCTTCCCGCGGGCCGCGCGCTTGGCCGTGCGCCCGCCACGGCGGCCCTGGCGCGACTTCGTGGCCGTGGCGCCGCGCTCTTTGTGTGGTCCTGTGGCTGTTGCAAAAGAGTTCGGGCCATACAGTCGGACCGAGGTGTAAGATCGAGGTCGGTTCGGGGAGGGATGTTCTTCGTGCTTGTTGGACGTTCTTGTGCATCCTTTGGAGGGTACTCTGGGATGGTCTGTGTGTTTAGGAGGGCGGGCGGTCTCATGTTCCTGGCGGATGTTCTTCTGGCCTAGGTCCGACTGTCGTCTTTGGAGCAGACTTCGGCGGTAGCCCCATCTTGTGGCTCTTGCAGAAGAGTTCTGGCCATCGTCTTTGGAGCAGACTTCGGCGATAGCCCCATATTTAAAGAGGACCACTCTATTCCTGCAGCGGCGGGAAGCGCGAGGCGGGGATGTGCGCGGCGCTGGAGCGCGAGCTACGTCTTCACCATGCACTCTCCATTCTTGTAGCTGCTGGGATTTCGAAGGCCTTACGGCCGGTGCCGCCGACCCTGAACGACGACGACGACGACGGCGGCGGCGACGACGAAGATCATGCAACAACTGTTCGGATAATCATTGATTTTGCCATCTTGGGATTCTTGGGGCTCTCTTGGACCAGATGGAGGCCTCTTCGGGGCTTATTCGGGCTCCTCTTGGGGCCTCCTGGTGGCCTCTTGTGGCGGAAGGCTCGAAATGTCGGTTGCGGGATTGTGCGCGGCGCTGAAGTTCGAGCCACATTTTCACCATTCGCCCTCCATTATTGTGGCTGCTGGTATTTGAAAGGCAAACGTGCGCGGTACCAAGGCGGCAGCACTACTTGTTGAAAGCCACCCGCCTTCCATCCATACACATGTGGGAAGCCTGTAAGACGGATGCGCGCGGCGCCAAGGCGGAAACCGCATTTTGAAAGCCACCCGCCTCCCATCTTCGCAAATCTCAGGGTCACAAGCGGTGAGGAAGTCTCGGGCGAGGCTCGCTGTCCGCCCTGCCCCGCCTTGCACGCCTCGTGGTGCGACGCGGGGGAGCTTGCCTGTACAGCAGGGGCGGGGGAGGAGGAGGAGCAGGAGGCAGCGTTACTCTTTGTCCTCATGGGCTAGTCTGCTTTTCTTTCGCTGCTTGCACGTCCTGTTCTGCACGCGCCGCCTGCTTCATTTGTCCGTCGCTAAGCCTAAGTCGGTCTCGCACTTTTTTGTCTCATGTTAACGCTTCAGCCTCGCGCCACAGTCCGACCAACGTAAAAAAAAGAGAGCCCCCCTCCCCTCCTCCCGCCCCCTTTCTCGAGGGAGGTCCCCCTTCCCCCCTCGAGGACGGGAGGGTCCCCCCCCGTCCTCGACGAGGGCCATCCCCTCGGGGACGGGAATGCTCCCCCCCTCGAGGACGGCAAGGCCACCCCCCCCAACCCCTCGAGGACGGGAAGCCCCCCCCTCGAGGACGGCATGGCCACCCCCGTCCTCGACAAGGGCCACCCCTCGTGGGCGGGAAGGCCCCTCGAGCACGGGACGGCCCCCTCCCCTCCCCGAGGCCAGGCCCAGTCGGCTCGCGCGCTCCAGCCGGGCCACCCGCCCGGGGGCGGGGCCCGCCTGACACTGTACGTACGAGAGTCGGCTGCACGTGAGAGTGGCCTCTCGCCGGAGGGACCTCCGGCGCGGGCACGCGGGGTCCCCATGGTGACCGAGCGCGATGCGGAAGCAGCGCCAGGCGCGCCCAGGTGTGGCCTCCCCGCGGCCCCGGAAGGCCGCGCATCCAAGGTCTCTCTCTCTCTTGCCTGGGGTCACTCTTGCGCGTAGCCGAACTATAGACTCCACCCTGCAGCTCCCCCCCCGCGTCGGCCCAGCGCGGGATGGCGGCCGCCTCCCGCCTGCTCGCGTGGGCGGCCCTCGCAGGCGCGGGGGATGGGCCGCGCGGGCGGGGGTCGGGCTGGGCCAGGACGAGGGTGAATCCGTTCCAGAGCGCTCCGGAACGCTCTCAGAGCGTTCCGGAACGCTCTGAGAAGGCCGCTGCGCCCGAGAAATCTTCCAGAGCCGCCAGATCTCAGAGATTCTCGATTTGTCTCCACCCGAATTTAACTTCGTCCTGGCTTCGTCTTAAGGGGGGCTCCCGAGTCTGCGACCACTTGCGAATCTAACCCCTACGGGTCCGATCGGCGCTGGCGTACCAGGCACCTCTGCCGGGTTCACTTGTGTGCAGACACCGCTCCACTCCCGGAGCCCAGCCGGCTTTTCAGAAATCTGGCCCGCAGGGGCAGGGTTCGCACGTGGCTGCCTAACGAAGGGCAGGGGCAAGGGAAGTGGGTCCTGGTGGGAGCGGAGCCTGAAGTCCTCTCCAGCTTTCAACCTCCCAGGACCCCTTCGGGGTCGCAGGACCGTCAACAACGACTCAGGATGAACAGCTGGTCCTGAGGGAATCCGACAGGTCCAGGATCTGTTTGGCTCAGTTTTCCTTCCCTACATGCCAAGTCGTGTTGTGTGTGTGTGTGTGTGTGTGTGTGTGTGTGTGTGTGTGTGTGTGTGTGTGTGTGTGGGCTCGCGGAGGCTCAGGCAGCGGGCCTCGGATAAAACAATGTTCGGCGCGGATATCCCCATTCGTGCGTCGCTTCTCTTGGGAGGCTCGAGTGCCTTGCCTGCTACATCGTGGTGGTCATGCGGCTGTGAAGACTGACGCGTCGACTCCTCACCCGAGACACCCTCGCAGCCTGGGCGAAAGGGCCCGTGTCATACCTCCCTGGCGGCTCCCCCTTGGGAGGCTCAGACCATGACCGCTCAATGGGCTCTCGAACCCACATGTAGTCCAGACCAGTTTGCCAATCTCGGGCCCAGGATCCCGGCCAGGCCGTTGTCGACCCCAAATCGACCCCCAACCGATAGGGGCCCGATAGCCCAAGCCCGCCCAGGAAGGTGCGGTTTCGCTATCGGGAGCCTATCGCCGATCTATCGACGATGTATCGATTCCAGGTCGATGCCTACCCCCCTGTGCCAGTCCCCCCTATCGTTGCCCCTCATCCCTGCTCGACCACGGGTGCCCTCCTGCGGCTCCGATAGCTCGCGCCCTTGCCTATTGGCGCCGAATCCGCCGCACCTCCGCCGCCGCTCCACCGCCGCCGCCGCCGCCGCCACAGGAGGAGGAGGAGGAAGAGGAGGCGGAGGAGGAGGAGGAGGAGGATGAGGCGGAAGAGGAGGAGGCGGCAGCAGCGGCGGCGGCGGAGGAGGAGGAGTCAGGGGCGGCAAAGAGGGAGGTGATGACCAGGGGGGGTGGATATCATGGCGGGTCCATGATATCTCCGCAGATTTCATTGCGCCTCTTCTTACGTAGCACCCCGCAATTGCGGATAAGAGTGAGGGGGCGGGCGCGGGCGACGCGGGCGTCGTCGAGCCGGCGGACCTCGTGGCCCCCACCTTCCCTGTCGTCGATGGCGCTCCTCCTCCTCCTCCTCCTCCTTCCTCGTCCTCGTCCTCATCGTCATCGTCATCCTCCTCCTCCACCTCGTCCTCCTCCTCTTCTTCCTCGTCCTCCCTCTCCCCCCCCTCGTCCTTTCATCATCGTCCTCCCATTGTCGTCCTCCCCCTCATCGCCTCCATCATCGTCCTCCCATAGTCGCATCATCATCATCATCCTCCCCCTCCTCCCCCTCCTCGTCCTCCTCCCCTCCTCCCCTCCTCCTTCTTCTCCTTCTTTCTTTCTTCACATTCTCCTTACATCCTCTCTTCTTCCGCGTTCTCCTCGTCCCCTGTTTACTCCTCCTGCCTTTCCCTCCTTTCCCAAGATAACTGCAACGCAATCCTTTTTTCCCAACCCTCCTGCGTTGGGTACTCGTTTTGAATAGAGCACTGCGGTCGCGTCTCCCCTCCTCCTCCTCCTTCCCGTCCCCCTCCTCTCCTCCCTTCTCCTCCTCCTCCTCTTTTCTCTTGCATCCCTTCTCCTCTCTTCGCTCCTCCTCTTCTGTTTTGCTTCCCTTCACCTCTCAACTTCGGTCCTCCTCTTCTCTCTTGCCTTTTACGTCGCTTGCCCCTCGCCATCCCTGGGGGGCTGCGATCTGTGAAGCTGTCGCCACTTTCGAGGGCTGCTGGGGACGTCTTACGGGGACTCAGTTTTGACCTCGCCATCGCTGGGGGGCTGCGATCTGTGAAACTGTCGCCACTTTCGAGGTCAGCTGGGGGGCCCAGCGGAGTGTCGTCTTACGGGGACTCAGATTAGACCTCGCCATCCCTGGGGGGCTGCGATCTGTGAAACTGTCGCCACTTTCGAGGGCTGCTGGGGGGCCCAGCACAGTGACGCCTTACGGGGACTCATATTAGACCTCGCCGTCGCTGGGGGGCTGCGATCCGTGAAACCGTCGCCACTTTCGAGGGCTGCTGGGGGGGGGGGGGCAGCGGAGTGACGTCTTACGGGGATTCATATTAGACCTCGCCATTCCTGGGGGGCTGCGATCTGTGAAACTGTCGCCACTTTCGAGGGCTGCTGGGGGGCCCAGCACAGTGACGTCTTACGGGGACTCGGATTAGACCTCGCCATCGCTGTGGGGCTGCGATCAGTGAAACTGTGGCCACTTTCGAGGGCTGCTGAGGGGCCCAGCACAGTGACGTCTTACGGGGACTCATATTAAACCTCGCCATCCCTGGGGGGCTGCGATCTGGGAAACTGTCGCCACTTTCGAGGCCTGCTGGGGGGCCCAGCACAGTGGGTACCCACGGCGGATTCAAATGGGACCTCGCCATCCCTGGGGGGCTGCGATATGTGAAACTGTCGCCACTTTCGCGGCCTGCTGGGGGGCCCAACACAGTGGGTACCCACGGCGGATTCCAATGGGACCTCGCCATCCCTGGGGGGCTGCGATCTGTGAAACTGTCGCCACTTTCGAGGCCTGCTGGGGGGCCCAGCACAGTGGGCACCCACGGCGGACTCAAATGGGACCTCGCCGTCCCTGGGGGGCTGCGATCTGTGAAACTGTCGCCACTTTCGAGGGCTGCTGGGGGGGCCCAGCACAGTGGGTACCCACCGCAGACTCAAACCTCGCCATCCCTGGGGGGCTGCGATTTGTGAAAGTGTCGCCACTTTCGAGGCCTGCTGGGGGGGGGCCAGCACAGTGGGTAGTCACCGCGGATTCACATTAGACCTCGCCATCCCTGGGGGGCTGCGATTTGTGAAACTGTCGCCACTTTCGAGGCCTGCTGGGGGGCCCAGCACAGTGGGCTTCCCGCACGTCTTTCTCCTGCTCTTCGTTCCCGACTCCCCATGTCTTCTTCGAGCCTGTAGTTGTCGCCCTTCGTTCTTGTATGGTTCTCCTGCGCATCATGCCATAGGCGCGTGTCCCAAGTAGCTTACATATCAAACAACGGATCCTGCAATTTGATTGTCCATACAAGTTTCGGCCAACTCTTCGTTTCCCATGATACAAATTGATTGGGTACGTCACAGGGTAATTCCACTTTATGCTCCCCGGCTTCTCTGATCAAATCAACTCGCCAGGGCAGGGTTGCTGGACGGGGTGGTGTGGATGCGCGGGGCTTGAAGAGGTCCTTGCGGGCTCAGACGGCATGCAAAAATCCGCCGCCGCGCTTGTGCGGTATTGGTTTGTTCAGTGAACGTGGTTTAGGTCGCGGGTGGGTCGCGGGCTCTCCAACTCCACCTGGGAGGCATGCGAAAGCAGCCCGCCGCAGGCGCCCCCCCAAAAATACGCTGTGACGTACCCAACCCATTTGTACCCATGGAAACGAGGAGTTGGCCGAAACTTGTATGGACAATCAACTTGATGTGTAAGCTACTTGGGAGGCGTCACTGTGCTGGGCCCCGCAAGCAGGCCTCGAAAGTGGCGACAGTTTCACATATCGCAGCCCCCCAGGGATGGCGAGGTCCAGTTTGAATCTGCGTGTGGCGTCACTGTGCTGGGTACCCCAGCAGGCCTCGAAAGTGGCGACAGTTTCACAGATCGCAGCCCCCCAGGGATGGCGAGGTCTAATTTGAATCTGCGTGTGGGTACCCACTGTGCTGGGCCCCGCAAGGAGGCAACGAAAATTGCGACAGTTTCACATATCGCAGCCCCCCAGGGGTGGCGAGGTCTAATTTGAATCTGCGGTGGGTACCCAATGCTGGCCCCCCCCAGCAGGCCTCGAAAGTGGCGACAGTTTCACAGATCGCAGCCCCCCAGGGATGGCGAGGTCCCATTTGAGTCCGCCGTGGGTACCTACTGTGCTGGCCCCCCCCCCAGCAGGCCTCGAAAGTGGCGACAGTTTCACAGATCGCAGCCCCCCAGGGATGGCGAGGTCTAGTTTGAACCTGCAGTGGTACCCACTGTGTTGGACCCCCAGCCTTTGGAAGTGGCGACAGATCACATATCGCAGCCCCCCAGGGATTGCGAGGATTTAAATCTGCGGTGGGTACCCACAGTGCTGGGCCCCTCAGCAGTCGAACGTGGCGACAGTTTCACAGATCGCAGCCCCCCAGGGATGGCGAGGTCTATTTGAATCTGCGGTGGGTACCCACTGTGCTGGGCCCCCCAGCAGGCCTCGAAAGTGGCGACAGTTTCACAGATCGCAGCCCCCCAGGGATGGCGAGGTCTAATTTGAATCTGCGGTGGGTACCCACTGTGCTGGGCCCCCCAGCAGGCCTCGAAAGTGGCGACAGTTTCACAGATCGCAGCCCCCCAGGGATGGCGAGGTCACATTTGAGTCCGCCGTGGGTACCCACTGTGCTGGGCCCCCCAGCAGGCCTCGAAAGTGGCGACAGTTTCACAGATCGCAGCCCCCCAGGGATGGCGAGGTCCATTTGAGTCCGCCGTGGGTACCCACTGTGCTGGGCCCCCCAGCAGGCCTCGAAAGTGGCGACAGTTTCACAGATCGCAGCCCCCCAGGGATGGCGAGGTCTAATTTGAATCCGCCGTGGGCACTGTGCTGGGCCCCCCAGCAGGCCTCGAAAGTGGCGACAGTTTCACAGATCGCAGCCCCCCAGGGATGGCGAGGTCCAATTTGAGTCCGCCGTGGGTCACTGTGCTGGGCCCCCCAGCAGGCCTCGAAAGTGGCGACAGTTTCACAGATCGCAGCCCCCCAGGGATGGCGAGGTCCCATTTGAGTCCGCCGTGGGTACCCTGTGCTGGGCCCCCCAGCAGGCCGCGAAAGTGGCGACAGTTTCACAGATCGCAGCCCCCCAGGGATGGCGAGGTCCCATTTGAGTCCGCCGTGGGTACCCACTGTGCTGGGCCCCCCAGCAGGCCTCGAAAGTGGCAACAGTTTCACAGATCGCAGCCCCCCAGGGATGGCGAGGTCTAGTTTGAACCTGCAGTGGGTACCCACTGTGCTGGGCCCCCCAGCAGGCCGCGAAAGTGGCGACAGTTTCACATATCGCAGCCCCCCAGGGATGGCGAGGTCCCATTTGAGTCCGCCGTGGGTACCCACTGTGCTGGGCCCCCCAGCAGGCTTCGAAAGTGGCGACAGTTTCACATATCGCAGCCCCCCAGGGATGGCGAGGTCCCATGTGAGTCCGCCGTGGGTACCCACTGTGCTGGGCCCCCCAGCAAGCCTCGAAAGTGGCGACAGTTTCACAGATCGCAGCCCCCCAGCTGGCACGCAGCGACGAGCGATGCGAAAGGCAGGGGGGAAGAGAGGGACGGGAGGGGGTGGGAAGGAGACGCGCGAACAGTGCTATATTCAAAACGAGAACCCAACGCAGGAGGGTTGGGAATTGTATGTGCACTGAACGTGGTTTGGGTCGCGGGTGGGCCGCGGTTTCTCCACGGGGAGCGAATGCAAAAGATGCCCGCCGCAGGCGCCGAAAAATGTGGTTTGTACCCTGAACGTGGTCGCGGGTGGGCCGCGGGCTCTCCACCTGAAACGAATGCAAAAGATGCCCGCCGCAGGCGCCGAAAAATTGTGGTTTGTACCTTGAACGTGGTTTGGGTCGCGGGTGGTCGCGAGTTGGTCACGGGGTGGGTCGCGGGCTACCCACGGGGAAACGAATGATGCGAAAAAAAACCGCGGGTGGGTCGCGTCACGGGTCGCGGGGGTCGAAATGGTGGTTTGTACCTTGAACGTGGTTTGGGTCGCGGGTGGGTCGCGGGTGGGTCGCGGGGTAGGTCGCGGGTGGGTCGCGGGTGGGTCGCGGGTGGGTCGCGGGTGGGTCGCGGGTGGGTCGCGGGGTGGGCCGCGGGTGGGTCGCGGGGTGGGTCGCGGGGTGGGTCGCGGGTGGGTCGCGGGTGGGTCGCGGGTGGGTCGCGGGTGGGTGGGTGTCGGGGTGGGTCGCGGGGTGGGTCGCGGGTGGGTCGCGGGGTGGGTCGCGGGGTGGGTCGCGGGGTGGGTCGCGGGGCGTGTTGCGGGTGGGACGACGGCAACAAACAACAACAACAACAACAACAACAACAACAACAACAACAACAACAACAACAACAACAACAACAACAACAACAACGACAAACAACAACAAACAATAAACAACAACAAACAACAACAAACAACAACACACAACAACAACAACACCACCAACAACAACAACAGCAACAGCAGCAGTCACTTTACCCGAACGCTCAGTGTTCTCACCAGTGCCAGGGTTTTCATGCGACGCCAGCCAATACCCCCACTTTGTGGGGGGGCAGTGCAAGCTCTACCAAATATCCACACGAGTCTTCGCCACCACCCACACCCAGCTTCCCGCCCTATGACGTTCGGACACTTCACTTCGTGGCCTGCGGACGACCGTGGCTACTACACTGGCGTGGAGTACACACCCACAGAAGTTGTTAAGCCTACGTTCGTACACCCACAGAAGTTGTTAAGCCTTGTTAACCCACAGAAGTTGTTAAGCCTTCCACAGAACATCTGTTGCATATGATGCATATGGTACATGATACACATGATACACATGATACGTACTCACAAGATAGTTGATCACATCTTTAGGGCAAATTCCTGAGGGATGTGGGAATACACAAGAGAGAGAGGATATGGTTGTCCCGATGGTTGTCTCGATGGTTGTCCCGATGGTTGTCCTGATGGTTGTGGTTGTCGACAGCGCGCGCGGGTAGAAATTTTGAAAAGTCGTGCAGGTGTTTTTCGAGGACCTACGGTGCGATTCGTGTGATTTTATGATGCGCGGTGCTAAAATTCTTAAGAAGCCCAATGGTTTTTGGAGATTTCGGCGTGCGCGCGCGAAGAAAAAACGAATGTGTCCCGCATGGTATTATTTGACAGGGATGATGGCCCTGGCAGGTGCGCAACCGTTGTCGCAGAAGTTCGAAAAAGTTGCTCGCAAAAGCCCGTTTGACAGAAATGTTTAAAAAGTGTTGGGTTTCCTACGAATCCGCAAGAGCGCGCGGGATGAGATTTTGACATTTTTTGTTGAAAAACCATTGGTTTTTTGATGTTTTTATGTTAAAATCGCTGCGAACACTAAGGTTTTGGAAGGATTTCGTCTTGCGCGCGCGAATGTCCACTTTACCTTATTTTTTGCAAGGGATTCTTGAAATTTGATTATATTAGAACAAGAAATGTCATTTTCTATTGTTTTTTGCAAGGGAAAGCGGATTACAACAAAACAACCGGATCCTGTACACACCCTCTTTTCTGAGGCTTCCTCACGAAAATGATGAAAATGTAGCTGCGGCCTAGGCGGCGCAGGGGGGGCGCGCACCAGGGGGCCCAACAATAATTATTCTTTAGAATAAATAATGTTCAACAGCAACAGCAACAGCAACAGCAACAACAACAACAACAACAACAACAACAACAACGAGAATCCGCACCGCGGAATTCCACTTCAGCCACGCACCCAGCGACAGTGAATGACCGTTCGGCCCCCTCACTCTGATTTCAATACGTCCCCTGCCACCCCCCCTTGGGCCGCGCACGAGCCCGGGTCATGATTTGCGCACCCTCCTCTTGGACGCCCCCCGGAAGCCCCCGAAGGAGGAGGAGGAGCGCCGAACAGAGTGGGGCGAGGGGCGGCGCCCTTCCAAGAAGGCAGGGGATTTTCAATCCCCTGACGACGAATCACATGCCTCGAGCCTTCGAAGACGCTCCTCCCCCTCTGCGGGCGACAAGGGCTATGCACTTGCACCGACCCTGGCCGGTCCCATCCTGGATCCAGCCATGATCGTGGTATATGCCTCCCTGGCCAAGCCAGGCTGACCGACTGTCTGAAGCCTAGCATCCGGAAGGACGCGTTGGCGAGAAGAGTGCTCAATTGGCAACTCTCCGGAACATGCAAGGAACGCGCAGCAAATTTATTGCTGGTGTACGGAAATTCGAATGGGAAGCACAAGTGTTACGCATCGGGGTTGCGACGCATAGAAGCGGGGCGCATTACGACTGTGAGGCAGAGAACGAAAGCGCCCGATTATGAAGCAGAAGAAGGGCGAGGAGAGGAGGGAAGAAGAAGGAAGAGAGAGGAGAGGGGAGGGCTGATACAACAAATGTGCATATTCGTATCATCTCGTTCCGTGCATTGCACGGCGGAGAAAATAAATCGTACCCAACTAACTATGCACGAGCGCCATCGCATACACACATTGCGTCCACTGCTGTCTCGGATGACCTCGGCTTCTACGCTCAGGACCCTAATTTCTAGGGCCACCGCTGGCATCGCACACCAGTTGCTTAACTAGTCAAGCGTTGGTGTGCGAGGCAATATTTCTAGAAAGTTGCGCTTGGCGGTCATTCAGAATTGCGGACAGAGTCTTGGAGCCCGCGTTCTCAGGCACTACGGTGTTTGATATTCTCGAAAAGTAAGACGGTGCTATCCCCAGCACTTTCCGCAAGCATGTGCAGTGGAAGGCGTCCAGCCTGCGCTTGTCCGCTTTAAGAACCACAGCGAATCCAATGAACACAGGAGCTTGCTACGGACGCAAGGGGTGTATATCATAGACTAATGAGCCTAAATTTTACAAAGTTGTTGAAACATAAATCTGCTCTCTCCCAGACGCCTGGTCAGTTCAATTCCCACTCGACCGTCTTGCGGAATCAATCCTCCCAGATACACGGCTTCTGTGACAGTTTTGATCGGTTCTCCGCCTGGCCTCGTCATTTTGTTACCAGTAGCGACTTGGAGCTGCACCGTCTTTTCCTAGTTAAACTCCAGAGCCGTATTTTTGACCTTCCGAGATAGTGGCGCCCAGTACGCGTTGTAGATTTTCGACATTTTGAGATACCAGCGTCTGCGTGCAGGATATCCCAGGTTACAATATATTCAGGTTCTTGGTGAAGTGGTAGATTAGAACATACATCTGCCAGCATCACCGTTTGGACAAGGATAAACAGATATGGTAAAAGAGAACAAACTTGCGCGATACCAGCAGCTTGCCACGATGGTCGACGATTGTGAAACAGCGATGTGAATACACACGCACATATTTGTATATACAAGACTGCATTGGCGCTTCGCGCCATGCACCTTGGTCCTTGAAGTTTGGTGTGCAGGCGGAATGGCAGGAAGGGCAAGCCGACAATTTAGCGATAACTCCTTGTTGCCTTTTCCGGCATCGCCGCTATAACAATGTTTTTCGTTATCCTTCCTCCATGCTTCTTTTTCTTCATTTTCGCTATACCCTGCGCATTCTCCCCATCCTCCTCAGCTCTTTTTTGCGGAGGCTCCTCCTTGGAGAGCCTCTGGGGGCCCCACAAAAGTTGTTTCAGGCTTTCTTAAGGCCTTCTGGAGGCCTCCTGGGCGTATTCTGGGGGCCTCTGAGGGCTTCCTCGGGCCACCCTGCCTCCAACCGCGGTCTCCCTGAACGACGGGGTCACGATTTGGAATGCTTCGGAGGGTGTCTCGGGGCCATCTTGGGCCGCCATGGGGCTCTCTTGGACTGCCCAGAAGCCCTTTCGGATGGTTGTGGGGCGATTTTGGAGCCTCCAAGGCGGCTTCGGACGCCCAGAAGACCGCCGTCTTGGAGCGTCGGGAAGCCGAAAAGAGGATAACCCCCAAATTCACCAAAAACCAACAGAAAATCAATGATTTTTGCCTCTTGGGGCCTTCTTGGGAGTGCTCTTGGAGGCCTCTTTGGGACCGTCCTGGAGGCCTCTTGGGCCATCTGGAGGTCACGTCGGTCACTCTTGGAGCGCTCTTGTGCTGTCTTGGGGGTCTCTGGGACGTCTCCGATGACCCCCTTGATCGCCTTAGGTGTGCTGGGAAGGCTTGGCAAAACGCCCTGCGAGGCCCTGGGGGCCGCTTCGAGGCCCGTCCAGAGAGTCCCAAAGCCCCAGATCCGGGGAGTCCGGTTTTGGGGGGGCGGGGTGACCCCTTTCGCGTTCCGCCCGGATTGTAAAAATATACAAAAGGGAATATATATATATATATATATATATATATATATATACAGATGCCTCTGAGTATAATATATAACAGGTGGTGGTAGACCAAACGTGCTCAGGCAGTGCAAAGACAGTCTGGTTTCAATCGGTCGAAAGCTTTCGCCCAGTCAGGAAAAAGTAAACCCAGACCACCATTATTGCTCAACAAAGCTGTGTGATCATGTGCCGTACCAGCATGAGCGCGTCGGTGGTTCCCCATCGAGGCCAGAATCCAAATTGTGAGTTTCGTAGTCGTTCTTCAGATTCTCTTCGAAGAAATCGTTGGTGTAGCATGACCGCCAAGGCTTTCTATTCAATGCATAGTAATGAAATTGATCGGTAGTTGCTGGATAGTTCCGCGTTGCCTTTTTTGAGCAATAATACAAGGTTTGCATTCCGCCATGTGTGTGGTATGTCTTTGAAGCGCCAGCATTTTTGACATAATTCCAAAAGCGCTTCGCATGCGAATGTACATCGAGCTACAACCTTCCATACATCTGGCGGCACGTCGTCCGGCCCGGCTGCTTTACCATTATCCAATATCTTTAGTACGAACTGTAGCTCCGTGATAGTGCAATTCCCAATTTCAACGGGAGATCTGCACCAAGTGCACCAGTTGCGGTAGGCATCACATTCGCAAATTGCATCTGCCTTCGAAGTAGTCTGCCAATGCGTCTGGGCGGCCGGTGGTATCAGTAAGATGGTTGCTAAGATCCCAAGCTCCAGCATGGTTCGTCTGAGGCTTCTTCCGGAGTTTTTTGACGGCGTCCCAATTGCCACCAATGAGTGTCTTATTTATCCAGGTCGTGCGATCAGTCGGGGTGCTTTTCCGACTCAACGTCGCCTGACTATCTCGCGATGTTCCTCTGCTCGATAAGATTCAAAGTAGCTTGAGATACCCATGGTTTGTTTGCCGGCTGCTGTCTTGCCCGCAAGGTGGAAGACGCCGTAGCAAAAACATGTTCAACACGATCGGCCAATTCGTCCAAAGTACCGTCTAGAAGCGGAACTGCTTTCCATGAGTCGTAAATATTAGAAGTCAACTTCTCCTCTATCTCCGACTCCTGCATGGACGAAATATCAAAGCGACGCCGTTCATGGTGGTATTTTTGTTGAATTTTCAACGCGAAGTCCAAAGTGGTCAAATAGTGCTGGCTGCGCAAGGCGTTTGCTTGATGCGTCCTGCAATGCGTGACCCAAGGGAGAACGGACATATGACATATGACATAACACATGGTCGATCTAGGATAATTTCTCCGGCGTGATGTCCGTGCCTATGGGGTCGACACCAAGGTTTCGGCAGTATCAAATGATGTGTTTGCAATCGACATGCTTGCGGCAATACATAATTCGAGCAACAATTGTTTGTTCGATATTTTGCGTGCCGACTTCCGACTAGCATCTGCGAGGAATACATGTTGCCCAAAGTGCTGTTCTTCTCCAGGTCGCGGCTGCAGTAACTCTGCATTGAAATCTCCCAATAGCAGGGTTGTGCGGTATGGTGTCGTGGGCTGCACTGCTGATAGTAGCTCAGCGAAGCAATGCTGGCGATCCTCGTAATCATAACCGCTCTGTGATATGTAGGCGGATATAAGCAACAAGATCCCGTGTTGTACTCGAACTCGGAGCGTAGCCAAATTGGAAGTGAGCACCGGGAAAGCCACAATGGCGCCACGGGCCCACGGGGCCACAATAAGCCAACTCCCGCGACAGATCGTTGTTCTGGACGCTCTTCTCCAGATAAGAGAAATAACATCAAGTGGTGTTTCTTGGATGCGCAAGATATCAATCTAATTTCGAACCATTGATTGACAAAGTTCGGTAGGTTTGATGCACGAGTCCCCCTGGAGCCCTTCCACGTTCCAAGTCCCAAGGCATTGCGTGGATATTGGTGCACATCTTCGTCGTGATCTGAACCATGTGCGGCTTACCGTCGAAGATTTGGATAATGGTCCTGACATTGTGCAATTCGGAGCGACGGGGAAATCGGCGAAGTAAGAGTCGAAGCAAAAGTTGGACAAGATGTTGGAGACGAATGCGATGATCGATGTACGGGCTCGGTATCTTTGTCTGGGCCCAGACCTGCCCGAGGTAGCCCAGGAGAAGATCGAAGAGAATCAGAGACGGTATCCAGGGAAGTCGGATTGGAGTTTTTGCGACCTTGGTATTTGTGACCATGCCCGTCGAAAGTTCCATGGAGGAGTGGGGAGGAAGAAGAACCCGACCATGTAAGACATCGTCTCCGTCGGGCTGTCCATGAAGAGGTCGGTGAGGTACTTGCGGCAGAGATGGCTCTATGGTAGCTTTGCCCATGATCGCCAGTGAATTGCCTACCAGAGTATTTACAATATCCCAAACAGAGTAGTTTGCAATGGTAGCTTTGTCCAACTGGCGCCCGTCGTCCACAGAATTGTGAAACATATGATTGAATAGCCTTTCTCCTGCTGCTCCGGTATCAGGTCGGACTGGTTCCAATACTTGCCGTATTTCCTATTTTTCGCCTCCTCCTCCTCCTCCTCCTCCTCCTCCCTGTGCCCCTTTGCTCTTCCCCTTGGCACCTCCCTTCATGCCCTGCTGGGCCCGCTCCGTCAAAGTGTCACATTTTTCGGCCAACTCTGCTAGCTTGTGATGCTCGTGTAATTCTTTCCAGTTTACCCACGTTTCGGTCCAATCCTTCGTAATGCTCATGTCGTTCACGGTTACGGTAAGTGCTAGCTCTCTTCCCACCCGGACATCGTAGGGCGTCGTGTTTGTGACGTTGATGTTGTACGGGTTTTGAACGGTATTTTTCAACAAATATTTCAGCCCGAAGCAGAAGTTGCGCACTGCCCGCTCCGTCGGGAGACGGTCCAGGGAAGCCCAAATAGATTGGCCATTACGCTTCAGAGCTGCGCTCCTTCTGAGTGCCACTGCAGTCACGATCAAGCATGTTGGCAAATTCCAAGAATAGGATTGACGTGTTGTTGCCTTTCGTGTATGAGTTGTGCGGCTCTGGGCCCGCACACTGCGAGAGTTTATCCCAGAGCCAGGCGGACGCCGTGTGGAACATGTCGAAGCCGTCCAAGTTACCAACTACTGCTGTGTATGCCCGCTTGTCGGAGTCAGCCAGCGGCGCAGACTTAGATGATCGCGGAATTTGTTGATGTTTGAGCTGCTGGATTTCGTATTCCAATTCGTCCAGTTTCTGTTGAGTCACAGTGCCCGCGGTGCCATCAGACAAAGATCTCGCTGAAGTCGGCCGGGAAGGTCCCGTTTCGAGTGCCGCGACACTGACCGTTAGGGATTCCATATTTTGCTTCAAGTTGGTAAGGTCTTCTTGCGACACCCCGCGCTGTTTTATTGCTTGAATGTCGCTCCTGATCGACCCCGACTGTTCGTTCAGGATATGCTTGAACATCTGCGCAGTAAGAGGTTGATCGGCTCCAAGTGTATTGTTGTGATCGGCGTCTTGCAGACATTGCATTGCGCTAGGGTCTCCGGTTGTAGCAGGGGCCTCTTGTTCCATGGGTCGCCGGCTCTGCGGAGGGCTGCTCCCCCTACGAGGCTGCTTGAGGGCACTCCATGTGGGTGCTCCACTTTCGAATTTTTCAGCGCTTTTCAGATTGGGCTGCCGATGCAGATGCCGAGGCCGTCCTTGACAGGAGTGCCAGCTGTACGAGTTGGTTTCGCTGCTGGCTGAGACGACATATCTGATCTCCAAGCGCCCGTAATGAGGAGCAAGAAGGAACAATAATGGATAAGATGTAAAGGGGGAAATTGGGAATGTAGTGTAAGCAGAACGACTTGAGCCAAAATGGCTACGACTTGAGGCGGCTCGGTGAGGGTGTGTCTCGAGGGCCACGGGCGGCAGCAGCGGCAGCGGCAGCGGCGTCGGCAGCAGGGGTAGTGCGGCGTGTGGTATTTCGGGGTGGCACTGCGGCAGTGCCGCGCGGCATCGGCGGCGACGCTGGCCGCCCCACTGGAATAAAGGGGGTCCCCGAGGGAGGCGCGCTGGCGTTCGCCGCGGACCCTGCCGACGCGCAGGCGAGGCTTCAGATGCAGATGGACGCGGCCCAGGCCTGCTGCTGGAGGAGGAGTGGGAGGGGGAGGAGGAGGAGGAGGAGAAGGAGGAGGAGGAGGAGGAGGAGGAGGAGGAGGGAGGAGGAGGAGGGCCAGTGCAAATCCAAGACTCATCAACCATGTTGCAAGAAATCCTTCCTCCCCTCCAAGTTCCCTTCTTCATAGTGCTTCTGTACGAAGAGCCCCGTTGGAAGACAACCGTTTGAAAAATCTTCAACCGTGCCAACACACCATTCCTGGGACGTCAACGCCGCGAATTCACGTTACTGTTGCGACCTGACGATCCTAAGTCGTGCGAGAATGTTCTTTCTGGGACGCCATCACCGCGAATGAGCGTGACCGTCGCGCCCGGACAATCCGACATCGTGCCAAAACATCGTCTCTGTGACGTCGATCATGAGAGCCCTTGGGACTGCTGCAACAACTGTTGGAACGAGCGTGCGCGGCGCCAATGCCAGAGCCACACTTTGACAAGGAACCGCCCTCGGGAACTGCCCGGCGGGACGCCGGCACGGCACGGGCTGACCCGCTGTGCCGTGGTAGGCTCTGGACCATGACTGCGACGGGCAGCTCGTGCGCCGAGCCCGCCGCCGGCCAGCACCCAGACTGCCAGATGGGCCCGTCGTCGCCGCTTCGAAAGTCTGGTCAGGACGCGCCCCAGGGCGGCCAATTTGAGCAGATCGCCCCAGGGCGGCTGCGGCAGGTTTGTGCCTCCTCGACGCGGCGGCGGCGGCGACGCTGGCGCGAGCGTTCAAGGTTGGCCACCCTCTGGGTGCTCATTTCAGGCCGCTGGACAAAGAAGAACACCCTCGAGGCGAAATCTAGACGACACATGTGGTCGACAGCTCCTGGTCTCCAAGAGCGAACATCTTTCGAATGGCCTTGGGACCGTGCCTGGGTTGTGGGTCAGAGTTCTCAGGGATGCTTCTTCGGGTCTGTTGAGAGCGCTCGGGGGTCTCTTGGGAGCAGCTTTGGGGTCTCGTGGGGGCCTCTTTGGGGCCTCCTGGGGGCCCTCGAGCCGAGGGCTCGAAAGGTCCGTTTGGGTTCTCCGTCTGGGCTCCCCTCTTGGGGCCGTCTTTGGGAACTCTTGGGCCGTCTTGGGCACCTCTTGGGCCGTTGTGGGGCCCTCTTGGGTCGTCTTGGGGCCCTCTTGGGGGCCTCTGGGGCCGTCTTGGGGCGATCTTTTAGGCCTCTTGGGGTGTCTTAGAGGCCTCTTGGGCCGTCTGGAGGCCATCTAGGGCGTTTTGGAACAATCTTTCGTTGACCAGGGGCCCTCTTGGACCATCTCGGGGACCTCTCGGGGCCCTCTGAGCCCGTCTTGGGGCCCTCTTGGGCCCGAAGAAGTCACGCGAGAAGATGCGGCAAGCCCCCGACAAGCTGCACCAAGGCAAAGAAGATTTGGGAACTTGGGCTCCTTGCCCCTGTGGAACCCTCAAGCTTGAGGATTGAGGCTCAGGGGATGAGACACAGAATCTGAGGACACGCCCACTCCTTACCCAGAGGCACGGTAGCGGATCTTTCAGTATTGCACGAACGGTTCACGAGGTGTCGCAATCCAAGGCCCAAGTCGTGATGGCGGCAATTAGCCGTGGAAGCATGCTGTAAGGAGTAATGCCACCCAGGCTCTCTTTTAGCAGTAGGTTCGGCTACGTTTTTCTTTGGTATATGCAATCCCAATATGCAGTAGGGAGGGAGGGAGGAGGGATAGGATTGATGAGGGTGACGGGGAGACACTTCATGTCCACGTGGAGGTACGCTGTACCTCGTACTTCAGCCCTGACAGGACGGATGCTGAGGGAATCGGCAGACTATTTTCTGTCGTCTGCCTGTGTGTCGGGTCGGGGGGTCGACATGCATTGTTCGACAATCCTCATCCTCAACGTCCTCGTCCTCCGTCCTCCTCCTCCTCCGTACTCTTCTTTTCCGTCCGACTCTTTTGTCGTGCGTGTGGGCTCGAGGTCTATGGCATGTTACCCAGGGCCTCGCCCCAGGGTTTATTGTTTTGGGCCGCTGGCATCGGGCGCAGGACCTCGCCCCCTGCGGAAATTCCCCCTCCTCTCCAGAATGCCGTCGCCATCGCAGTCGCCGTCGCCGTCGCCGTCGTCGTCGTCGTCGTTGTTGTCGTCGTTGGCGAGTCGAGTCAGATGGGCGGGCGGGAGGTCGTCGTCGTGGGCGAGTCGGTCGGGCGGGCAAGCGGGCGGGACTCGTCGTCGCCGTCGTCGTCGTCGTCGTCGTCGTCGTCGTCGTCGTCGTCGTCGTTTGCCGGCACTGGGGCGGGCGGGCAGGTCGTCGTCGTCGTCGTCGTCGTTGTCGCGGTCCTCGTTGTCGTCGTCGTCATCGTCGTCTTCGTCGTCTTCGTCCTCGTTGTCGTCCTCATCCTCGTTGTCCTCGTTTGCCGCCGCGGGGGGGCCTTGAGTGAGGTGGGTGGGGGGTTCGACCCCCCCGTCTTTCAATTTCGAGGGGTGTGTGGGAGGGGGGTGATACGGGCCCCCCAGACCCCCCGGGGACTTTGTTGAGGGGAGGCGAGGCGATTTGCACCCCTCCTTGACTGCCTCCCAGCGCACTCAGGAAACGTTCTTTCGAATCACATCACACAACAACCTACACTCTCCATATTCTGCGACGGCTGCCAGTCACATGGCCACTGTGCGTCCCAATATGACTGTCTGCAATGGCTCTATCGTTCACTGAGGCATCACGCTACCACGAGCCCCATCCGTCGTGAGTTGGAGCCAATTTCGAAAACACCTTCCTTCCCTCCCCCTTCTCTTCCCTCCCTGCTCCCTCATCCTCCTTCCTCCTCCGCCTCCTCCGCCTCCTCTTCCTTCCTCCGCCTCCTCCTCCTTACTCCGCCTCCTCCTCCTCCTCCTCCCTCCCTCCCTCCCCCTCCTTCCATCCCTCCCTCCCTCCCTTCCTCCTTCCCTCCCCCTCCTCCGTCCTCTTCCTCATTCCCTCGTTGGGGCTGCACTGGATCCAGTCCCTCTGCCTCCCCGCCGTCTCTTCCTTGAACGGAGTCGGGGATTGCGGCGTGGGCGGAGTGTCGGGGTGTGCTTGCAGCGAGCGAGTGGGCCTTGCTCTAGAGGGGGTCGTTGGGCAGATAATCGAGTGTGCTTGCGGCGAGTTGGCTGGGCGTCCTGCTCTTGTGAGAGCTGCTCGGAAAGGCATCCAGAGGAGGCCGACGAGGATGGCGATGACGACGATGATGGCGATGCTGCTTCGGATGAACATGATGATGCTGATGCTGATGATGATGATGCTGATGATGACGATGAAGATGATGATGAGGATGCTGCTGCTGATGATGATGCTGATGCTGATGCTGGTGCTGATGCTGATATTGGTGGTCATGGTCGTGCTGCTGATGATGATGATGATGATGATGATGATGGTGGTGGTGGTGGTGATGATGCTACTGATGATGACGATGCTGCTGATGATGCTGATGATGATAATGATGATAGTGATGATGATGATGGTGATGCTGAAGAGGAGCAGGAGACGGAGGAGGAGGAGGACCAGTGTATCTAAACCCAAACGCACCAACGATTTTGCAATAGACCCTGTAAGCTCCTTCTTGATAGGTCGCTATGAGGAACTATTCTCATTGCGGGAAGTGGCCCATGAGGAGACAGTTGCATGAGAATCCCCAGTCGTGCCAGCACAGACTTTCTGGGGCTTCAACGCCGCGGATCAACTTGACTGTTGCGTCCTGACAAGTGTAAACTCGTGCCAAAACACCGTTTTTGTAAAGGTGTCCTGACAATGTTAAACCGCACCAGATCACAATTTCTGGGGCTTCAACCCTATGAGCCCATGAGCCAGCCGGTCGCAAACTTTTGAGACGAGTGTGCGCGGCGCAAAGGCGAGAGGCACATTTTGAACATGAGTCGTCCTCCATCCTTGACACTGTTGGACATTTGTAAGGCGAATGTGCGCTGCGCTCAGGCGAGAACCATATTTTGAAAAGGACTTGTCCTCCATCCTGGAAAGCTGCTGGTAACTTTGATTGCGAATGTGCGCGGTGCTAAGGCGGTAGCCACCCTTTGAAAAGGTATCGCCCTCCATTCGTGAACCTGTTGCAACCTTTTAGGACGAATGTGCGCGGCGCTATGGCGAAAGCCACATTTTGAGAACCACCCGCCCTCCATCCGTAAAGCCGTTGCACATGTCAAGCTTACGTAAGGGTCAAACACGGTGTGGAAGTCTCAGGCGGAACGCCTGGCCCGCCCTTCCGACACAATGTGGGGTACGACAGGGAGGAGTGATTCATACGGAGAAGGGGTGGGAGGAGGAAGACGAGGTGCATGAGAATGACATGAGGAGCATGATGAGGATATTGATGAGGACGTGGTGCACGAGGCAGGAAGGCGTCCGATGCGATGGGTGAGGGATGACGGGGAAGCGGAGGCTCCTCCCCCAGACATGTATATATATATATATATGTGATTACCACGGCTGCACTCGTCATAATTGTTTCAAATGGCCTTGGGGAGGGGGGATATGATATGGCTTAACAGACTGAAAGAGGGAGAGGAGGATGCTACTGGAGGTTAGGACAGGAACCGCAGAGAGGAGGAGGGAGATAAAGAGCAGCATAATAGTGAGGAGGAGGAGGAAGTGATGGCAAGATTATGATGATGAGGCTGACGATGATGCGATGATGGTGATGATGCTGATGAGGAGGATGATGCTGCGGGTAATGATTATGCAGATGCTGATGCTGATGCTGATTATGATGATGAAGACGACGATGATGATGCTAATTGTGCTGATGCTGCTGATGATGCTGCTGCTGATGACGATGGTCGTGATGGAGATGGTCATTGTTGTGATGACGATGATGATGATGATGATGATGATGATGATGATGATGATGGTGATGATGATCATGATGATGCTGATGATGATGATTATCATAATGATTCTGATGCTAATGCTAATGCTGCTGCTGATGGTGATGATGACGCTACTGATGATGATAATTCTTCTGCTGCTGATACTGATGAAATTGACAAGTTTCATGACGATGCTGCTGATGCTGATACTGATGCTGATGTTGATGGCGGCAATGATGAGGAGGCTGAGGAGGAGCAGGAGGATGCTGATGATACGGATGCGGATGATGATGATGACGACGACGATGATGATGATGATGATGATGATGATGATGATGATGTTGTTGGTGATGCTGTTGATGTTGATGCTGGTCTGATGATGCTGGTGATGATGATGATGATGATGATGATGTTACTGATGATGATGATGATGATGATGATGATGATGCTGATCATTATAATGACTGTGATGATGCTGATTATGATGATGACGACGACACTGATTATGATGATGATGCTGATGATGATGATGCTTGCGATGATGATACTAATATCGATGACGTATATGCTGATGCACCTGATATGGTGATGGTACTGATGATGATGGTATCATGATGGTGATGCTGACGATTACCAGGAGTATGATGCTGTTGACGATTCTGATGACGATGCTGATGACGATGATGATGCGGATGATGCTATAATGCTGATGATGATGCTGCTGATGATATAATGATGATGCTGCCGATGCTGCTGCTGCTCCTGCTGCTGATGAAGAGGATGACGATCATGATGCTGATGATGACGATGATGATGCTGCTGCTGATGCTGATGATGATGCTGATGAGGATGATGAGGAGGAGGAGGAAGAGGAGGGGGAGGAGGAGGAGGAAGAGGAGGAGGAAGAGGAGGAGGATGAGGAGGAGGAGGAAGTGGTAGAGGAAGAGGGGGAGGTGATAGAGGAGGAGGACGGAAGGGGATGAGGATGAGGAGGAGGAGGAGGATGGGATGGCAGAGGTGGAGGTGGAGGTAGAGGTGACGGTGAAGGTGGACGTGGGGGTGGAGGTGGAGGTGGATGTGGAGGCAATGGTGGTGGAGGAGGGTGTGGTGGAGGAGGCGGAGGAGGAGGATGAGGAGGAGGAGGATGAGGAGGAAGAGGATGAGGAGGACGAGGGAGAGTACTGTGAAGAGTGCACTCCCCTGCCCCTCTGCCGCCCGTGCCACCGTGTGTGTATGATGTACACGCTCGTCTTGTTTTGTGGCATGCACGCTGCCCGCCGCTGTTTTGGCCCTAGTCCTAGGGCCCTGGGACGCACCCGCAGTTTTGACTGCCGCGCAGTCCGAGCTAAAAGAACTGCACTGACAGTGGTAGCGGAGCTTGTAAGCTCCAGCGGACGCACTGCGTGCTCTGCTTTGGTGGTCGTGACCACCTGCGTGGGCCGCCATGGCAGCTAGCCAAGACGGCTCAGACGCGGAGGCTGCGTCCTCTGCTGGCACAGGTCCCCCGGACCTGCATGCAGTCCTGCGCGTGATGGCCGAGACCCAACGGGAGCTCTTGGCCTTCCATCGGGATCGTGGTGGCGACGGCGGTCCCAGACGTACACGTCTACTGCTGTCGCAGGTGAAGCTCCCAGAGTTCGATGGCGCAGTCGGTACGAGTACCAAGTAGTACCGAGAGTGGCGCAAGGAGGTTGAAGTCATCCGCAACCTCAACCAGCTCTCAGATGTGGAGCTGGGCCTGATCATCTACAGTCAAGTGACAGGTCGAGCCAAAGAGCTCATCGAGGTGCTTGATGCGTCGGACCTCCGACGCGAGGATACGCTTGAGACCATCTTTGCTATCTACGACGACGCCTTCGAGAAGATGGATCACGAGCGCCTCGATCAGGTGCATCAGGAGTGGGAGCAAGCACACCGTCGAGCTGGGCAGCCGATCGTGGATTGGACCACGTACCTGCGCAAGAAGCGCATGGAGTTGCAGCTCGAGGATCCCGCATCAGCGATCAGCGATCGCGCATTGGCAAGCAAGATGCTTAGTGGCGCTGGACTGTCGCAGAAGGAGCGAGCGCAGGTGCTCTTCAACTGTGGCGGCATCTACGACTCGAAGCGGATGGAGGTCGTGCTGAAGGCAGCCTACTCGAAGGTGCACGACACCGAGAAGCGCTCGGTGCTCCCTCGCCGCTCGCCGTTTGCGGCGCAGCGTGAGCACGGGCGCTCCTCCGGGAGTTCGGGCGGTCGCTATCCGCGCCCTCCCATGGCTCGCAGGCCATGCGTGTTGCGAGGACGCTCTGGCCAGCACGTGCACGAGGTAGAGAACGGCGAAGACTACGATGAACACCACGGCGACCTGGAGGAGGCGCAGCACGACGAAGATGAAGCAGATGAACAGGACGATGGAGACCCCGGAGCGGGCGAGGGGATCATCTTCGAGGAAGGCGCCGAGGTCGAAGAGGAGCTGGCGTCGGACAACGACGGGCCAGATGACGAGGAGTACGAGGCACCGGAGGATCTTCAGGAAGCGTTCTTGACCGGCTGGAGGGCCAAGCAGAAGACGGCGGTACAGCGTCAGAAGCGCGGGTTCGTTGCCCCTCGGCAGCGGGGCACCAAGAAGATCAACGCCAGCGGCTCCTTCCAGGCTGGTCGGAAGCCGACGGACCAGCGCAAGGCTGACAGCCGGTGTGCTGACTGCGATCAGCCCGGCCACTGGCGTGGCGACCCGGAGTGCCCCAAGGTGAAGAGTGGCGAGCGCGAGCCGTGCAACAAGATCGGGCCTAAGAGTGGCCAGCCAGCGCCGCCCAACCAGCGGGGCTCTGTGAAGCCGCCGGCGCCTAGGCAGGTGCATGGACCGATCATTCACTGGGTTGGCATGGCAGGCAGTGCCGAGGAGCGTCGTGGCCGCGCTCCATGGCGCCGTGCTCCCCAGTCGGTGCCTGCCCAGAGGCGTCCGGTGGAGGGTCGAGCTGATGCTCCAGGGCGGATCATCATGAATCCCAGGCCCAAGAGCATGCCTGCGCCGAGCCTACGCCGGGACGCCGACGATGGCCCAGGGCCCGCGCAGAGCAGTGATGAACGTGCGCGCGCCCGTGCCAGGCGCGGGGAGGATCAGGAGGACGAGGATGCATGTGTGCGTTGCCATCGCATTCTGGCCAACACCCACCCAAAGGGGCACAGCGTGGAGTTGGAGTTTCCTGACCTTGCCACGGTCCGTCACATCGTGGAGCGCGTGACGAACAAGAAAAGCCTATCTTCTTCAAGCAAGGCCGCTTCGAGAGCCTCGACTTCGTCCAGGGTCGGCTTATGCGTCTGCAGCTGACCACGTCGAGGCCTTGTACGGCGGCTGAGGTGGATCTCGACGAGATCACGGCAACTATGTTCAAGATCGTGATGGGCGGCAATCGTGATACCAAGCCCCGTGACGATCGGCGCGGTGAAGGCGGGAGTCGTGACACCAAGCAGCGTGGAGATCATCATCGAGATCGCCGTGACGACCGCCGGCGTGATCTGGGAGCTGTTCTCCGTGAGCCCTCGTGCCCCTCCTCCGCCAGAGGCGGAGGCCTCCTCGCGTTCAAGGTCGCGGAGTGCACCAGAAGGCCGCGGTGTGAAGGAAGAGAAGCGGAGCCCACCAGAAGACCGCGGTGAGAAGGAAGAGAAGGAAGAAAAGAAAGAGAAGAAGAAGAAGGCGAGGAGCAGCAAAGAAGAGAAGAAAGAGAGAAAGAAGGCAAGAAGTAGCAAGGAAGTGAAGAAGGAGGATGAGGCCAGCGAGGAGGATGAGGCCAGCGAGGACGACAACGATCAGCGGCGTGAGGATAAGGAGGTGCCGTTCACGCCGGAGGAGATGGACGAGATCTTCTGCAGCTGGTATCCGCGTCAGGACATCTTTAGGGATTACCTGACGCCGCCGGCAACCATCCACTTCATCACTAAGAACGACCGCATCGTGCGCCTCAATCTCTACACGCGCCGCTGCGAGAAGCTAGACTTCTCTCTAGCCAGCGGCCCTGCGAGGGCCCATCCTGTATACGTGGTGGATACCGCAGCGGCGGCGTCGGCGAAGGGAGCATCGAAGACTAAAAGGATCCCCAGACGGAGCTGTGCCTGGACTAACGTCTGCCGCTCCGACTGGGGAGGCCGCCGCTGTTCCTAAGGACGAGGACTGGGTCATGGCAGGAGCTTCCGAGGAAGTGGGAAAGAGCGAGGAAAAGAAGCGACTAGAGGTCTTGCAGCGTGACAAAGCTGAGTTGCTGGATCGCCTCGCGCTGATAGAGAAACAGGAGATGGAGATGCACGCCCGATTGAACCCAGGCGAGGTCTACGACGGCCTGCAGAAGCGACGTGAGCAGGCACCTCCGCCAGAGCGTGTCCTGCCTACATCTCCTGAGCAGCAGGGAGTCGGAAGCGTGTGGAAGAACATGGAGGGAATACGACGACGTGTCCATCTTCCAGCGCCTCCAGGAGCCGCGAGCTCAGGTGCCCCTGCCGCTGCGACGGCATCTCCAGCTGCATCTGGAGTCCCGCGCGTAGTCGCCGCCTCTGGACGGAGCTACGTCATGAGTGTCGGTGCCACGCAGAGCGACCTGGAGAAGCAGCAGATGCACCGAGCCATGTACGACTCGCAGTTCGACGGCGAGAGGCTGGTCCCAGGTCCGAAGGCGAAGTTCGACCCAGAGCTCATGCAGCAGCAGGCTGCGTGTGTTCATCCTGTGGGCGAGTTGAAGTGGCAGTCAAACGGCACCGTGATCTTCGCGAAGTGCAAGAAGTGTTCGTTGAAGTCGGTGATCCATTACACGCTTGAGAAGCCCAAGACGGATGGATGGGGAACCTCCCAGGAACACCCCAGACGGAGCTGTGCCAGGACTAACGTCTGCCGCTCCGACTGGGGAGGACGTTGCCGTCAAAAAGGGCGCGGGCCCTTGGGCAGCAAAGGGCGCAGACCCTTGGGCAGCAAAAGGGGGATCTGCGGCCCACATGGTCACTACCCGAGAGGGGTGCCCCCGCAAGGTGATAGATGAGCAGTCCGTCATGCTTGTTGTCTTGCCCGCGGGGCTGGCTATGATTGACACGGGCTGCAAGCGGGCTGTCGGTGGACGTCCGTGGCGCGTCGAGCTGCAGAACTTGGATGCCATGGGCGTGCCGTGCCACAGCATCAACCAGCGCGAGTACTTCAAGTTCGGCCCAGGCGTGCCGCTCTTGTCAGAGCGTGCGTGGTGCTACACAGTCGGCATCAATGGTACGCTGGGCGAGGTTGTGATCTCCGAGGTCGATGCCGAGGTGCCAGGTCTCATCGGTCCTGATGAGATGGCAGAGTGGGACGCAGCAATCAGCTTCAGGAGCGGTACTTTCACGGCGAACGGTGTGACCAAGCCGTTGGTCCCGGCTGCGTCCGGGCATCCGTGCGTGTCATTGCTAGATTTCCCGGCACCGCTCGCGAGTGCCTTCCCCGTCGGACAGTCCGAGGAGCAGGACGAGCTCGCAGACGAGATGTTCAGCGGAACAGCGAGCCACGAGGAGAAAGATGAGCACAGCGTCGCTGAGACCGTCGAGGAGGAGGACGCGCACGATTTTGATAGCAACGACGGCCAGGACGCAGGCGATTCAGAGCTGAGTACATCCCACTATCACACCAGCGACCCAGAGTCCGCGGAGACGGCATCGAGTGACGAGGAGGTTTTCATGGAGAACGCGGACAACGAGGTTTTCATGACGAAAGGTGCTCGCAGGCACGTCCGGAGCAACCTGAAGGAGCTGGAGGTTCTGATGACCGAGGAAATGGCGAACAGGAAGCTTCGGGCTGATCGGCAGGAGCAGGACGCCCTCAAGCACTACCAGGAGGAACGTGTACTGCCCTTTCAGAGGGAGACCCGGCGGCGACCGGGGCCCTGGAGGATCGTAGAGGTCTTCGCATGGGCTTGCCAACTCACGATCCTGGCGGCGAGCATGGGATGGGACGCCCACCAGCCCATCGCAGCGCCAGAGTTCGACCTCCTGACGGTCCAGGGCAGGAACGAGGCACGGGCGTACCTGGTTGCAGTTGACCCAGACTTCGTGGCTTTGTCCCCACCTCCTACGGCATGGAGTCGGCTGCAGAGTGTCGACCAGCGAAGGCCTATGCGAGTGCGCCGGCAACGCCGAGAGCGGACCGAGTACCGCATGTTGCTCTCGTTCACGGACGAGGTGATGCAGTGGCAAGCTGCAAGAGGACGCGCAGCCATGGTAATGGACCACGCGCAATCGACAATCTGGAGCCAGCCACCCGTGAGTGCAACGAAGTCGAACCCAGCATTCGAGGACGCGATCTGCCTCAAGGACACCACGAGAGTGTTGGCGAACCCTGGGGTTTGCACGGCCGTGCGCGGGAGCTGCGCAGAGGAGTTCGGCACGGCTGTGATGAGCGGTGCCGCGGATCATTTGGCTTGGCAGTTCGAGAACTCGAGTTTTCCTGCAGCACAACTCCCTGACCCCACGGAGGAGCCCAGGAGTTATGGACCCGAGCCCGCGGAGCAGGGTCATGGAGAGGCTCCCAGAGACGTTTCGGAGAGACCTGAGTGGGGCAAAACACCGCAGGAGATTCGAGCCGAGATTCGCGAGGCATTGCAGAAGACGGTGAAGGAGGAGTCCATGCAGCACCCTGCGGAGGAGGAGGAGGTTGCAGCCTCCTGGTCAGAGATGGAGCTTCCGGAGGTGGTGCGGCAGGACATCATGACGAAGATTCCTCGGAGTACGCGACGTGCTGTGCGGAAGGCCCATCGCGGTCTCGGACACCCCAGTCGACCGACGTTCATCAAGATGCTGCGTCTCGGCGGTGCAACGCCCAACGCGTTGGCATACGCGAAGCATTGGCAGTGTCCGACTTGTGCTGAGTCGGAGGCGCCGCCCCGTCCAGTGCAGGGGGCGGCGGACGTGCGACCGTTCGGCTTCAATGTGACGGTTGTGATCGACGTGAAGTACCTACGGGACGCGGCCAAGGAGCAGCTGGTGGTCCTCAGCATGGTAGATGCTGGTACGGGATGGCACTGCGCCTGCCTTCTCAAGAATAGGACGGCCAAGCACGTAGCACGCCAGATCATGAATGAGTGGTTCAAGCATTACGGCGTGCAAGAGAACATCGTGATCGACCAGGGCGGCGAGTTCGAGGGCTACTTCAACGCGCTGATGGAGCAGTTCGGCATTAATACGAAGACGACGGGAGCTCATGCAGCATGACAGCATGGCCTGGCAGAGCGCCACGGAGGATTGCTCGGCACTATCTGGGGCAAGGTGGTGCACGAGTTCCACATCCAGGGCAAGTCGATGTCTACTGTGGCCCTGGCTGCCATCATCAATGCGAAGAACTCGACGATCAGCCGTAATGGATTGACCCCGGAGCAGGCTGTCTTCGGGTGGATCTTGAACTTTACGGAGGTGACTAACAGAGACGACGATGAGGTTCTCATGTCGGTTCTCGGCGCCAAGGGCATAGCTTGGCGTTCGTCTCAAATCCGCACTGCAGCCAAGATGATGTTGCTGGAGCGCGACGCGACGGACAATGTGCGGAGGGCGCTGCTACGACAGGCGCCGACGGTCGTCGGAGATCTGTGCCCAGGATCGAGGGTGTATTTCTGGGCACCGAATCCGTTCGAGGGACGTCGTCGGCAAGATCCTGAAAGATGGCGGGGTCCTGCGACTGTGATCGCGAAGGAATCCAACAGCCGGCGCTACGTATCATGGCGTGTTCACGTGCTACTTGTTGCTCGTGAGCAGCTCCGGCGCGCCTCCTCCCAGGAGGCCGCAGCTGCGGAGTCCATCCAGACGGACGTGCGGCTGACGCAGCAGCGAGATGATCGCGCCTACCACGACATCGTGGACGTCACGCCCAAGGTGAAGGTTCAGAAGGTGAAGAAGACATTCCTGAAGAAGGAGCGTGACCGACATAGGGAGCTCGAGGGGTCCAGGCAGCCTCGGGTGGACCTGAGGGCCCTGGACGCCATCGAGGCACAGGCTAAGGAGGAGGAGGAGCCGCCTGAGCAGCAGCAGCTGCCGCAGCTTCCCCCTCCGAGGAGGGCGCGGTCTCGTTCCCCTCCAGGCCGGATATCCTCTGAGACGTACCCGAAGGCTTCTCCGGGAGCATCGGGCTCTGGCGGCCCTTCGTTGCCGCCGATTCCCAGAGACGATTTCGAGCTTGAGCGCAAGCGGAAGTTCCTGGTAGATGACGTGCCGAGTTGCATCAAGAAGACGCGTCTGCAGGCTGCTCCTACGAGTGGTTTGCCGGCCCTCCGCGAGGTGGCCATGAACGCTGTTGTGCGCTCGGGACCCCAGGAGTGGTTCGACCAGAATGCCTTGGATGGTGTCTCCACGCTCGTTCAGAAGGTCGTACGAGGAGTACGCGTACATCGAGAGCCACGGCGGAGACTTTATGATCACGACCGCCACCGGGAGTGCAATCGCCTGTCGGTGATGCTCTCCGCCACGGGCCAGTGTGCCTACAAGGACGACGGCGCGGGCCGTGCCAACGAGCGCACGGAGGACAGCTGGGTTGGTCTCACGCTTTTCTACCACGACAAGCCGGGCGCTCAGGCACAAGGGGTGTGCTATTTGGACACTCCCCGGAGGGTCTTGTACGGCAGCCGATGATTTACGAGGAATGGATCAACGTGTCATCTGTGTATGACGCATGGCTGCAGGAGGCCCGGTGCGAGCACGACGTGTTCGCACTCGTGATGAAGCAGAACGCGAAGGAGTTAGACCCACGTCACTTCAACCAGCACGAGAAGGCCAAGTTCGACGAGGCCGATGCCGCCGAGTGGCGGCAATGGATCGCCAACAACACGGTCGAGCTGGTCACCGAGGAGGAGGAGAAGAGCATCCCAAAGGACAAGATCGTCTCGGTGCCCATGCGTTCGGTTCGCGCGAACCGGGGGCGAGGGCTGGAGCTGGAGGCGAAATCGCGCTTGATCATCCCTGGCCATCTCGACCCGCAGCTTGGTCTATTCAGGACGGATTCGCCTACTACTTCCCCTTTGGCTGTGCTGGTGTGTGCGTCTATCACAATGGCGATGGATTGGACATTCGAGTGCTTCGACGTAGCGACTGCGTTCCTGTCCGGGCTGAAGCTGGAACGGGAGCTGTATGTGAGGGCTCCTCTAAGGGCGGGCTTCCAGCCGTCGACGGTGCTGGATGGCCGGCCGTGCGACCTTATGCGTTGCTTCGCTTGCTGAAAGGGGCGTACGGTTTGACGGAGGCGCCTCGGTTGTGGTATCTCCGAGCCCGCCAGGTGTTGACGGACGAGGTCGGCTTCGTGGAGCTGCGCTGTGCTCGAGCTGTCTTCGTTTATCGGATGAACGATAAGTTGATTGCTATGTTGACCTTGCACGTCGGCGACGGCATCCTGTTTGGAGACCCGCACGACCCCCAGTACCAGGAGGTGAAGGCGAACATCAACAGTCGTTTCAACATCAAGCACTGGAAGAAGGGCAACGACAAGGAGGCAGTCGCCTATCTCGGTGAGGAGTGGTGGCGCCACCCCGATCACATCGAGATCAGCATGCACGAATACATCGGCAAGCTGACGAAGCACCCCCTTGCAAGGGGTGACGACGAGGAGCGGGAGATGACTCCCGAGGAGCACCACGACTTCCGGAGCCTGCTCCAGAAGGTGCGGTGGCCTGTCGCACGCGTGGTGCCACAGCTCGCGTATAGTGTCTCGGCGCTCGCACAGAAGGATCCGAAAGGTCGGAGGTTACTGCACCTGCGAGTGCTCAATGACATCATCGACCGGCTTCAGGACTACGACAAGAGAGGTCTTGCGACTCTCCGGATCCGCCGTGTGGACATCGAGCGCTTGCAGGTGCTCACGCTTATGGACGCTTCGTTTGCGAAGGAACCCGGCTGTAAGAGCCAGATGGGGTTCATGAGTATGATTACGGATACCCGAGTGTTGAAGGAGCTAACTGTATGCTGTCTAGTGGAGTTTCAGAGCAGTACTATTACACGAGTTGTTGGATCTACGATGGCAGCAGAGTCTGCGGCTATGTCCGTGGCTTTGGATTGGCAGCTTTACCTCAGGCTGCTGATTGAGGCAATCTTGCACGGGGAGCCGCCCTTGCAAGGGGACTGGAGGCTGGCGCTGAAGGTTCCAGGGGCGCTCGTGACGGATGCGAAGTCGCTCTACGATCACGCGTCCAAGATCGGCTCGATGCCGGTGTCTCGGCAGACTCTCATTGACTTGTTGGTGGCCAAGGATTTGATAGAGCAGGAGGCCATCAAGTTCAAGTGGCTGCCTAATAGCCACATGCTAGCGGACGTGCTGACAAAGGCCGTGCAGCCTAACGAGGTGCTATCGCAGTTCCTCCGCCACGGACTGTTCAGCATGGTGCCTACTGCTGAGCAAGAGGATGAGGAGGCACACCGTCTGCGGCTGCGCCGCGGACAGCGTGAGAGAGCCAAGGGGCGGAAGGCCCAGCGTCGGGTCGCCGTTCCAGGGCCTGCGAGCCCGTGAGGTCCTGATTGCAGCTACTGATGGACCTAGTGAGGGCTACGGTGATGTATGCATATCCTTTGAGTTGATAGTCTGGAATAGTGGATCCAGACATTCATAATCTTATATTTATAGTTTGAGCCTCAGGCCGCACTTTGCTTGAGGTGTTTCATGCATATCTTTCGAGTTGACAGTCTGGATTAGTGAATCTAGACATTCATATTCTAAATTTTTATCTTGAGCCTCAGGCTGCGTTTGCTTGAGGTGTTTCGGCCTGTGGGCTGATATACATTATAATTGCGTGCAGCATTTCCCTTTCGAAGGGAGCGGCATCGGAGCAGCATTGTACTCACCCAGTGTGAAGAGTGCACTCCCCTGCCCCTCTGCCGCCCGTGCCACCGTGTGTGTATGATATACACGCTCGTCTTGTTTTGTGGCATGCACGCTGCCCGCCGCTGTTTTGGCCCTAGTCCTAGGGCCCTGGGACGCACCCGCAGTTTTGACTGCCGCGCAGTCCGAGCTAAAAGAACTGCACTGACAAGTACGTGGAAGAGGAAAAGGAAGGGGACGACAAGTCTGATAAGGACGATCAAGAGGAAGTTGATGATGATGATGATGATGATGATGATGCTGATGATGATGATGATGATGATGATGCGGATGCTGATGATGCTGGTGGTGATGATGATGATGCTGATGGTGACGACGATTATGATGTTGCTGATGATGATGATTATGATGATGCTGATGATGATGATGATGATAATGATGATGATGGTGATGATGCTGATGTTCTTGTTGATGATGATGACTATGATGACGCTGCTGATGTTGACGACAATGATGATGCTGCTGCTGATTAGGATGATGTTGATGCTGATGCTGATGCTGATGCTGATGCTGCTGATGATGATGCTGATGATGATGATCATGGTTGTGGTGGTGGTGGCGCTGATGATGATGTTGATGATGATGATGCGGATGGCGGGGATGATGATTAGGACGATGCGGCTGATGATGTTGATGCTGCGGATGCCAATGCAGAATATGCTGAGGTTGGGGCCGATGAGGAGGATGACGAAAAGGAGGAGTCGGAGGCATGATTATGCTCATGCTGACGATGATGATGATGATGACGATGACGATGATGATGATGCTGATGATGATGAATATGCTAATGTGTTGTTGTTGATGATGATGACGATGCTGGTGATAAGGCAGACGATGTTGTTGATGATGATGCTGCTGATGCGGATGATGATTATGATGCTGATGCTGCTATTAATGATCCCTGGTATGTTCTCATGAGGTATGACCTAACATTCTGAAAGAGGGAGAAGACCATGATGATGAAGCGCGGGGAGTCTAGGACTGGAACCGCAGAGAGTAGGAGAGAGATACGGAGCATCGTAATAGTGAGGAGGAGGAGGAAGTGATGGCCAGGTTCTGATGATGATGATGCCGACGCTTATGATGATGATGCTGATGATGTTGATGCTGTTGATGATGCTGCTGGTGATGATGATGGTGATGATGATGATGCGGCTGAAACTGTGTATGATGATGCTGATGATGCTGATGAGTCTGATGCTGACGATGATGATGCGGATGATCATAACGGTGATGGTGATGATGCTGATGTTGATGCTGATGATGGTGATGGTGAGAACGATGATAAAGAGAATGATGCTGATGCTGATGCTGATGATGATGATGATGATGCTGATGCTGATGATGATGACGATGATGAAGATTCTGATGATGTTGATGATGCTGATGATGCTGATGATGGTAGTGCTGATGCTTATGCTGCTTCTGTTGACGATTATGATGACGACGACGACGGCGGCCGCCGCTGCCCACAGCGACGATGAGGACGTTGATGATGATACTGAGGACTATGATGACGATGATGCTGCTGATGTTCATGATGATGCGACGGTGGTGATGACGATGGTGATGATTATGATGATGCTGATGATGGTGATGCTGATGACGGTGAAGAAGATGATGACGAGGGCGATGCTGATGATGGTGATGGTGTTAATTGTTATGCTGATGGTGATGATGATGCTGATGATAATGCTGATCATGATGATGATGTTGGTGATGATGCTGATGCTGCTGCTGATGGTGTTGATGATGATGATGATGATACTGGTGATGCTGATGCTGATGTTCATGATGATGACGATGATGCTGATGATGATTATGTTAAAAAGAAGAAGATGCTGATGCTGATGACGATGATGGTGATGATGATTATGAAGGTGATGATGCTGCTGATGATGATGATGATGGTGATGATTATGATTATGATTCTGATGATGATGATGATGATGATGATGATGATGATGATGGGGCTGCTTAAGATGATAAAGCTGATGCTGATGATGCTGATGCTGATGATGCTGATGATGATGCTGATGCTGCTGCTGATGATGATGGTGGTGGCGGTGATGTTGATGATGATAATGATGATGCTAATGATGATGATGATGATGATGATGATGATGATGATGATGATGATGATGATGATGCTGATGATGATGATGGTGATGATGATGATGATGATGATGATGATGATGATGATGATGATGATGATGATGATGATGATGATGATGATGATGATGATTGTGGTGATAAGGTATCGCCCTCGACATGTAGCACACGAGCAGAATCAGGATCGTTCCATAGCTCTCTTGGGTCAAAAACAGTGCTACCTGTCCGCGCGCGATGCCCTGCCGCGCGCGCGCGTTCGGCAGACAATTTGTACTGGGGTCGAGGGCGCACCTGCGCCTCAGCAGCTTTTTGGAGCCCGCGGTGAATGGCTTCATCGCGGAGGGGCCTGCTTCGGTGCCCTGCTGCTGTCCGACCCCTGCCCCCTGCGCTCCCGGCGAGGGCGCGCCCTGCTGGCGCCACGCCGCGCGCAGCGCGAGGCAGGGGCGCCGCTGGCGGCGGCGATCGGCCCGATCGTCATGCCCAGCCTGCTGCCGGAGAGCCGCGAGTTTCGCGAGGCAGGGACGGCGCCACAAGAGGTGATCACGGGCCCCGTTCGGGCCGTGGGTCTATCATTCACGTGGGAGGTCTTGGGAAAATTCTCCCCGCGGAAGGTGATTTCATCGAGATCTTCACGATCAACGGCTACGCGCGCTTCCGCGTCGATCGCCACGGACGGCTCCATGTACTCCGCCACGTACTTGGAGAGTGACAATGCCACATATGAGGTCGACCTCTACCCGATGTCCGCGGCTGCGCGCCCTCCATGGCTGCATTTTTGCACCGTCACGGCCGACGGTGCACCGCGAGCGAGCACAATCGTCAGCTGTTCCACGTCGGCAAGTGGCGGTTCATCTTCGAGAGCGACTTGGAGGTTGCATTGGATTCAACTGTCGGCGCTGCTGCTGCCAGCCCGGGTGGCCTGACGGTGCAGCCTGCAGCCAAGTGCGCTGGAGGGGGTGTCAGCATCGTGCAGGCCGCCCCCGAAAGGAAGGACGACTTGCGCGACAAGTTGGTGGCTCAGCGTGCGCGGCTGCGGGGGCAGCCGCTGCCTCCGCCAGACTTCGCCCCAGGGCAGCCCTGCGAGCTGGCTTCCGCTGGCGGGGTCAGGAACGCGGGGTCCCGCGGCTACGACGGCGGCAAGGAGGCTCCACGGAAGCATCCACGTGTCGAGGGCGCCGTTGTCGTGGGCAACGGCGAGGCGGACGCCAGCCGCGGTCCTCGCGGCAGGAACCCCAGGGTTTCCAACAACAAGCACGGCCTTGCAGCGGCCATTGCGGCGAAGGGCGTCCAGGCGACAAGTGGCAGGCGCGATTCCCCCCATCGCTCTCGGGAGCGCGCAGCGCGTCACGAGCGCGGCCGCTCGCGCAGCCGGCGCGGCTCGCGCCGTCGCAGCCGGAGTTACCGCAGCCGTTTTCGCGGCCAGAGCTCATCTCTGAGCCCATATCGGAGCCGGGATTTTCCCGAGAGGCGTCGTTCCAAACGCGAGCGGGTCCGAGCGACCATGGAATGGCGCTCCGGCCGCATCACAGAGAGGCTGCTCGCAAAGATGCGGACCTACCTGCCGCGGCAGTCCAGGTCCGAGTCCGCCACCGAGCCAGTGGCAATGGGGTATCTCACCACTCAGCTAACCCCCCGGCTCGGTTCGGGGCTGGACAAGCGCAGCGAGGCCGAGCTCCACATTCTAGCCACCTGCTTGGGTTGCCTCTTGGATGGCAATTTCGTGGGCTGCACCGACCTCTTGTCGCAGCTGTTCAAAATTGTGGAGATGGCTCAGAGGGAGGGCTGGGCTGCCGCCCAGCACCTTTATCCCCTGTGCGACGCGCTCGTGTCGGCCATGGATGAGGACGAACGGGAGGAGCTCTATCGCGCCGAGCAGCAGGATATGAAGCGCGAGGAGCTCAATAACAGGGTCTCCAGCGGTCGCGCACACTCTCGGAGCGCCGTGCGCTAGGGGCTCGGCGGGGGCGAGCGTCTGGACCAGAAGCCCGCCCTGAGGCCATCCCCATCGGCGGAGGGTTCGCCTTCCCGGAAGGTCCAGTTGGCGGTTTCCCATCAGCCTCCCAACGCTCCTTTGGAGCCAGGTCAGGAGAGGCTGGCGCCGTGGCAGAGCTCCGCCGACACGAGGGCGCGCCAGTCGGAGGAGGTCACCCGAGGCCTCTTCGACCCAGCGGAGCTCGCGAGCACCTACCCGAGGAGCCCCCCGCGCGCCAGAGGCAGCGGACGCGGCAGTTGGGGCTCGGAAGGCTCGCCACCCCCAGGCGCGAGCAAGGGCCGCGGCAAGGAGGGCAAGGATCCTCCGGGCAAAGGTGCACGCCCTCGAGCCCGGGATCCGCGCTCAGCTTGCATGCGGTTTCAGAAGGGCCGGGGGAAGGGCAAGGGCTCCCGCGAGGGTCAGGGCAAACGGGTTCCAAGCGAGGGGCCGGCCCACCGCCCTCTCTGAGCCTGTCCCGCCCGGGGGCAGAGGCCAGCCTCTCGGAGGGGCTGGTTGTAGGCGTCGCCATCGGCGTATTCGGCGGACTGCTGCTGGAGTTCGCCCAGCGGGGATCTGCTTGCGTAGCTTGCGCTGGCGCGCCATCTTCGCGGGGGGAGCCCAGCTCGCCGCCGCCCCCGCGCGAGCTGCTTCCTTTCGCCGCGTCGCCGGGATTGTCTCTCTATACCGTCAGCGCGCCGAGTGCGTCCGCCTCCGCGCCGAGGGCGACAAAACCGGCAGGTGCGTCCTGCCGAGGCCCGCGGTCGAGCTTGACGAGTAGCTTCTCCTGGTCATGCTTGGGTTGAACTCCCTCTGGGACGGTTCGCGGGCCGTTGGCCGGCAACCGTGCGTGATGCCAGCTGAGGGGCCTTCGATGGCTCAGGTGGTGTGCTTCTGGCATGTGGGGCGCAAGGTCCATGGCTTCGTGACCGCGCCCGGGATGCGCGTCGCCTCCGAGGCGCCCGATGAGCTTTTCGCTGAGAGGGGGGCCAGCTACGGCGGAGACGTCACCCAGAGAGCCCTCGAGCTGACCTGGACGCAGTTAGAACCCGCGCCCCCCCCCAGACCGGCGCGGCAAGCTTCGCGCCGTCGATTTCTGCAAGCCGCGGATCAGGCGCTACCTCGAGGAGCCGCTCGAGACGCTGCTGCCGTTGGATGGTTTCCGCTCGCGGCCGAAGCCCAGGAAGGTCATGGCCCCCCCCGCGGAAATCGTGCGCCAGCGGCGCCGCGGTTTGCTGTGCATCCAGGGGGGCCCGTGGTCAACGGCATGTTCGGCGTGCTCAGAGACGACCTCGTGGTCAGCGGGCCGCGGGCCAGGCAGCTGCAGATCAGGTTGATCGTGGACCTCGCCGCGTCCGACGAGCTCATGGGCGATGCGCTCCCGGACATTACAAAACTCCCATTGTACGCGCAATGGCGTAACATCGTTATCGATGTCGGGGGGGAACTCGTCTGGGCCCGCGACGGCATGAAATGGGGCATTTTTCTTGTTCTCTCTGTCGCCCCAGTGGGCCCCGCTCCTCTGTTTCGACGTCGCTTCTGACCCCCTCGAGTTGGGCATCTGCGACTGGGGGAATGAGCCCGCCTGGCTGGGCGCGGCCGCGGCCCCCGTGGGCTGGCGCAGCGCCATGGGGCTTTTCCAGTGCCTGCACCGTCGTCTCCTCGTGTCTGGAGGCGCCCGCCCGCGCGGATTACCCCTGCGGCGCGAGATGCGGAAGCGCAAGCAAGCCCCCTCCGGCAGTCCGCTCCGACGACGACGAGTTTTGCCAGTTTTTGCAAATCTACTGCGACGACGCCGACTACGGCAGGCTGGTCGACAAGCAGGAGCAGTGGTGTCAGGACTTGACCTTGGCCTCCTGCTTCTCGGAGGCCGCCCGCGCGCGTAACGACGAATGGGCGGTGCCGCTCAGCGCCAAGAGCGGCGCTGATTGTAGATCAGTCTCCAGGCTCGGGGCGTTGCTGGATGGAGCCGACGGGCGCCTTCGGCTCACGCCGAAGAGGGTCGGGTTACCTTCCCGCCTTTCGTGCAGTTGCATCGCGTCGCCAGCAGTGCAACGCAAGCATTCGGAGATCGTCGTCGGCCACTGGGTGCACGCCGCATCTTGCCGCAGGGAGTGCATGTGTTGTTTCCAGGAGGTCTGGGGCGTGCTGTCCCGCTGGCGCGGAGGACCTCGTGCGTTGCCTGGTGGAGCCCGTCGGGAGCTCGTCCTGGCCCTCGCCTTGCTCCAGGTTTTCGAGTGCGACCTCCGCAGCCCCATCTCGCGCGTCATGGCGGCCTCGGACGCCGGCGAAAATGGTGGGGGCGTCGCCTACGCGCCCAGGCATGCCGCTGAGGGCCGCGCCGCCGCTCTATGTGAGCTGGCAGGCGGTTGTGCTCATGGTCGCGACGCCCTCGTTTTGATTGACATTGGCGGCTGCGGGCGCGGCCGCATGGCGTTCGACGTCGTTGGGCTTCAGGTGTCGCTGCGCGGGCTGCTGTCAGTCTCGCCTGACGACGCCCGGGCGGCGTGGGGCCGCTGGCCCGATGTCGCAGGCTTTCGACGGGGCCTCTGCTTGCCGGGTGCTGGGCCACGCCGCCCGCGCCACTGACCTCTTCCTCATGTGTCACTTCGGATCCGCTTTGGAGCTGGATGCCAACCTGCCCCGCGTATGCTCCGCGTTCCGTTTCCTGCAGCGCGAAGGGGCCGGGTTGAGGGTATGGCCGGTGAGCTTTGCCGCGGCCGAGACCTCGCGCCAGCGGGTGGAAGCCGTGACGGCCGCCTTCCGCTCCATCCCGCTGTTCATGGACGTCTCGACGGTGACTGAGAGCACAAGCTGCGAGTATTGTTGGCTGAGCTGGCTGCTAGACGGAGGCAGTCACCTGCAGTCGTCGCGCCAGCCGTATTGCATCCCCCTGAGCTGGTCCGAGTCCGCCCCAACCGCCCCCCTCGCTACCGCAAGGGCTGGCTTGCGGAACGCAGAGGGAGGGCGAGACGCATGCGGGTGTCCGTTGGGGGCAGATTGCCCCGCTGGGCCCATGCAGCGTTATTGCGTGCAGTGCCGGGCGCTCAAGCTGGGGTTCCCGCGCGACTTCTCCCTGTTCGCTCGGAGTCGACTGTCGGGCTGCACGTCGGATGCCCTCGATCAAGCTCGGCGCGCCGTGGCTGAGGATTGCGGGCCCATTGCCCCTCTTGCTTACCTGGTGGGGCTGTGGGGCTGGCAGAGGGGCTTCTTGCCCGACGCCCCAACTCCCGACGTGGCCCGTGGCGGACTCTCGGCCACAGGCGCGGCATTCGTCGAGCGTCTGGCAGGGAGGGCGATCGAAGAGATCGCCATCGCATCAGCTCTCGCTCGAGGCCATGGTCCGCTCCACAATCTTCAAAGGCTCGGACGTCAGGATTGCTGCGGCCCCCCTCTGCGACCCCGGCAGCTGGCCGCGCAGAGACACCCCAGCGGCCAGGTGGAACTGGATGACATGCCAAGCCTGGCGCTGGCGTAACGCCGAACACATCAACGAACTCGAGCTGCGCGCCGCAGATTAGTTTTCGCTTCGCTCACCTCTTGGATTCGCATGTGCGCATCGGAGTGCTGTGCAAGGGGAGGTCCTCCGCCCGCGGCCTCCAGAATATTCTCGCCCGTGTCGTCTCATTGTTGCTCGCTGGTAGTCTCCACCCGCGCTGGGTCTGCGTGAGGTCGGCGGACAACCCCGCCGACGCGCCATCGCGATGGCGAAGCATCTGGGAACCGCCATGGCCAAGCAGCGACAGCAGAGACGACGATCAGCGGGCACTTTGCGAGATTTGCAGATCCAGCCGCGGACCCTCAAGCGGTGCAAACACGCGGTCAATGCCTTTTCGACTGGCTCGAACGTGAGCGTCCTGACATATTGTATAAACATCACCTTGCATGCCCTCTTTGCGCGGAGGCCGTCGACGAGGCGGCTTCCGACTATTTGGAGGCGCTGTGGGACGACGGATTGGCCCGCATATTGGCCGCCGACACGCCGTGTAGTCCCGAGCCTTCGGCGAGAGCTCAAGGAAAGCTGGCGCATGCTTCGCATGTGGGACCAGAATGAGGTGCCTAGCCGCGCCCCGCCGTTACGACCAGAGCTGGTGATTGCTCTGGCGGGCTTTGCGCTCGCCGACGGCCGGGAGGGCGTGGCCGCCGCACTCCTGGCAGGATTCAACGGTTTGCTGCGCCCCTCCGAGATGCTCATCTCTGCGCGGGACTGCGTCTTTGACCGCGGCCAGCGCACGTGCGTGGTCAACCTGGGGCTTACAAGCGGCGGCAAGAGGCAAGGGTGCCCCGAGGACGTCATCATCGATGACGGATTTGCATATGTGTTGCTCCGCCAGGCGCTTGCAGGCCGCGCGGCTGGCACGGCCCTCCTCCCGAGAGGACTAGCCGATTTTCGTGCACATTTTGCCTCTTACGTCTGCAAGGCGGGATTCGACCCTAGCAGGGTTAAGCCCTACAGCGTCCGTCGTGGCTGCGCCACCCACCGTTTTCTTCGCTCGGCAACATGGCGTTGACCTGCGAGCGAGGCCGTTGGAGGTCCAGGGCGACGGCCAAAATTTATGTCGTAGAAGGGGGTGGCTGCCCTGGAGGCCATCTAAACAGCAGCGGGCAGCCTTGACTTTGGGGCAGCAGTTGTTCCACAGGCATTTTGCGCGCATCCTTGAAAGTTGCAGGTAGAAGCAAGCACGCCTTCGGCAGAATCTGGGGCCTATGAGGTACGACTTCGCCAGACCTGGGGTACGTGAGCATGCACGGCACCGACAGCTTGCCCCTGGAGGGGAACCCGTCCGTAGTGGCGGAGGCCGGCCATGCGTGGGGGCTGCAGGGAACCCGTCCGCAGTGGTGGATGCCGGCCAATCTTGGCGGCTGCTGCTGACCCGCGCTCGGGGCCGAGGGGCTCGAGGGCCGATGGCCTGGGTCACCGAGCCGAGGGTGCTCGAGGGCCGGTGGCCTGATTGCGGCATCTCCGGGCACAGGCTCGAGGGCCGCTGGCCTGCGCTGTCAGCACGGTGCCGCCCGCGACGTCGCACACAGCGGTGCGGCACGCCAGCGCTCAGAAGAACAGATCCGCGCATGCTTGCTGTGCTAAGGTATCGCCTTCGACATGTAGCACACGAGCAGAAACAGGATCGTTCCATAGCTATCTTGGGTCCCGCCCTTGCCTCCTTCAACACGCAGATCTTTTCTTGATGCATGCGCGGCGCCGACAGCCTGCCCCTGGAGGGAACCCGTCCCTGCGTGGGGGCTGCAGTGAGCCCGTCCGCAGTGGTGGATGCCGGCCAATCTTGGCGGCTGCTGCTGACCCACGCTCCGGGCCGAGGGGCTCGAGGTCCGATGGCCTGGGTCACCGAGCCGAGGGTGCTCGAGGGCCGATGGCCTGATTGCGGCATCTCCGGGCATAGGGTCGAGGGCCGCTGGCCTGCGCTGTGAGCGCGGTGCCGTGCGCGACGTCGCACACAGCAGTGTGTCGCGCCAGCGCTCAGAAGAAAAGATCCGCGCATGCCTTCTGTGCTAATTTTGATGCTACTGATGATGATGATGATGATGATGCTGATGATAAGGATGATGATGATGATGGTGATGATGATGTTGTTGCTAATGATGCTGATGCTGATGCTGCTGATGACGATGATGATGATGCTGATTATGATTATGCTGATGATGTTGGGGATGCTGATGAGGACGAGGACGAGGATTATGATGAAGCTGATGATGAGGATGCTCATGATGATGGTGATGACGATGATGCTGATGACGATGGTGATGATGATGATGATGATGATGAGGATGAGGATGATGATGATGATGATGATGATGATGATGATGATGATGCTGATTATGATTATGCTGATGATGCTTGGGATGCTGATGAGGACGAGGACGAGGATTCTGATGAAGCTGATGATGAGGATGCTCATGATGATGGTGATGACGATGATGCTGATGACGAGGATAATGATGATGATGATGATGATGATGATGATGATGATGATGATGATGATGATGATGATGATGATGATGATGATGATGATGATGATGATGATGATGATGATGATGATGATGAGGAGGAGGAGGAGGAGGAGGAGGAGGAGGATGATGAGGAGGAGGGGGAGGATGAGGATGCCCATGCGGAGGAGGATGAGGATGATGGTCATGTTGATGATGAGGACGGGAAGGAGGAGGAGGCGGAGGAGGATGAGGAGCAGGAGGGGGAGGAAGAGAAGGATGAGGAGGAGCAGGAGAAGGAGGGGAAGGAATTGGAGGAGGAGGATGAGGAGGGGGAAGAGGATGAGAGGAGGATGGAGAGGAGGAGGATAAGGACCAGCGGGTGGATGTTTCCAAGTCCGTATTTTGGGGGTACTGAAGAGAGGGGGCAGGCGTACACGCCAGTCGTTGAAAACAGGTTTTTTGTGGACTCCCAGATCCCAATCTTCTTCTAGCGCCACCCTGCTGAAAGGATCGGCATGGTTTCGAAGCGTTGTGTTATTGATCAGCCTTCCTACTTCATTTGTTTCACTGTTTCTTCCGACCGACGTGAATGTGTATGTATGCGAAATTGCTTACACACTTTAATATAACGTGTATACATAGTACACAAATGTATGTTTACATTTTCATATATATATACATATATATACACATGCATATGCATGTATGCATGCATACATGCATGCATCTATGTATGCATGCATGTCTGTATGTATATGTATATGTAGAAATTTATGTATGCATGCATGCATGCATGTATGCATGTATGTATGTATGTGTGCTTGTATGTATGCATGTATGTATGCATGCCTGCATATATGTATGTGTGTATGTGTGTATGTCTGTATGTATGCATGTTTGTATGTGTGCATGTATGTATGTACGTATATATGTATGTATGTGTATATGTATGTATGTATGTCTGTATTTATGTATGTATGTATATGTATGTATGTATGTATGTATGTATGTATGTATGTACGTATGCATGCATGCATGAATGCATGTATGTATGCATGCATGCATGCATGCATGTATGTGTGTAATGCATGCATGTATGAAATGTATGCGTACATGTATGTATGTATGTATGTATGTATGTATGTATGTATGTGTTTATGTGTGTATGTGTGTATGTGTGTATGTGTGTATGTGTGTATGTGTGTGTATGTGTGTGTATGTGTGTGTATGAGTGTGTGTGTGTGTGTTTATGCATGTGTATGTATGTGTGCACGACGTATACGTGCATGCATGCATGCATGTTTGTATGTATGTATGTAGGTATGTATGCATGAAAGTAAGTATGGCCTGTGTATGTAAGTATGTACGTACGTATGCATGCATGTATGTGTGTATACATGCATGCATGCATGTATGCATGCATGCATGTATGCATGCATGCATGCGTGCATGCACGTATATATGCAATGTATCGCATTGTAATCTAATGTATTGTGAGGTCTTGGGATGCAATTGAATGTACTGCATTGTAAGGAAATATATTGCAATATAGTGTAATATAATGTCGTGTAATGTACTTTAGTGTAATGGGCTAATGTAATGCAATGTGATGTAATGCAATGAAGTATAATATAATGTACTGTGCTGTATGTATGTAAGGATGGATGCACGAATGTATGCATCTATGCATACATGCATGCATGCATGTATGTATGTATGTATGTATGTCAGTAGATTCGTCTATGCGAATACCAACGACTCCACGAGGTCGGATAATTTTCTGACTATCTCAAGGTGTCATCTTGATGCAGCCTGTGCGGCCGATGGGGACTCCAGAACGCCCTGGCCTCGGCCTTTCAGGGCCCACCGCGCCCAGAGCCCGCCTTGGAATCTGATGGCCCTTTCTGCCCGCGCCTGGCCTCTGCCACGATGGTGCGTACGCCTAGCCTCGGCCCCAATGGTCTGTGCGCCCTCCTGGGGCCCAGAGGATGGCCCTGGCCAGGGACGGTGGTTGTGTATAGATGCCTCCAGCGGCTGGGAGGGTGCGTCTGTGGCCCCCTCGGCGCTGTCATGGCCCTCGAATAAAGGGTGAAGGGGCGGCTCGGACGGGGGGGGCTAGGACGAGGACAAACCCGTTCCACAGCGCTCTCGAACGCTCTCAGAACGTGCCGGAACGCTCCAAGAAGGCCGCGGCGCCCGAGCCGCCGGATCTCAAAGGCTCTCGATTGATCCGCACCTGATTTTATCCTCGTCGTGGCTTCGTCGTAGCGGCCCGCCTGCCGCGCCTCGAACCGGCCCGGGCTGCGAGCCTGCGCCGCGAACGGGAGCTGCTGGCCGCGCCGCGGAGCACCCCGCAGGCCTCCAAGGCCTCCGAGGCCGAGGCCGCCCTCGCCAGCAGCACGTGGGCACCCGAGGCGCCGGTGCGGACCCGAGCGCGCGCGGGAGAGGTGGGGGCCCCGTGGCCACCCGACGGGTTGTGCCTGGCCCACCCGCCGCCCCCCGTGGGTTCCAGGACTCCCCTGGGCCCTGGTCTTCCGCACGCTTCCAGCGGAGTTCGAACCCGACGGGGTCGCCCGGTGGGTCCGGTCCGGTCTGCCTGGCAAGGGTAGAGGATTGAGGAGAAATGAGGAGAGATGAGGAGGAGGAGGAGGAGGAGGAGGAGGAGGAGGAGGAGGAGGAGGAGGAGGAGGAGAAGAGGAGGAGGGAGAAGAGTAGGAGGAGGAGGAGAGAGGAGGAGGACGGAGGAGGAGGAGGAGGAGGCGATAGAGGAGGAGGAGGTGGAGGTGGGTGGAGGAGGAGGAGGAGGAGGAGGGAGAAGAGGAGGAGGGAGAAGAGTAGGAGGAGGAGGAGGAGGAGGGAGGAGGAGGAGGAGGAGGAGGGGAGGAGAGGAGGAGGAGGAGGAGGAGGCGATAGAGGCGGAGGAGGAGGAGGTGGAGGTGGAGGAGGAGAAGGAGGAGGAGGAGGAGGAGGAGGAGGAGGAGGAGGGAGAAGAGGAGGAGGGGAGAGAGGAGGAGGAGGAGGAGGAGGAGGACGAGGAGGAGGAGGAGGAGGAGGAGTAGGAGGAGGAGGAGGAGCGGAGGAGGAGGAGGAGGCGGAGGAGGAGGAGGAGGAGGGGGAGGGAGGAGGAGGAATAATAATAATAAACATAATAACAATAATAATACTAATAGTAATAATAATAAACATGATAATAATAATAAGACAACTAATACGAATAATAACAGTAATAATAAGAATAATAAACATTCCAATGCTAATACTAAGAGTACTAATAATAGTACTAAGAATAATACTCATAAGACGAAGAAGACGACGAATAAGACGAACACGAATAATAATAATCATAATAAGAATATCAAGAATAAGACGAACACGAATAATAATAATAGTAATCATAATATTAATAATAATAATATCAATAATAAGAATAAGCAGAAGACGACGAAGACGAATCATACGAACAGTAGTACTAATAAGACGAAGAAAGTACGAGTAATAATAATAATAAGAATACTAATACGAATAATACTAATACTAAGAATAATAAGGCGCATGAGAGTTCGAATAATAATAAGAAGAATAAGACGAATAATAATACTAAGACGAAGAAGGCGACGAAGACTAATAATACTAATCAGCATACTAATTAGAATAATAATACTACTAACACGAATACTACTAGTACGAATACTACGAGTTATAAGAAGACGAACACGAAGAACACGAATAATACTAAGACGAAGACGAAGCATAATAAGCATACTGCTACTAATAATAATAATTTTATTATCAAGAATAATAAGAATACCAAGAATACTACGAATCCTAAGAATAAGAGAAATAATAAAACGACTAAGAATAATAATAAGAATCACACGGCTAATAATACTATTAATAATAGTACTAACAATAATAATACTAATAATAAGAATAAGAATAAGAATAACAAGCATATTTTGAAACATAAACATAAGCATACTAACAATAATACTAATAGTCATACTGATAATAATAACACGAATCATACTATGAATACGAAACAGACGAATATTATTAATCATACGAAGAATAATAAGAAGAAGACGAATACTACTACTCATAATAATAATACTAATAATAATACTAATAATAATAAGAGGAGAAGGAGGAGGAGGAGGAGGAGGAGGAGGAGGAGGAGGAGGAGGAGGAGGAGGAGGAGGAGAAGAGCAGGAGGGGCTGAGAGGAGGAAGGAGGGGAGGAGGAGGGGGAGGAGGGGAGGGGGAGGAGGAGGAGGAGGAGGAGGAGGAGGAGGAGGAGGGGGAAGGGGGGAGGAGGAGGAGGAGGAGGAGGAGGAGGAGGAGGAGGAGGAGGAGGAGGAGGAGGGAGGAGAGGGGGGAGGAGGAGGATGAGGAGGAGGAGGAGGAGAAAAAGCATGAGGAGGAGGCGGAGGAGGAGGAGGGGGAGGAAGAAGGAGGAAGGGGGGAGTGGGAGGAAGGGGTGGGAGGGGGAAGGGGGGGAAGGGGGGAGCGAGAGGAAGGTGGGTAAGGGGGTTAAGGGGGCGAGGGGGGGATGAGGAGGGAGAGGGGGAAAGGGGGTGAGCAGATGTGGAGGAACGTGAGGGTGAGGAGTAGGATGACAACCAGGAAGATGAGGATCTGGGGCCGCTCGCGAGCCCCGCCCCTAAGGGTCCAACCGATGCCATGGTATCGGACGCCCCCGCGCGGGTTCACCTGGCTGCGGACATCCTTCGATTTCCAAACCCCGGCCAGCGTTTCGGAAAATTTACCTGCAGGGGTAGGGTTCACACCTGGCTGCCTAGAGGAGATACATCCATAGTTTTTTCATCGTCGCACACTTTGCGTCCCTGGCGGCCTGTTGTCCTCGTCTCTGTATTGCTCCGTATTCTCTTTCCCCTGCTCTCTCAACCTACTCCCTTGTCTGGGTCGCCGTCGTCTCGTGGTCGTGGTCGTGGTCTTGGTCGTGGTCGTGTTCGTTGTCATTGTCGCGGTCGTGATCGTCGTCGTCGTCGTATCTTTCTTCTCCATCTCCTTTCTGGCGCTATTACATCATATCCGTCCCATGCAACGCATAGCCCTCCCTCTTAGTGAGCTTTCACAGGGAATCGCGTGCCCTGTCATGTCTTGTTCCTTTAGGATGGGCCCGTTGATGTTGCCACTTGTTGCAGATGGGTTGGGTACATCACTGGGGAATTTTCGTGATGTGGCTTGCGCTTGAGTGGTAATCCTATGGGGCGCTCTTTTTTCTTTCCACGGGGAGCTGCCCGTAATGAGAGTCTATTTGTAGGGACTTCTGTGGAAAGGACTTGGGACCGATGGGTGTATTGCATCATTGTTTCTATATTCAATATTCAGGGTCTACTCCAGTCCTCCCCCCTCCTCGCCCTACCCCTCGCTCGGACCAGTGCCCAGCTGGGAGTCTGCATGGATGGCCATTTTGCGGCAATCTTGGGAGTATTCTGAGCCACCTTGGCGTCTCTTGGAGGCTTCCTGAACCTCAGCGCATTGTGGGATACCTTGATCCCCAAAGTGGGGAATGCAGCCGCTATCGAACTACTCAGTCGAATTTAGCGGTTTTGTGCTCTCGGAAGCCCTCTGCGCAATCATCTTGGAACATGGTATTTGTGTGTTGTGGCCACACTGGCGCCGTTTTCGGGCATCCATCCGCTCACCGACTCTGGCCATCCTGGGCCCTCCAATTGACCACCTCGGACAATCGTGGCCCATTTCGAGGGCCTTGGCGGATCAGTTGGCTATTTCAGAGGGGTGTGCGGTTCCCCCCAACCAGGATTTTGAACCTTAAATGGGGGTCGGCGGATTTTCCTTGTCCTCCTCCTCCTCCTCCTCGTTCTCCTCCCAACCTCCCAGGACCTGTAGGAGCCGCTGGGAAGCCCCCAGAAAACGCCAAGATCTTCCCTCGGGCCCCTCTAAAACGGGGCTTCTGAGAGCCGCTGAACCTCACCAGAGCCCTTGTCCCTCCTCCTTCTCCTCCTCCTTCTCCTCCTCCTCCTCCTCCTCCTCGCCCTGTGCGGCCCGCTTACTGCTGGCGCGGTCGGCGAGGGGGCTGCAGGAGGCGTCGGCGGGGGGAACTGCTGGAGGAGGAGGTGGTGGCGGAGCCGCAGGCGCCGATGAGGTCGTGGGGGAAGGCGACTTCGTGACGACGGCGGGCAGCGCGCCGGCCACCCCCAGCGGAGCCGCAGGCGGCAACGGCGGAGCATCGGCCACGCGGCCGGGACAGGAGGCGGCCGCTATCGGCGAAGCTAGTGGAGGAGAATTGCGCCCGTGGGAGGCTGCCGGGGAGGGCCCCCGTGTTTCGGGAGGTGCCAGCCCATCTTCGGGAGGGACTGCTGCTGGCGCCGCGCTGCCGTCGCCGCCCGCGTCCGTCCGTCCCAGAGGGGCTGGGGCTGACCCGGACGGGGGACAGGCGGCGGGCGCTGCCGGCGATGCTGGAGGGAGGGGCTGTGCCTCGCCCAGAGGCTCCAGACCCTCCGAGCCTTCGTCCGAGTCTGCGGCACGCGTGGCTCAGCTGAGCGAGGCCCTCCGTGAGGAGCACCACCACCTTCATTGGCGGATCCAGTGCCTTGAGGCGGTGCTCGGGGACAGGCTGGGCCCCCCGACGCATGGGGCCGAGGGCAGCGGCCTAGCGGAGGGGGAGCCTGCTGGAGAGGGCTGCCGCGTTTCGGGGAGTGCCATCCCATCTTCGGGCGAGCCTGCTGCTGGTGCCGCGCTGCGGTCGCCGCCCGCGTCCAGGCCGGAGACGGCGATTGCGGGCCCGCCCATGTGTGACCGGCGGCTTGCGCTGGCGGCGGCCGCTTCTGCTCCGGAGGATGTGGAGGAGCTGGCGGAGGCGGTGGTGATGGCGGAGGCGGTGGTGGTGGCGGTTGGGGAGGCGTGCGGCGAGCTGTGCTCCGAGCCCGTTTCCGAAGCCCGCCCGGAGCTCAACGTGCTCCCGTGCACCCCGCCCCAGCAGCCTGCGGGCGCAGCGGCGGCTGCGTTGCACCCGCTCCTGGACGTCCCCCCGCCGCCTGCGCCGCCCGCGTACGGCGCCTCTTTCGGTGGCCGCGTGCACAAGACGTCCACGAGGAGGTCCGCGGTCTGCCGCTCGTGCCGCGAGATCCTGGAGGCCCAGCCAGGCCGCCAGCGGGGGGCGACACGGCGACCTCAGCAGGGCATGTGGCCGAGGCTTCTGCTCTGGATGCCATTCCGACTGCGTGCGCTCGGGGCAGTGGCCTGCCTGCGGCCCGCCAGGCGCTGCCGAGCTACCCGATGACGCCGGGGTCCTGGACGCGCGCCCCGCCCATGGTCAGCCCGCCACTGCCCCGCCAGCCCCGCGGGCCCTCGGAGGCCCAGCTGCTGCCCCGCCGCCAGACGTCGCCGCCGAGGCGATCGCCGCGCTCGTGGATCGCGCCGCTCAGGACGCCGCCGCCGGGATCGCCGCTGGCGCTGTGCCTGCTGGGGCGGGCGATGATACCCTGTTGCACCTGCTGGGGCATTTCCCGAGTGCCTTCCCGCGGGCGCCGCGGAGCTGGGTTCCGCGATCCCTCCAGCAGCAGGTCGCGAACGTCCTCCAGGCGCTGATCGTCGACGCGATGGTCCGCGCCGGGGCAGAGGCAGGGGGCGCCACGGCCGAGGTCGCTCGCCGGCTCTGCAGGGTGGCGCCCTAGCTCCTCCGCGCAGTGGCGGACGAAGCGGAGCCTGGGGGCCCCGCCGAGCACGAGCTGCGCGGTGCCTCCAGGTCCACCGCGATCCTCCGCTCCCGCATCCGGTCTGCGGTCTTAGGGGATGGGACTAAGCTGATTCCCTGAGATCCTGGCGTTGCATTTTTTTCACAGCGGGCGTTAGCTTTGTCGCTCAATTTCGGGCCCACAAGTCGATCCAGCTCGAAAAACGACGAAGAAAGATGGGGTCTGGGCTCCGGGCGTGATTTTTTGCAGTGGTGTATTTTTTTTGCAACGTCGGATCTCAGGATCAGGGACTTGCTTCAAGACCTCGAAGTTGAGCGTACAAATTGGGCGTGCCCCGCGCCTCGTTATCGTCGCGCGACGCTGAGGGGACTCACGGCCCCTGCGGCCCAGGCAGCCGCTAAGGACGAAGATCTGTCACAGCAGCGCGCGCGCGGGGGGCGTGGCATCCGTTGTGGAGGCCCTCGGGTTCCCCCCAGGCCTACTGCGGACGAGAGCGTCCAGGCGCTGGTCCACACTGCCCCCGTCTAGCCAGCCGACGAGTTAGCGCTGCGGGAGGTGCTCGCTGCGGCGGCGGCCATACCCATGAAGAAGCGCCTAAAGGTCACGCTGCAGCTCGTCGGCCGCCAGGCTGCTGCCGTCAAGCCCTCGGCCGGATGCGGCCCAGCGGCTGGCGGAACAGCCACGTTTTGCGCGTCTATTCCAACCTGGACGGGCCGCGCGCTCTGGCTGAGTGTCCTGCTGGACCCGTGGCGCCATCAGCCCATGGCTCGCGAGTCTCTGGTTTGGATGGCTCGCCTGGCCGTTCTACAAGACGGCGCTGTGTGAGAGCATCCGCCCCTTCCTGCAATGCGAGGCATTGCTCAAGTTCGCCATGGGGACGTGCGCTTGCTGGGGGCTGGCATGCAGGTCGCGGAGGCGGTCGGGGAACGCCAGTACGGAGCTGGACGCTGCGTTGGGGCGCAATTGGAGATTGCGCAGGTAGGGCAGCCGCGCGGGCCTTCCTGCAGCACGCGTTCATCGGCCTCGACATCAAGAACGCTCTCGGGCAGGTGCGTTGGGCCCACGCCCTCGAAGCAGCCGTTGCAAAGGCCCGCATGGTGACCGTTCCCATGGCAATCTTCTGGTGGGACCTCCGGGTCGAGGTGCTCCTCTTGGATGCGGATGGGAGGGGCGGGCGTTTTTTCTTCATGCACGGCAGCCTCATCCAATGGAGCCAGGATGGCCATCCCGCCTTCTGCATGGTCATCGCCGTGGTGTGGCACGTCGCGCTGGCTGGACATCCGCCATTGGCTGTACGTCGACGATTGGTTTATGCTGGCGCCGCTGGCGATCGCAGTGCAGCTTCTCGCCGCCGTGGAGGCCACGGCAGCGGCCTGCAACCCCCCACAGTGCATCTCGCGAGGTGCGCCTTCACGTGCCCGCGCTGTCCAGCACCCCGTTGGCGGCGCTTTCGGATGACGCACGGGCACTCGCGGCGCGCGCATCCCATACCGCCCCGACGGGTTGAACCTGCTGGGCACGGAGGCGCGCGGCGACCATGCCATACCGCTCTACGCCGGCAGCATTCTGGAGTAGACCTGGCAGCGCCTGGGCCGAGAGATCCGCTTTGCCGACGCCGCTCTCGAGATGATGCGTTTGGCACCGCCAGCGGGCGCCAAACAGGCTGCCTTCGTCTTATGGCTTCTCATCGTTGCCCACGCGATCGACTACGATGCAGGGGTCTTGCCGTGCAGCGCTCTGCTGCCCCACGCCCGTATCCTGGACCGGAGCGTCGTGAGCGTCGTCGCGGCATTGATCGACCTGCGCCCCGACCAGCTCACCGAGCCAGAGCTCCACCAGATCGGTCTGCCAGTCTGGTTCGCTGGCCTGCATGTGGACGTGCCCTCGCGCATCGTCCCGCTGGCGCGGGCGGCGCGGCTTGCTCAGCACGGCCCAGCACGCGCGCCGAGATCGTCCTGGGCCAGCGGCGGCGGCGGGGCGGCCGCTGTCGCCCGCGACGTCAGTCCGCGACGTCAGACAGCTCGATGGCTTCGACGATGCTGTTGCGGACGGTATTCTGGACATGCTGCGTGATTGCGGCATCGCCGCCATCGCCAGGTGCGTTTTCCCTGCTTCGGACCCAGCCGAGATCGCGAGCGACCCGCTTCGCCGGGGGCCCCAGAGCAGCACCTGCTCAGCGAATATTTGCAGCATTCGGCCACGGCGCTCTACTCGGACCTGCTCGCGGGGGCGGCGGCGCGGGACGGGACTCGTCTCCTCTTCGCGGCGGGGCCGACCGAGGGGGCAGCGCTCATTGCCGAGCTCTCCGTCTCTGGCGTCGCTCTCGCGGACAGGGAGTGGGTCGAGGCCATGCGTTTCCGCATGGGCACTCTCATGGTGTGCCCCCCCAGCGCGCAATGCCTCATTGAGGCGACGTCCATGCAGGAACGGTGCCTCGAGCAGCTTGACGTGCACGGTGACATCGCGGCCGCGTACGAGAACGGGCCACTATGAACACGCCCCCACGACGACTTGGCCGACGTCTACGCGGACATAATCGCGGAGGCGGGCGAGTACGTTCGCCGCGAGCTCTGCGTCCCGGAGCTCTCCATTAGCCGCGCGGAGGCATGGTTGGACGTCTGGGCCTATGGCGTCTCATAACTGACAGACTGCCTGCTCGACGTCACGGTGCATCATCCCATGTCTGTCGCCTACCAGCCGGCTCCTCCTCCTCCTCCCTCTTCCTCCTCCTCCTCCTCCTCCTCCTCCTCCTCCTCCTCCTCCTCCTCCCCCTCCTCTTCTTCCTCCTCTTCCTCCTCCTCCTCCTCCCTCCTCCCTCCTACCTCCTCTCCTCCCTCCTCCCTCCTCCCTCCCCCTCCCCACGGTCATGTGCCACCTCTCCTCGTGGTGACCACGTGGTGAACTCGCGCCCCCACTGCGCGCGCAGGCCTCGGCCGCGGACCCCGCCCGCCTGGCCCAGGCGGCGGCGCCCAGGCCCCGCTCTCGGTGGCTCGAGGGGTGGTGGTGAAAGGCGGGGATTGAGACGGGGATGGCGAGTGGGGTGAGAGGGGGATTGGGCGGGGATGGGGACGGGGATGTGGAGGGGGGGAGGGGTGATGTGGGAAATGAGGGGAGGAGTGGACGGAGGCGCCGCCCCAAACCTTGGGGGCGCTCCTAGAGTGGATGCGGGACTTAAGCGTGCAACCGTGCAACCGGGGAGGGGGAGGAGTGGGGGGAGGCAGTGGAGGCGGCGAAGGAGGAGGATGAGGATGACGCGAAATGTGATGTTGATGAGGATGATGGCGATGATGAGAGAGAGCGTGATCCACCGCCGCTTTACTGTGGAAAATTGCCACCCTCTTCCTCAGGAGCCCGGGGTTCCCCCCCTCCGAAAATCCCCCCCCCCCCCCCCCTCCCCCCCCCCCCTGCCCCCTCCCCCCCCCCCTCCCCTCCCCCAGCCCCCCCCCTCCCCCCCTCCCCCCCCCTCCCCCTCGAAAACCGGGGGGGGGGGTCACTACCGGTTCGAACCCCCCCCCCCCCCTCTCGAAAACCGGAGGGGGGGTCACTACCGGTTCGAACCCCTCCCCCCCCCCACTCACCGCCAGCAAACGACTCCCGGTCCCTACCACCGTCCGCACCACATCCCCCACTGTTGTTCCCAGCACCACTGTCCTCACCACCACTGTCCCCACTGGTTCCACCACCGTCCCTACTGTCCCCACCAGTGCCCCCACCACTGTCGCACTGTCCCCACTGTCCCCACCACTGTTCCCACCACGGTTCCACTCTCCCCACTTTCTCCACGGCCCCAACCACTGCCCGACTATCCCCACTGTCCCCACTGTCCCACTGACTCCTCCGCTGTCCCACTGAGCTGTCCCACTGTTCCCACCACTGTCCCCACTGTCCCCACCACTGTCCCCACTGTACCTCTGTCCCATTGTCCCACCGCCGTCCTCGCCACCGCCTTCACCACTGTCCCCACCACCACTGTACCCTCCACTGTCCCACTGTTTCCACCTCCCCCTGTCCCCACACCACTGTCCCCACCACCACCGTCCCCACCACTGTCCACTGTCCCCACTGTTCCCACCATTGTCCTCACCACTATCCCCACCACTACAGTCCCCACCACTGTCCCACTGTACCCACCACTGTCCCGCTGTCCCCTCACCACTGTCCTCACCACCACCGTCCCCACCACTGTCCGCACCCCCCCTCGGTTTTCGAGGAGGGGGGGGGATTCGAACCGGTAGTGACCCCCCCCGGTTTTCGAGGGGGGGGGGTCGAACCGGTAGTGACCCCCCCCCCCTTTTCATGATGAACTGGGGGGGGGGAGGGGTTCGAACCGGCAGTGACCCCCCCCGGTTTTCCGGAGGGGGGGGGGAGGGGTTCGAACCGGTAGTGACCCCCCCCGGTTTTCCGCCAGCAGCGGTAGAACACGCTCTTTCGATGATGATGATGATGATGATGACGATGCTGATGCCGATGCCGATGCCGATGACGGCGACAATGACGAATATCATGATGATGGTGATGAGGTTGATGATGTTGACGGCGATTCTGGTGGTGATGGTCATGATTCTGGATGTGATGATACTGATGATGGTGACGACGATGCTGATCATGAGGGTATTGTGGCAGATTCTGATGGTACTGATGCTGTTGATGATGCCGACGACTACGATTGTGGTGATGATGCTTTTTGCGAGGATCGTAAGGGTTATGATTATGAAGATGATGTTGATGATGATGATGATGATGATGAGGAGGAGGAGGAGGAGGAGGATGAGGATGAGGATGAGGATGCTGATGATTGCGATGATGACGATGCTGCTGCTGTTGATGATGGTTATGACGGTGATGATGCTGATGATGTTGACGGTGGTTGGGTTCGTTGCTGTGGCGAAGCTAGTGGTGAGCACGATGCTGTTGGCGATGCTGATGATAATGATGATGATGATCATTTGTATCAAGATTTTTGTGATATAGACGATGACGATGATGATCACAAAGATGACGGTGATGATGCTGATGATGATGCTGCTGTTGTTGCTGTTGATTGCGATGGTGATGCGGATGATGAGTGTGACGAGTCAGCTGACGCTGATGATGCGGGTCCTGATGGTGGTGGTAGGGATGATGATGACGATGATGCCGATGACGGCAACGATGATGAGCTCATTATGATGATGCTGGTGGTGACGGTAGCGACGAGGAGGATGATGCTGACGAGGGGGTGATGATGACGATGATGATGATGATGCTGATGATGCTGATGATGATGGTGATGATGATGACGATGATGGTGAGGATGCAGATTATGCTGCTGCTGATGACGATGACAATAATGATGGTGGTGACGATGATGAATGTGCTTCAGTTGGCTGCTGCTGCTGCTGATGGTGCTGCTGCTGATGATGATAAAGGCGACGATGGTGATGAGGATGATGAGGATGATGATGATGAGGATGATGATGTTGATGATGCTGATGATTATGATGATGATGCTGATGATCATGATGATGCAGATGATGATGATGATGATGATGATGATGATGGTGACGACGATGTCTATGACGATGACGACGATGATGATGACGATAACGATGATGATGATGATGACGATGATGACGATGATCACGATTATGATGATGCTGATGATGCTGATGACGATGATGATGACGATGATGATGCTCATGATGATGATTCTGATGATGATGATTATTCTGCTGCTGCTGCTGATGATGATGATGATGATGGTTCTGATGATGATGATGATGGTGGTGATGGTGATGATGATGAGGAGGAGGAGGATAATGATGATTATTATGATGATGATTCTGATGATGATGATGATGATGCTGATGATGATGATGATGATGCTGATTTTGATGATGATGGTGGTTGTGATGATGATGCTGATGATGATGATGCTGATGCTGATGCTGATGCTGGTGCTGCTGCTGCTGCTGCTGATGATGATGATGATGATGATGGTGATGATGATGGTGATGATGATGATGATGATGATGATGATGATGATGATGATGGTGATGATGGTGATGATGATGATGATGATTGATGATGATGATGATGGCTGATGATGATGATGATGATGATGATGATGATGATGATGATGATGATGATGATGATGATGATGATGATGATGATGATGATGATGTGATGATGATGATGATGATGATGATGATGATGATGATGATGATGATGATGATGATGATGATGATGATGATGATGATGATGATGATGATGATGATGATGGAGGGGGATGGGAGGGGAGGTGGAGGGGGAGGGGGAGGGGGAGGGGGAGGGGGAGGGGGGGGGGAGGGGGGAGGGGGTGGGGGGAGGGGGGAGGGGGGAGGGGGGAGGGGGGAGGGGGAGGGGGAGGGGGGAGTAAGGGTGGTATCTTTGTGTAGGTGGCTTGTGTGTGTTTCCTGGTTTCTCATTTCCCTCTGCTGTCTCCCTCTCTCTCTCTCTCTCTCTCTCCCTCTCGTTCTTTCTGCCTGTATTAGTTTTTCGTTTGCTTTTGATTGGATTTCAATGAAAGGAGAGCGGAGCCCAGATCCAGAGGATTTCTATTTGGATTCTAATTAGATTCCAATTTGATTTCAATAGAAATGGAATGGATTCCGCATCCAGAAGATTCTATTGAAACCCAATGAGATTTCAATAGGATTTCAATCGAAAGAGAACGGGTCCCAGGTCCAGAGGATTTCTATTTGGATTTTAATTTGATTCCAATTGGAATTCAATAGAAATGAAATGGATTCCGCATCCAGAAGGTTTTATTGAAATCAATAAAAACGCTGTGTTTTCCAATAATTCCAAGTATTTCCCATATTTTCCAATAAAAACGCTGTGTTTTCCAATTTTCCAATGTTTTTCAAGGTTTCGGGTACGGCAACGCTGTATTTTCTATTTTTTTATTTAAAAATTAATAAAAACCCTTCGTTTTCCAATTATTTCAATGAAAAATCAATAATAACGCTGAGTTTTCCAATCTTTTAATCGAAAATCAATAAAAACGCTGTGTTTTCCAATCTTTTTTTTTTAAAAGCTAAATAAAAACGCTACGTTTTCCAATTATTTGAATGAACAATCAATACAAACATAATGTTTTCCAATCTTTTTCAACAAAAAGCATTAAAAAACGCTGTGCTTTCCAATTATTTTAAGGGAAAATCAATAACAACGCGTTTTTTTTTTTTTTTTTTTTTTTTTTTTTTTTTTTTTTTTTTTTTTTTTTTTTTTTTTTTGTTGTTGTTGTTGGAATTTTTTGATTTAATCAATAAAAACACTATCTTCTCCAATCTTTTTAATGGAAAATCAATAAAAACGCTGCGTTTTCTAATTATTTTAATTGAAAATCAATAAAAACGCTGTGTTTTACAATCTTTCTGAACAAAAATTAATGAAAACATTGTGTTTTCCAATAATTCCAATTATTTCCAATATTTTCCAATACAAACCTTGTGTTTTCCAATTTTCCAATATTTGTCAAGGTTTTCCAGCAAGGATCGCGCGTCGCCCCGTTGCCGTACCCGAAACCTTGAAAAACATTGGAAAATTGGAAAACACAGCGTTTTTATTGGAAAATATGGGAAATAATGGGAATTATTGCAAAACACAGCGTTTTTATTGATTTTCGATTAAAAAGATTGGAAAACACATAGTTTTTATTGACTTTTGAACAATAATATTGAAAAACACATCGTTTTCATTTATTTTTAATGTCTTCACATAGAACCCAAAGGAATATTATAAAAAATCCATACATACATGCAATAATTATTTGTGCGCACGCTTACGCCTTGAAGCGGTTCTAATGCGTTTCCCACATGTTTCCACACTTCTGGCGCATCTGTGGCGCCGCTGTTTTTTCTGGCATTTCGTGTTTTCACACAGGATCCCAAAGAATCTGAATGACAAACCAAAACTACATGAATGAGAGAGAGAGAGAGAGAGAGAGAGAAAGAGGGAGAGAGAGAACGAGAGAGATAATGATAATGGGAAATACCGAAGGATACAGGAAACGAGAAAGGCAATGAGAAAGCTGGAGACACACACACAAGAACACACACACACACAAGCCACCTACACAAAGATACCACCCCCACGGGAGGGGGGAGGGGGGAGGGGGGAGAGGGGGAGGGGGGAGGGGGGAGGAGGAGGAGGGAGGAGGAGGAGGAGGAGGGAGGAGGAGGAGGAGGAGGAGGAGGAGGAGGAGGAGGAGGAGGAGGAGGAGGAGGAGGAGGAGGAGGAGGAGGAGGAGGAGGAGGAGGAGGAGGAGGAGGAGGAGGAGGAGGAGGAGGAGGAGGAGGAGGAGGAGGAGGAGGGAGGAGGAGGAGGAGGAGGAGGAGGAGGAGGAGGAGGAGGAGGGGGGCCATCTTCGGCCTGCTTGGGCCCTCTTTGTGCCCTCTTTGTGCCCTCTTGGGGCCTTCTTGGGCCACTGGGAGGCTACCTGGGGCCGTCTGGGGGGCCCTGGAAAAGGGGGTGGCAAGGGCTGTCCCAGGCCGTCTCGGGAGCTCTTGGGGGGAGTGCCGCGGCCTCAGGCAGCGG